>OY829915.1:97050559-97083059 GCA_963691935.1 Nephrotoma guestfalica
ATGATGACATATGAGCATAATTCCGATACCTAATCTGACAGGAGCGAATATCAAATCAACTGGGAAGGCCCCTTATCCCCACTTTAAGGTAACGAGCATTTGTGTGCTTAATGTTGATGGTCAGTACATTAATTAGACATATACCGTTATATCTGCCAAACTCTGTGAACGGAGAAATGTGTGGTAACATATTAGCATAATTCCGATACATAACCTGACACGCGAATATTAAATCAGCTGGGAAGGCTGCTTATCCTCACTGTACGTAACGAGCATTTGCGTGCGTAATGCTGATTGTCAGTGCATTAATTAGGCATATACCGTTACATCTGCCAATCTCCGTGAACGGTGAAATTTAAGGTGATATACGAGCATAACTACTATACCTAATCTGACAGGAGCGAATATTAAATCAGCTGTGGATGTCCCTTATCCTCCATGTACGGTAATGAGCATTTGTGAGCTTAATGCTGATTGTTAGTGCATTAATTAGGCATATACCGTTACATCTGCTAACCTCTGTGAACGGAGAAATGTATGGTGACATATGAGCATAATTCCGATACCTTAACTAACTGAAGCGAATATTAAATCAGCTGGGGATGTCCCTTATCCCCACTGTAAGGTGATGAGCATCACCGATGGATTTGTTTGCTTAATGCTGATGGTCAGTGCATTAATTAGGCATATACCGTTATATCTGCAAAACTGAACGGAGAAATTTATAAGTAGTAATTTATATCTAGTTTATTCCTTCTGCATACTAATAGCAATAACCTCGTATCTGCATTAGATAAAAGGATGTATTATACCATTTTAGAATCTGCATTAGGCAGATATTTTAAAAACATGCGTGTCTACATGTTTTTAAAATAGTTGGCCACTTAGGTTCTCATACTTTTTTTTTTTCACCAAAGGCGCTCAAACTTTTACAAAAAAAAATATTTACCACATTTCATGCTGAAAATTGAAGTTTAGATTTTTTTCCAAAAAAAGTGCAACAGGACTCATACTATTTACTGCATATCTATTAGTTTAGTCCATTAAGAAAATTTTAACATCAAAAAACCGATGGATTTAATTTATTTGTAGCCGCGGTGATCGGAAACGTAAAGTACTGTAAAAAAATGGACTTTTTTAAAAAAATGATATATCTTAGGTACTACTTGGATATATTTTTTTTGTATTTTATTTTGAGCGCCCAATAGCTCAACTATAAGGTGCTTCCGGCTTATCCATTCATTCTGGGATACCCTGTATACGCTAAACCAGAATCTACTTAAGTCCTGCTAACTCAGAATCTACTTAAATATAAGTCCTGCTCTAACTCTCATTGACAGATGCCTATATAAAAATAACTACCGAAGATTGTGTTGGTTACACTAACAATCCAATGTAAATTTGATTTTTTTTCTCCATTTTTCTTTGTTTCTGTGCCAACACATTTATACTTAGTTATTTAAAAAATAAACTACTATAGGAAAAAAATTACCAATTCATCTTTTGCTCAAATTTTTGCACGATTTTTCCGATTGTACGCACATTTGGACGATTAAATTGACCGAAAAAATCACGAAGTGCACGATATGCATTTTGATTTGAATGCCCATTTTCATAATATGCCTGAATAACTTTAACGCGTTGCTCGATTGTGTATCTTTCCATGGTTCAAATTGAGTTAGTCTGAAATTGAGAAATGTCAAATTAAATGCAGAAAAAAACGACGTTTAGGTGTGGTTCACATTCAAGTTCGGCCCTTAAAATGTAACCACCCTTTATATATGTACTTCAATATGTAGTTCTTTCCTTTTTCTCATTTTCCTAAAATTAAAACAACACAAAAAATTAAAACATTGTATATTTTCGATTTAGACATACATATGCATGTGTAGAAAATCAAAACAAAATTCGAATACAGTTGTAAAGCTATTGTTGTTGTATTGCATGCATGTGTTTGTATTTATTGTACATTTTGTATTGTTCTTCGCTATTTAATTTGTATTCCACAAAACATTAAACTCGAACGTACGTGGATATGTATTCTTATTTACTATGTGTACATATCGTCACCCAAGTATTTAAGTGTTTTAAATTCATGGTACATATTTTGTATGCATTTAAAACAATACTGGGGTGACATTCGATGCGGTTACACATTGCAATACAACAACAATAGCTTTAAAAACTGTATTCGAATTTTGTTTTGATTTTCTACACATACAAATGTTTGTGTTGTTTTGATTTTAGGAAAATGAGATAAAAGGAAAGAACTATATTGAAGTATATATGTACATCCTATTTCCGTCCGATAGCCGCAAATTTAGTTCCAAATATTTCGATTTTAAATTTCATATGATATGATATGATAGAGGCGTACATACAGGCCAGCCATAACGGCGATCCTAGGTATGTTACCATAATCCTGAAATATCAACAATCAAATGACAGATTCTATCTGTATGCGAATAATATTTCGGCATCATGGGGCCCAGGCCCTGCCTGCATCCTTAACAGATAAGGTTGATTGGCAATGGTTGTTAGTCACAGAAACAACTAGGGCGAAACCACAGCAAAGTCATTTTTTAACTACTTAAATATATTAAAATGTTCGTCTCAATTATATTCACACTCTAGATTAGATTTTGTTAGTTTATTAATTTGGGTTAGTTGTGGTGGAGGTAAAGGATACTAATATTCATCATATGTATTCGGCATCAGTCATAATTGACTGGTTAGGTTATTTAATTCACATCGACGGGTCATCTCATCATATACTGCTTGTAACCTTATTCTTCCCTATCTTCCCATCCAACACCATCTAACCGATTCACGTTCGTAATGACTCGGCAGTATTATCATACATATGATGTCCTAAATATTCCGTTTATATTGTAAAAAAAATTTAATTCGGTATTGTCATTCAGCTACCCATATTTAAATTCATCCAACTAAAAGCAGGGTTAATTTATATCTAACGTTCACACAACTTCGCTAAAACATAACCTGAATTCAACCAGAAGAGATCGTCGAAAAACAACATTCCATAGCAAAAAGTCTTTGGATCGTTAACATATTGATTGTATTAAGTTCAAAGCGTAAGTAATTAAATAGACCCCCTGATCAAGAATGTTGCAATCACAATCTTTCCTGACATTCTGGTATGTTAAATTTTTTTTTTTTTTTAATAATAAAAACGAATTGAATTATATTTGTCGACAACTTTATTGTTTTAAGTCAGGACTTTCGACAAAATTTCAATTTATAGAATTGTTTAAAGTAAGGAACGAAAACATATTAAAATATTAAAATAACTATAAATAAAAACAATCAATTATTTGTTTGATTGATTGATCAGAATGTATGGCCAAGACCAAGCTGAGATCCCGGATACGCCGGGCCCACCGTACACCCTCCGTTCATATAACAAGATGGAGGGACAGAAAAGGTCACCAGACATGACGACTCGACCCGGTTATAGACACCCAAGCAGTCAACTGTTAGTAAAGCACAAGACGGAACAATAACTCCGTCATCTGGATACAAACAATCAGCAATCAAGATCGTAAAAAAATTGTTAATTGGTAAATTTCCTAAAACCTAATTATTATGAGTGATTAGCCATTTCCTCCATCCAACTCGAGAAAACAGTATTACTATAATTATGATCCACTTACTAATATCATGCAAAATAAAATCTAGCTCTTATTAGCCCAATTTATAATTAATTTAATTTAACAATAATAATTTATTACTCAGAAGCTTAATAACCGGATAGAGGAATAATACTAAAATTAGTTAATCTCTGAAATAAAAATACGGCAAGTAGAAGACAAATAAAACATACGGTTTGTATGCATGCAGGCCCAAACAACGTAGACACGAAAAAAACACTCCCACATAAATGCCATAGCCCCACGACCCTATCCATCCACATCCTGCACATGCGGAGGAGAAACAAACCCCCAGTCACCCGACTATAAACTCTGCCCATCCACCCTCAATCCCGACAAACTGCTTTCACCTTCTTGATTCAATCCTCATTCAGAACTTCACCATTCCCCATTATGAAGTCCCTAATCCGATGATCATCGTACAATATACAGAACAAAATGTGTATAGGTATGCACGTAGAGTGGATGACGTCGAATGGAAAAACGTACGAAACACAACTCTTCATGCATACGATAACCACGCTATACACCCTTTATACGAGATCACCAAATCAAAGGCATCAACACTGAAAATGGTAAATCTCTAAACGAACACTACCCCAAAATAAAAAAACAATTATCCAAAACCAAAGATAACTAAAGTTTACGCTCAGGAGAATGTAAATCTATCACTTCATCGTACCTACAAAAAGCAAACTAATAAAATCAAAAGAAAAATCTTCAAAACCCCATATCACCCGTATGACTATGCGTTTATACCTGCGGAAACCAACACGACACCAATATATCACACTCGCTCCCACAGGTATATATTCATTCCGCGTCGCACCAATTTCCACAAGTATAAACGCACAGTGAAAGCTCTTTCCCGTGTCTACGCTTTATATACATATGTATATACAAAGTGCATACACTGCGAGACGTCCGAAAACACATATATAGGCACAGGTTCATCGATTACTATATATAAAGGGTGTTTTTTTAAGAGGTTGCCGATTTTTTTTTTGAATAAAACACATATAAAATTATGAAATGACCAAAATTTTTTTTTATTTGGTAGATAATTTTTTGGCATTTAACATTTAAACACAATTTCTGGCATATGGCTACCACGACTATTTTTCACAAATGTCATTCTGGAGGTCCAATTTTCCAGCACTTTTTCAAGCATTTGAGGGCGTATGTCAGCAATGACACGTTGAATATTGGTTTCCAAAGCGTCAATCGATTGAGGTTTATCCACATAAACCAATGACTTCACGTATCCCCACAAAAAGTAATCGAGTGGCGTCAAATCGCACGAACGCGGAGGCCAATTCACCGGACCATTTCTCGAAATAATGTTGTCGTTGAAAGTTTCTTTCAATAAGTCGATTGTTTCACGTGCTGTATGGCAAGTGGCACCATCTTGTTGAAACCACATTTCATTCATATCCATATCTTCAAGATTTGACAACAAAAACTCATTTAACATGGTTCTGTATCGATTTCCATTCACGGTAACGCGTCGTCCTTCCTCATTTTTAAAGAAATATGGACCGATGATCCCACCAGCCCATAGACCGCACCAAACAGTACATTTATCAGGATGCATTGGTAATTCTAGAACGGCGTGTGGATTATCTTTGCTCCAAATGCGACAATTTTGTTTGTTGACGTATCCATTTAACCAAAAATGCGCCTCATCACTGAAGAGAATTTTACGGTAAAAAAATGGATCTTCGTTCAATTGATTTAACGACCAATCACTGAATTCACGGCGCAAACGATGGTCGTGTGGCTTTAATTCTTGCACCAATTGAATTTTGTATGGCACCAAACCCAAATCTTTACGTAAAATTTTCCATAAAGTCGATGGACAAAGTCCAATTTGCTGAGCACGACGACGAATCGATAAATTGTCGTTTTCTTCGACACTGGCCTCAACGACAGCAATATTTTCTTCTGTACGAACTCTTCTCATTCTTGTCGGTGGCTTGGCATCCAAAAGAGTGAATGTAGACCGAAATTTGGTAATTACGTTCTTTATGGTGGTCTCTGACGGACGATTATGTGCACCATAAAATTCACGAAGTGCTCTATAAACATTTTTAATTGAACACTGATTTTGAAAATAAATTTCCACGATTTGAAAACGTTGTTCTGGAGTTAACCTATTCATAATGATTTGCCAAACAATACTGAGTAGAAATGCCACTTTGAGCTGTCAAAACAACTGTCATAAAATAAAACGACATCTATCGGAAAAACAAACCTCCTAAAAAAACACCCGTTATATTCATTATTGTGCGGCTCACATAAACTACTAAAATATTTAATACATTTTGACGCTCATCATACACACACATTGAAAAACCATTTTACAATAGAAATTATGTTCGAGTAAATATTTATGTACATATATAAAACAAAAGATAGGTTGCAAAATTACGAAAATCAGAAAAAAACGAAAAATAATCGTCGATCACCAAACATGCATACCCTCCATAGCAAAACAACAACAAAAATTGTTAGCGAGTGTAACTAAACAGATCAACAGACATAAAAACCTTTTCTCGCGTATAGACAATACTCGAATAACCCACTATATGATTCACTATAAAATATGTTTATATACTTCAAATTGGAACAAATATGTGTTAATATGTATTAAAATATGTATTAAAACAATGAAAAATACACTTATCTTATGCATCCCTTGGAATCAAAAAAGTTCTACACAATGAAGGTTTGCATGCAATGCATATGATGCATTCAAGCAACGGTATCAAAATACATACATATAAACAAAAATTGTTATGTACATACTCTACACCATTGCAAGCGCACCATTATACAAATTATACAACCATACAATATGTATAACTTTTCACTTCATTAACTAAATTCACACAAATTATTATTCACATTATTATTTATTTATTTATCAACACATATATGTATATTATTAATTTATTAGTTAATATAAACTGATTTGAATTAAAATATTAATTTATTTAAAGGAGAGATAAAAACACGCCTTTCCTCTACGACGATCAGTCGATCTTTCTTCTCCAAATATTCCAAATATTTCGATTTTAAATTTCATATGACAATTTATTGCAATCGAATTACCACTCTTATGTACTTTCTATAAAAGTATTTCCATAACTTTAATAAATTTTTAGTTTATCACTACCTAAAAAGTACTTCATAAAAACATTCATATAACTAATAAGCAAACGTCAATTTATCACTTTTACTTCATTATTAGTCCTCAAAATTCATTTGGTAGAGTCGTGTTTGTAGACTTTTCTGTTTTGAATTACATATATCACAATAAAAGTCTCCAATAGTGATATACATTTTCTAAATTCATGATATAACCACCATAAAATGATCACCAAGGGCTGACTGAGAACATTAAAAATGTCAGCCTATTGTCAATTGTACAAAGAGTCTGCAAACTAAAAAAACAATTTAATATTAGAGCAACCTTTGCTCGGTTGAATTAAAAAATAGACCCATAAACCACATATTAAGGGGTTCTAATATCTGAAATGGTGGTACGTTACATCCGCGGTTTATTCAAGTTATCCTTGCTTTGAAATACCAAACGCCTTTACTGTTAAAATTTTATAAAACATTGACTCGTTTTTCCATAATCTACGATTGACATTTTGATAAATGATATAATTTCAAATCGAAATACTGGAGCATATGTGAAACATTCTCGATTTCACATTTTTCATAACAAAAATAATCGGTATATTAGATAGAAAAATATAAACAAGGCACTATGAAAAAATCCGCGTTGATCGAAAAATTCGATTGCGGATTTGATTCCTATTATGACGCCCTGCACAAATTTGTAGTCATTTTTTGATATCTCTTTGAATTACTAACGCGTGTCTTCGTTGTTTTTCATTTCAGAAGAATCATCAGTTACAACTACATCCAAACCAAATCACAAAAAGCAAAATGGAAAATATCGTATTGCATTGGATATGGAACATTGCTTAGATCGATTCTATGGTGGCTATTATTCCGATTGGGCATGTGGTGGACAATGGAATCGAGCATTACAATTTGTCCAGTTGTTAGCAAACGCTTTTAACTCAGCCCAAATCGAACTTATTGTATTCTTTGATGGAACTTTACGAAATAAAAGGATTTTACAATTTGAACAATCGGATATTCGGCATAAAATATTATCGGTGCTTAAGCATATTCGTGTAATTGGCACGCCACCACCAAAAATATGGTGGCTACCACCATCCGGTACAAAAACATTTCTACGAAACGCATTACGCAGCATTAATATTCAAGTGATGCAAACTGTTCAAGACCATACAGGCGAAATAATTGATTATTTTCACGAATATAAGTTAAATGCGATAATGGGCTTAAATTCCGATTACTTATATTCAAATGCATCACATTATTATAGTTCTCATGACTTGCGTTTATCATATAAAGGATCATTAGAAACAAAAGAATTTATAATTCAAACATTTTTAAAGCAAAGCAATTTACCACCCGAACATCTAACATATTTGGCAATATTTTTAAATCCAAAATGTTACCACATAGATGATGATTTATTAAAAGAATTTTATGAAAAAAATTTTAATATCGATTTCAATCTTGAATATGAGATAAAATTAAAAAAATTTGTGGAAATTTTAAAAAAAAATCCATTTAGTGATATAGATGAATTTATAAAAATTCACAATTTATGTGATAATTCTAAAATAATAAAAGATAGTTATATTTACTATCAAACTAAGCTTAAGGGTAAGAAAAATGTATTGAGTAATATTATAAAAAATCAAAAGAATGAGAAGAATCGCAATACCGTGGCAATCGTTGCGGCTAGTTCTTCAACGGCTGTTGTTACAGCAATTACGTCAACTAACAATGCTATAATCCAATTGCCAATTTCAATTAACACGACAACTGCTCCTGCAGTTGTTGTCACCTCAACACCAACCATAACCACCACCGTACCTGTATCAGTTGTAACAGCAGGCGGGGGTTCCGTGGGAAATTCGGAGAAAGAGACCGAGAATAAAACGGTTGAAATAATCGTAAAAGAAGATTTAAGTTCTACGACTTCTCTTGCCTCGAATGGTGAAATAGAGAATTTGAAAAATAAAAATGATAAGAATAAATTGAACAATAAGACTCAACAGCAGCATCATCAGTATGATGACAAACCTACGTTCATTTATACTTTACCGGGTGAAGTAATAAAAACAGCATTAAATCGACATCAGCGTGGTATTATGGATTCGCGAATCTATCATCTTCTTACTAAAAAGGAAATAATTTTGCCCCAAATTTTAGAAGATGAACAATATCGTGAAGTTCCTTCAATAAATCAATTCTATCGACCAGCTCGTCAAATGATCTATGCAACGTTGTTTAATTTATACCACCAAAATTATTTGTGTTCAAAAAACCATTCATCGATAAAAAATAATCAGAAGAATCATAAAAATGTTAGTAATAAAAATCATTTCCAACCGGAAGTGAAAATTTCCGAATGGATTTGGCGTCCGACAAATGAATATAAAACACCTGAACCTGTGAATGCTGTTAGTTTGCCGTGGGCTGTACCTACAGTGCAACGCTTATGGTTTGGTACAAGTTTGGAGGATAAACAGCGTCGTATGAAGGCATTTTTAACCGTAATGAGATCTGATTCACCATTAATGTTAAATCGAGGATATGTACCGCAGCACATGCTCGTTATGGCTTGCGTATTGCGTTATATTATTACTTGTCCCGAGCGTAATATTCTTACCCGGCCTGAGTTGGATGCATTTTTGGCCACGGCCTTCTCATTACAACTAAACAACGTTGAATACACACAAGAGTTGACACTGCCTGGCGTGAATACACGAGGAGTATTTTTAGCATCACTTTTTACTCAAGGTATCGAAACGGCTTCGCTTGCAAACGATGCTTGTGGCGTACCATTACCATGGATAATGACAAATCCATGGTTATTTTTCGATGGTAAATTATTTCATTTGAAATTAAAAATGTCAACTTACGTTCAAAATTTACGACAGTTGTGTGAAGATCAAATTGAAATTGTTATGAAAATTGAACGATTCCGTAAAGCTATATTGGAAGGATTAGAGCATAGTTTGATGCCAAACCAAGGTAGAGCAGTTCCTTTTATTTATAACCATAGAAATATAATATATTACATAGAATATACAAAAGCAAATGAAGTTAGGGAACCAAAGTTTAAAACAACAATTTAAAAATGTATTCCTACAACACGCTTCTAAACGTATATTAATTTAATTAATTATTTTATGATTCGATTTGTTTAGATGCAATTAGATAATGCATTTACATAGATGCATAATATTCAACTAGTGACCAATTACCAATCTCTCTCATATCTTTTTTGATTATCTTTTAAACTATTATAATTCGCTATATGGGTGAATAAAATATTATCCATTAATATAATGCACAATTTCTTTAAAACTTCTTTTTCAAGGAAGAATAAATAATCTTTAAAATATAAACTTCCCAAATGAAAAATTTTGAAGATTTATATTCGTTGGTATTTTTTATGACAAATTATTTTGTTTTGCATTTTGTGGTAACTTGGACGGCGGTTGTGCATGTAGATAGGGATTGACTAAAGCTTCTACATTCTATTAAATAAAGTAAATATTAACGTCTAGCCATTTCTTGTTTGTCTTTCAACTTTGCACATGCAAACAAATAATATAATTTTTTATATTTCGATGTTTCATCTGGATATTAAGCCTACAATAAGGTGCACCAGTGCCAACGTTTCAATTGTTTATTTACAATTAACTTCAGGTCATAATGTTTAAAAAAATAGATATAAAATTAAAAACTTAATATAAATTAAAATATTTTGTATATCGTATTGTAAACAGAAAGAACGAAAACGGTTTTCGTTTTATCTGTGTTTACAATACGATATACAAAATATTTTAATTTATATTAAGTTTTTAATTTTGTATCTATTTTTTTAAATTTTTTTTAAATATTATGACATATAATTATTTTGTTTTTGTCCTGAAGATAATTGTAAATAAACAATTGAAACGTTTGCACTGTAGCAGCGGGTTTTGTTGTAGGCTTGATTTCCAGATGAAAGATCGAAATATAAAGAATTAAAAAAGCCTACTCGTTATAACAAAAAACATAATTGATCTTTTAGTTAACATATACTTTGTATAACATATTTATTAAAATTTTTTATTTTATTCTTTGATTTTAAAACATAAATAAACAATATCACTATAAAAACTATAGTCACAAATTTAAATTAAAGTGATAATTTTACTATTTCGGTGGAAACTAGTTTCGGAACGAACTACGTTCGTCTTTCTTTAGTCCAGTCTTGCACAATTATTACTAATTTTTGAAACAATTTAGGTGTTTATATGCGCGTTTTCCTGTCATTATACTCATCTCGTCCAGTATATCCAACAAGATATATTCGTTTCACCTGTTGAGTAAGATCATCTTGTATATTTTATTTGTTTTGGTGTTTATTTTGTCATTGAGTAGATTTGGATTGTTATGCTCTTTGTAAATCTCATAATATTTGAGGCGGTCCATTGTTTTACTTTTAACTGTGCATGCACTTGCAATGCATAGTTTGGAGAGTGGTATTAATCGGTAAAAGTTTGTTATCAAATATATGCTGAGCGCAGTTTGAATAAATGTTGGTATTGTTTTGTCTGTGTATCTCCTGTATGTGTTCATTGAAACGTACGGTAAAAGATCTGCCGGTTTGTGTTGATGTGTGAGTATTAAGTTTTTTAATTTGCTGCTTGTTCTATGAGAAAGTTCATAATCATATTTGCTGACCTTGTATTGTATTTCAGTGTGACGTATTTTTTGATTGCGGCGTAAACAAACTTGTCTGCAATGATTGCTCAAAGTTTTATATTGGACAAACCGGCAAACCTTTTACCGTATGTTTCAATGAACACATACAGGAGATACTCAAACAAAATAACACCAACATTTATTGTAACTTCGTCCAGCATATAGTTGATACGAAACAAACTTTTACCGATATTAATACCAATCTCCAAATAATGTATATATGTACTTACAAAAGGTAAAACAATGGACCGCCTCGAAGAGTATGAAATTTACATAGAGCGAAATAATCCGAATTTACACACTGACAAGGTAAACACCAAAACAAGTAAAATATAGGAGATGATCTTACTCAACAGGTGAAACGAATATATATTTGTGGATATAATGACGAAATGAGTGTAATGACAGGAGAACGCGCATATAAACGACTAAATTGTTTCAAAAATTAGTAATAATTGTACAAGACTGGACTGAAGTTGAACGTTCGAAACTAGTTTCCACCGAAATAGTAAAATTAAATTATCATTTTAATGTAAATTGTGACAATAGTTTTTATTGTAATATTGTTTATTTATGTTTTAAATTCAAAGAATAAAATAAATATTTTTAAAAAGTATATGTTAACAAAAAGTTCAATTGTGTTTTTGTTATAAAGATATATAATATAAACGTCTGTGTCATTGACTGACTCATTCGAAAACGCACAGGGTGACTAAAAAAAATTCGTCCGTGTGATTTTTTTTTAAAAACGAAATACAAAATGCAACAACAATTCAATCGTAAAATCGAATGAGCGCACACACACACAAAATTATTATTCTTTAAAAAAATTATTCTTAAAACAAAAATTCCATAATTGATTTTTTTTCGATTTCGTTCGAGTGAATTTTTTTTTCAAATTTTCGTCAACGAAATACACAAAAAGCAACAACAATGCGATCGTAAAATAGAAAGAGTATGTGTTATTTTCGAAGTAGAAAAAACGTCGATAATTGAATTGAAGAAGAAAACAAATATTAATTTGACGAACTGCTATTCAAAAAAAATTTTTATACTATACTTGCTACTAAAGTAAAACATTTTGCGTTTTTTTCTTGCAATGGAACTTTTTAACATTCAATTAATGTATTTTTAAATTAATAAAAAACACAACAAACCCTGATGATGACATAATTGCCAAAAGCTCGAAAAATTTGGTTATCTAGTTAGATCTATTTAAAAAATATTTAACTACACTTTGCTGGGAATAAGCGGGCGCGAAGCGCCTCAGAACAACCTAGTTATAAAAGTAGTGATAAAGCCTAAAGCCGCAGCATAATCAAGCCGCATGCTGTATAGCTTCCCAGCCTAAAGAGAAGATGAGTTTCTGGGTTTATTTTGCTGTATGTGGACGAGCGTTTTCATGTAGCAATATCCCATTCCGCCTTTCTTGGCCCGTAAATGGTATTTTTTCCTCCAGAGCATCACTTAATTTGGTCAACTGGGACTGGTAACGGTCAGCTGTAACAGTTTGACTAGGTTCCAGAAGCTCGAAGTAAATAACTCCTTTCCAGACACAATAACACTTTCTTGGCATGAATATTCATTTTTGCAACTGATGTTGATGGCGGGCGTCGATCAACCCATGGTTTTCTGCATTTAGGATTATCGTACAAAATCCACTTTTCATCACATTACATGATTTTGTGTAAAAAGCAAATTCATGCAGATTTGTTTTCTTCGGTCAAGAACTACTCATTCGATTAAGAGCTATTTGCATCTTTCAATAAATATTTTGTGGGTATTTGATTTAACCTAAAATGTAGAAATTTTTGCAATCAAACTAAATTTAACGGAGAAATATCAAAAAATTCCAATGTAAGTAATACAACATCAGTCGTCACGACCTGTGTATCGATTTTGTCCCGTGAGTTACTCATTTAAAATGAGTGAAGCAAAAAATATCGAATACGTATACACTGTATAATACACGATTATGGCTTTGGATTTGTATTTTTCTTTTGTTCGTGTTTGTGTTATTTTTATGATGGACAGTACCAAAATAACGCGATCCGGGTGAATCGGTTTAATTTTTATGGTGCTTATTTCCTTTTCTCAACACATTACGTCTGCTCACGAGCTGTGGAGTGTCATTATTTAACATGCTAATGTATTTTATATTTAATATTTTTTTTATAATAAATTAATTATATATGTTTAAATTTTATAAATAAATTTAATTTAAATTTCATAAATTTTAAAATAAAATATTAATTATAAAAAAAAATCGAAAATACATAAATATTTAAAAAGTAATACTATCTTGTAGAGGCGAATTCAATGTTGCGTTAGTTTGTCTTTTCATTCGTTTAAAGAATTTTTTCGACCAATCATATTGTTCCAAAATGACGAATTTTTCTTCATTTTTCAAACAACACAAAAATATGGCGTTTACAATGGTTAACCCTTTGAGTGCCAAAGAGTGCAATCGCGCACCTCAATATAGGAATCAAAAATTTCGTCATGGATTAATAGAATAAACAAAAAACAATGACACGTGGTTTGCATGTGTATAGTAAAGCAAACCAGTTATACGCGCGTCACTAACATAAACATAAATACCACTACTATATCTTTCCGGTTACACTCATTTCGATTCACACATTTTGGGATAAAATCGATATCCTGATGAGAAGACTGATTTTTTGAAATCAATAATCTCTTGCGTTCGAAACTGATTGTTGGGATTCTTACAAATTGTCCATCTATGAGTCAAAAATTCAAATTTATCCGCGGTCCAGCGATAACAGACGGAAAGTGTTGGGGTGGTTGGGAAGTTGATTGTGTATAAGTATGTGTCGATTATCATAGTCGTTGTCACTCAGATTGACGCTAAATGGATGATGGATTTCCTATGATTGTTTATTTAATTCGAGAGTACTGAAGATAGAGCAATGTACGGAACAATCACAATAAAAACCATTACAATAGTAAACAAAAGTAAAAAATATAAATTCGTAAAAAACACGAAAAATTAACTGAGAATGAAGGCTAACAATAATTCGCTAGTACTACAAATACATGGTGTTGTCTATATAGACAATATTCCAAAGTAAGTAATACAACATCAGTCGTCGCGACCTGATGAGAAGACTGATTTGTTCAAATCAATAATCTCATCCGTTCGAAACTGATTGTTGTTCTTACAAATTTTCCATCTATGAATCAAAAATTCAAATCAAAAAATTGTGTGTGTGCTAAACAAGGTGATCCGTTTACGAACCAAAAACGAAGACTACACTTCATACAATAATTCGCAAATGAATCGCTTTTGCGGCTCAAAAACGAACCGTTTAAGATGTTGCTGTCACCAGATAATTAGACTTTACCGAAGTATTCGTTCGTTAATGTTCACTTTTAACGGTGCATTAACGTATCGATTCTGGTGAAACGTTTACGTACCGTATTTAATGATACGCAAATGTAACAATTTTTCGATTCACTATCGCAACACTTCGTATGATTTCCAATAATTTTATGAAGTTAAAAAAATGTAAATAGAAACGCAAAATTAAATTTATAATTTGTATTTAATTATAGCTTATATGATTTTATTTCCATAGTTCTGTACGGTTCTGTTTTCCATAATTAAGCTTTAAACTTATAAAGCCAAAAATAGTCAAATTTGATAATAAAAATAAGTCTAATTACCTAATTTATTTGAATTTATGTCTACTATATAGATGGAAGAAACAGTAAATAGTAGATTATAGTTGATTTTTGGCATAAATTTTATTAAATTATCTATTTATTTCATAATATAGTCGCTTTTTATATTCACCGATAGAAATATAAATTAAATAAATTCCATGAAATACAAAATATGTACTTACCATCTTTAACTAAAAAGTAAACAACATAAATATTTATACACAATATAGTGTGTATTTAGTTCGAGTTACGAACATAAATGTTTTCCCTATATAAATAGGGAAAAGCTATTCGTTCATAGTTCGTATATGCGCCTTACTTTGCGAATTCGCTTTTTATTTAGAGAGTCTTCATTTATTTTGGGAAACGAGGTCGTTGAGATGTTTGTAGTTTTAGAACGATCAATTATTATAACCAACAAAAATTATAAAATATTTTCTTCGGCTCTATTCTTCAAATTATTTTCTTTTCTGCATTTATATTTCATATGTAATTATTTTTAAGAAAGAATGAAGCGCAAAAAATAAATTACTAGACTTGCTAGATTTTTAATTTTATTAATATAATCCAAACGTTTTAAGCTGATACGTGGCTAAGCAAACCCATAAAATTGTTCTTCTATACATAACTAGTTAAAAATATGCCAATTGGAATAGAAAATCCTTTCTGCAATAAATGAGCCTGAGGCTTCTTTAGGTATTTTTAACAAGGCATTTAATTTTAGATATACACTTTTAATTAACACGACGAAATTGATCCATTAATAAATTTTGACAGTGTTATACCTTTGCTTTAACCAAACTAGTTTGCTGGATTTTTTCTTTGTGAAGAGAGCTAGTTACATTTTTAAAATATTAAACTTGTGTGTACGTACAAAATTAATTTTGTATCGAAAAATTCGTATGCTCCGCTTGCTTCTATGTAATATTTATATTTCTACGTTTAAAAAAATTAGGTGAGATTATTTTATTTTATATGTATTATACATTTTCAGATATATTGTACAGGCCGGCTACTTTTGTTCATCCCAATTTAGCTCAACAATTTTCAAAATCTTATGCAATTCAAAACATTCCTTCAGGAAATTATTACGCAAACGCTCCGCAAACGAGCTACTACCAACCTTCAAATTTACATTTGGCACGTGATGCATCATTTTTAAACCGTGGTGGTAAAATTTTAAATAATCGTGGTTTATCACGACTAAATAATACAGGATTAAGTGGCTTACAACAAAGAGGTTATCAACTAAAAGTTGGTGGAATTGTTGTTGGATCATGGGCAGATGGCGTGACAAACAAATCGATAAATCATAAAAAAATTATGAATTTAACAAGAAATGTAAGTAGTATCGGGCGAAATCATAAAATTTGACCGAAAAAGTCAGGTAAAGTTTAATGAACCAACTATACTTGTGGTGCAAGCACAGTGTTCTGTGGCAAAAAAACGCAACGTGCATGGTAAACTACTCAGGAATCGAACAATACAGATTAATTTTTGACAGATACGCTTGCTGCTGTTGAATTAAAAAATAGACCCATAATTAAGAAAATTTAAACGGAAATGTTCTGCCTGTGACAATATTCTGTGCCGACATATTGCAACTAACATTTTTTCACTCCGATGCAGTTTCGATTTAATAACGGTATGTTAGAAGTAAAAATATAATTTCGTTTATGTAGATTTTAAAATTTTCATCAAAGCAGTACGGGATTTTCATCGAAGAGAAAAAAGTTATAGGTACAACATGTCGACTCTGGTAATAATGCATTGGGTAAAGAATTTACCTAACTTTTTTATCTAAATCAGTTGGTTCTGTCCTACTGAGGAAAAAAACCTGATGTAAACTTAAATTATGGAACAATTTTTCCATTTCGAAACTGGTAGGGAATATTTTCCGAAGTAATTTTTGTTTCCTAAAAAATTGTCACTAATTTTTTAGCATGTCAGAAAAAAAAACTAAACATAAATTACATTATATTATTATTATTTATAATGGGTTGGGGAAAATGAAATACATTATTTTTTCCCCAGATGGCTTTAGTGACATATATCTCGTGTTGAATTTGTCGCAGTAGACCATACTTATGTTGATTTCGATTAAAGGAAAAATGTTACACTGATGGTAAAAATGGTACTGGAACTGCTGTCAAAATGTTCGATTGATAAAAAATACCACAAGGGTAATATTTTGCACACTCAGGGTAATTTTCTCTACTCCAGGTTTTTTGGTCGAGTAAACCATTTTTTTTTGTTGTTTTCGTACGCCATTTTTTTTTTTTGAATACTTGTTGAAACATGCTAATCGGGATAATAACTTTAATTCGAGTTTTACGTTATGGAGGAAACTTCACATCATTCTCCTCAGATTCATCTGATCAGGGATTTTTTGACAAAACACTTTTTCGTGGAAGAGTGATAAGCATTAGGATACTCAGTTTACCCGTTGAAAACATTTTCATTGACTCCATATAAAGATTATAGCACTTTAACAAGCAGACAAACAAATTATAACAAGAAGCATTGCCAAACGCGTGTTAAAATCGAAAATACGTTTGTATTGCTTAAACAGAGGTTTCGGTAACCGATTTTTTCGATATAGATAAAACGTGCAAATTTGAGATGGGTTGCTCTGTGTTACATAACATGTGCATCGATGAAGTGGTTTTGCGGGAGCAGGAGAAATATCAAGATGTGTTAGGCGAAATACCACCAAATAAATAAAATTATATTTTTCCAAATAATTCATCCAGTTGTTTTAATAAGTCTTCGTGGCGTTTTGTTTAACTAACTCCAAATATTGAGCCGCTATTTTTTCACTTAGCTAATTTTTTTCTGTTTTTGGAGCCTTTCGACCGATATTTCTTTGGACTCCTCTGATGATACGCTATTCTAACTTGCGTGAGAACTTGCCTGGATCGTTTCATTGTTGGAGGACGACGATTCTCCACAATCAGACGTAATCCGTACTCTGCCAGGAAAATAAAGTCGAGGCGGCTCTAATAAGTCGTCGAGGGACCGAATTTTCTCGTTCGTTTGATCATATTCGGGGTCAATTCGAACGGCTCTGTTTGTATTATTATTGTCGGTCACTTTTTTGGTTCGCCTCATCACACATTTTTATCGATTTTCAGCCTGGTAGCCGGTTATTTCAATTCCAGACTTTTTGTTTGTCTTCAGCCAAAAAGTTGAAGAGATGCCGCTTAACTTTAAATTTTTTCATTGATCCATCTAAATCGCTGTACTCTACATATTTCTCGAGAAGAAAGTTTGTTTGGTTCCCAGACCACTTAAAAACAATTTGGTTTACAGTACCTATCTTCGGTGTGCGTAATAAGACAGATACACTTGATGTAATATCGTCTTTTATGCTAGTTTCTACACTGGGAACACTCGATACAATGTCCTCCAATTCAATACGTTTGTGTTTCTGTGTTTCTTTCACTTTCGTATAAGTTTAACATATTTATACCCGGTCCTCCGATAACAGGCCATATACTTGTTCAAGAGCTGTAATATAAAATATGACTTTATTGGTTACAATTTATAACACAAACTTTAGAATACAAACTTTTAACATTTTCAAGCAATGTTAATTCGTTATTCATCGTAACTTTGCCCAATACAATACGGAAACCTATTAAATTAATTGTTACCATTTTGATTTATGTGCGCACACGAAAAAAATTTCACGAAAAAACAATTGTCAATCATCGACATATGACATGACAGCAAAGATGCAACAAATATATTGTTTTGACATTTAAAAGCGGTATAGTTCATTTCTGTTCCATTGAAACAAAATGAGGGTACTATTTTTAGAGTAAGAAAACATCAATCGAAATCAACATTATACTCATTGGAAAGAGGGATTCATGTACTAAACAAAAAATTTTTGTCATTGTGTTGATTGATCGATACAGTTGAAAGTTATAGCGTGTCAAGGATGTAAATAAACGAAGAGAAAATTCGATATATTTTACAACTTTGCTTCGGTAAAGGCGAAAACGCTAGTCAGGTGGCTGAAATTGTGAATGGTGTCTATGGTCCCGATACTTTCACAGACAATCACGAGCAATTTTGGTTCCGTCGATTCCCTTCTGGTAATTTCGTTATCAACGATGCACCACGCACTGGAAGGACTATCATCGAAAATGTTGTAACGAATTGGAATGCGGCATGACTGGGTTTCGATCGAGTTCGATTCCAAAATAAATACTGTATGGTCATTCGTACTGAAAATTTATTAATTCGACCATTCAGAGCTTCGAAGTGGTATTGCCTTCGCCGGCTAAGACTCAGGGATTGGTGTGGGCGGTTTCGAAGTTAAATGAACGCATGCTGTACCACCATAGGATTAGGATAGGAAGGTAAAGATCGGAACAAACCAGAACTATTCACCTATGATCAACTTACCTATATTTCATTCTCAATATTTTTTTAGTAATCCATTATAAATTTAGCGACCGAAAGCGAAACGAAATTATTCACTAAAGCAAACATAACTAGAAAGAATTAAAACGTAAAATTTCCGAAATAATTACAGTTTGAACTTAATTTATTCATCAAAAGTGATCAAAATATAAGCAAAACTCATGAGAAAATATGATATCTAAACTGTAGGCATATAATTAAATAAGTAGTTTACCGTTTCTTAAGTAAATTAATATTAGTACGAGTTAGTACTTCCTAATCTAAGCTATAATTCCCTACACCAAACTTAAATAACAAATAAAATTAAATATTTATAATTGCAAAAGATAGAATATTATATAAATAAATAAATTTTTGGTAATTTAAGGAAATTTATAAGAAAATGAATAAGTACTAAAAATATAGTAATGAAAATTTTAAAATATATAATAACAAAAAAAACCTTATTTAGTCCCAAAAAGTTTTTGGTACTAAAGTTTCCCATTCAACTTTTTTTCTAAAATATTTACATGAAACTAATTTTCTCAGTAGGCCAGAAAAATACAATTCAGATGAAAATGCTCTGAAGATACTTTTCTCTATTCCCAGGGAAAGCCAGAATAGTGTCATCGAATTAAATCCCAGAACAGGGCCATTGTAGAAATTGAAAACAATGTAACAGTGATGTAATGTTCTAATATCGATTTTTCGATACTTTATCAAAGTTTATGTCTCGTTTATCTCGTACTCATTAAAATATTTCTATCGCCAAATAATCTGTTTTCGATACTTGAACGAAGTAGGTATTCTGTAGGTTGTAATAGCAATAGACAAGAAATAATTTAATTTATAAACGAAACAGTCGTCAATTACTAGCAAAGAAAGACGTAAACTTCGATAAGTTTTCGAAACTCCGCCTCACACATCGACTGTCCTTCCACACTATGATATTTGTTTGCAATATTAGTTGTACAATATTTGTTACTAATTAGAGTAAGTTTCTAGTTTCTGAAAACCGATTTTATAGGTAAAGGGAAAAAACGAAGAAAAAGAGCCGTCTTTTGCGTCCTCGTAGGGACAATATAATACTGAAATTTGATTGGTGTTGTGTGCGGGAACGAGTGTGATGCTTTTTATTTCCGATGTCATGTACGCAGCATTACTCGGGACGGAAGTATAAATTTACACAACTCACATTTCTGGTTATCAAGCAATCCCGATTTAAAAATTGTAAATTATTACCAACATAAATTCACAGTAAATGTAAGGTGTGGTATTTTTGGAGATGCATTCTAGGACCGATCATACTTCCAGATAGATTAACTGTGAGTACATGACATCGGAAATAAAAAGCATCACACTCGCTCTCGCGCTCAAAACCAATCAAATTTCGTGAAATGCTTTTTGTCCCGCCACTAGTTCCGCATTCGAGTTGAAATATTTTTAACTTTGTTGTTTTAATACATTCTGTGCGATACCATGGTATTTTTTCCTAACTAACTTCCGATGTCATGTTCGTAGTCTAAATGGTCCAAAATATTTAAATTGTTTAAAAAGCCAATTTACGAATTTGCCATGTATGTGGTTTATGCATGATGGGGCTCCACCACATTTTGCAAGAAGTGTACGACCACACTTAAATACTTCGTTCCCAAGGCAGTGGATTGGTCGCGGAGGACCTATACAGTGACAGACAAGATCACCGGTTCTAAATCCATAATATTTTTACCTCAGGGGTCATTTAAAAACTAAAGTTTGTTCTTCATCTATCCCAGATAAAGAAAATTATAATTACTAGAATATGTGAAGCTTGTAACGAAATCAAACGAGACAGAAACGTTTTTGTAAAAGTTCGCAATTCGATTATGAACAGGTGTTTTAAATGCGTAACCACTAATGGTGATCATTTTGAGAATTTACTGTAAATTATATTGATTATATTGATACCAACTTACTTGAGTCGAATAAAGGAAATACAAAATTTTTGTTGTGAACTTTTCATTTTTTTAGATAACATAATATAGCAAATGGTTAGCTTTTGAGAGCTTAGAGTCTGAACTATATTTCGATCAAAAATATTTACTGATGTAGAGTAATTGTTAAGAGGTAAATGGTAGAGAAAAAAATAGAATTCTAATAGTTTTGTTTAAAATTGAAATACTGTTTAACTAAATATTCATAATTATTATTTCTTACTTAAAAGAGAATATTATCGGCTTTTTAATGAAATTATACTTGAAAATGACAATGGTTATTTCTCAAGATATTGAAGTTTCTTTAATACAAGGTTGGAAGGCTCTTCGTTAAATGTCTATAACTTGATAGTTACCATTCGTGTCAGCTACTTTAAGGACACCTTGTATAGTAGTGATACGCAAACGTAACACTTGTGCGATTTACTAACGTAACACTTTTGCCATTCACTAACGCAACACTTTTGCTTTGCGTATGATATCCAATAATGTTATGTAGTTTAAAAGGATATTGTAAATAGAATCGCAAAATTAAATTTGTAATTTGTATTTATTTATAATTTATATTATTTTATTTTCATAGTTCTATTTTTCATATTTTCAAGGCTTACCTTAAATTTATAAAACGAAAAATAGTAAAATTTTATAATTAAACTAAAATTCCACAAACCATTGTGTTATGCCGATCTCATAAGAAATCTTGTGATATTTCGATATTCCCTTGTTGATTATTGGATTATAGTTGTTTTTTGGTACAAATTTTATTAAATTTTCTATTTCATAATCGCTTTTTATCTTCAACGATAAAAATATAAATTAAATAGCTTAAAATACAAAATACTTACCTAGTTTAACTAAAAAGTTAATAACATAAATACATAATATGGCGTCTTCACTCGAGTAACGAACATCCCTGGAAAAAGCCAAAAAAATGATTCATTCATAGTTCGTATATGCACCGTATTTTGCGAATACGCTTTTTGAGAGGGTGTATGAGAAGGAAAAAATGTGCAAGATAAAGATAATTTTATGCGAGAATGCACATGTTTTTTTATGGTTATGTACAGAAATTTCCCCCTTACATATTTATGGCAATGCATTTTGTATATATTTTCAAAAATTAAAGAAAATAATAAAATACCATGACTACAGCTATGTGCAATATAATAGGTAATTTAATGAAATATTTAAATAATATATTTTTTTTACAAAATTATCAATATCTGAAATAAATTATCTCAATAAATTGAAACATGGCTGTTTTAATTGTCAGTCTCTTCTAAAAAACAAAGCATTTATTATAATATCACTTCATTGTGATCACAGATCGTTTTACAATAATTCAGTTTAATTCTTTAACGGCATCTGTGCAATCAAATAGGGAAATTTAAGCAATCTTGTTTAAAAATAATTGATCATCGGAAATAATCGATTTTTACATAAAGATTTAATATTGGTGTTGTATCCGTTATTTTTTAGCACCGCATTACATCGCCGCCCCATAGAATCTACCAGTGATCGACTTCTTTCAACTGGGATACCGCTTAGTGTGGTTTTTAAAGTTTTCCCAAAGCTCTTCTTTATTTTTCGACCTCGGCAATCTACTTAAATCACGTTTTAACCCCACAGGTTTTCTATTGGGTTTAGGTCGGGAGACATTGCTGGCCATTCCATTACATTAATTTTATTTGCAGCAAACCAGTCTTTTACCACCTTCGCCGTGTGCTTCGGATCATTGTCATGCTGAAACACCCAGGGTTGAGGCCTGTTTTCTTCGGCATGCAGAAGCATGGTATCCCTTAATTTAAATTATGATATTTATTCATTAGACATTCAAATTAATAATTACCTCTTATATTGCACACCGACAAAGCAAAGACATAACCCTTTGAGTATCAAGGAGCGCGATCGCGCTCCTCAATACACTGGCTGAAAATTCCAGAAACGGATCGGGCTTTTCCTCCCGCACGAACTAATACGATATCTATTTCATACTTGTCGATTCTTGTTTATTGTTTTTTGAAGTGGAATTAGAGAGGGGGTCCCACACTCTCCGTGCCTGGTTAGTGCGTAAACGCAATTAGTGGTTTCATACGAAGTTTCTTTGAAGCACTGCTTCTTGCTTCAAAATAAGTCGTCATCGATAAATGTCTATTATATATGTGTAAAAAAATTGTCAAAACAAATCATTTTTGAAATGTTTTCGCAATATGAACATCGTATGCAATATGTATAATTTATCGAAAATAACTTACACAAAAATATAAATAAAAATAATTATAAATTTATATACCATTTAATATTTGTTTTCAATAAATAAAAATAATTCATTATACATATTTTTTTATCTATTAAGGCCCCGATTCACGTATATTGCAAAAAATGGCACTTTTTGGGGTACCATAGCATAAAAATTAACCGGCCGATCTCCAATATTTTTATTTTAAAAAATTATTTGAATTAGTTTACACCGTCAATAATAGTTTAATTAAATTATTGACGGTGGCGTTTTTCAATTTTTCCTCAAGTTTTTCTGCTACATTACTTCAAAGTATACGACATTCGAAAAAAACGTAAAAGTTTTGGTACCATTGCTCTATCAGGCGATGAAAATTACATTATGATATATCAAAACATGCAGAAAAAAAACTGAAGTTATTGACGGTGGCTTTTTGGAAATTATGGATAGTTTCTTAAAAATTTCCAAAAAACAAAATCCTTTGGTAATTATTTATCGATTTATCAAAGACACATTGGTAATTTTTCATAATATTATGAATAGCCTTTACAGTTCTTATGAATCAAAAGTATTCGGATATTTAAAAAAATATACTATTTTTTTCATTATTTACTCATTTATTTAATTTATAATCATTAATTGGTGAGTTCTAATGAAAGTAAAATTACAATAAATTTCAAAATATCCTCCGTTTATATATAAAAAGAGTTATTTGCAGTTTATTTTCGAGGTGTACGAAGAATACTAGAAGGCACTGTACTTATATAATATATAGGGTTTTCCAATAGCAATGATATGATTTTTAAGTGACGTTTCGGCCATTTGTAATATGTCATGATCTGTCATTTTTTGTTTCATTGTATTCAGTAATGTTTACAATTTCATCATGGTGAGATATACGCAAGAACAACGTTTACAAATTATTCAGTTTTATTATCAAAATAATCGTTCTCCAATTGCAACTTTTCGTGCGCTTTTGCCATTTTATAGTCGTAATAATCGTCCAAGTGTGCTCACTATTTGTCGAATTGCTGAAAATTTTGAGCGTACATTTTCCTTACATACTGTTGAAGTGCTAATAAGACAAAGATTCGCTCGAAGTAATGCAAATATTCCTGCCGTTCAGGCAAGTGTTGCTGAAGATCGCAATTTGTCGATTCCAAAACGTTCACAAGAATTGGGACTGTCTCAAACCACAACCTGGTGGATTTTGAGAAAGGATTTGGGTTTGCATCCGTATAAAATTGTTCTCACTCAAGGACTGAAGCCATTGGACCACCGTAAACGTCGGGAATTTGCTGACTTTGCCTTGGAACAACTTGAAAACGATAACGATTTTTTTAAGAAAATCATCTGCTCCGAACCTCACTTTCATCTGAGTGGTGCGGTAAATAAACAAAACTGTCGATTCTGGTGCGAACAAAATCCACAAATTATTCATGAAAAACCATTACATTCACCTAAATTGACAGTTTGGTGTGGTTTTTGGTCTGGTGGAATCATCGGTCCGTATTTTTCGAAATGAAGCTGGTAACACCGTTACTGTCAATGGAGATCGGTATAGATCGATGATAACCAACTTTTTATGGCCGAAATTGGAAGAAGTTGATCTTGACAACATTTGGTTCCAACAAGACGGGGGCTACGTGCCACACAGCAAGTGCACCAAATTTTTTTAAAGAAATCATATCACTCTTATTGGAAAACTCTATACATGTGTTTCGATACATTTTGATGTATTTATATGGAAAATAAAAACAAGAGGACGTTCGATGTACAGCTGATATTTTGTAGTGGTGTGTATGAAATTATGATTTTCTTTCAATCTCTAATAAATACAATAATAATTTGTATTTGGGTTTTATTTACTAGAAAATGAAAAGATAAGTATTTTTCTGAAATATTAATACATATACCATATATGTATGTAGATATTTAGTATAAGTAAATTACGAGTAGTTTGAAAGCACTTTATAACTATATATTGGTGATAAACACAAAAATGAATGAAATTGTTGTTGCCTTAGTGATTTAAAATAATAATAAGCAATAAGTCCGTTTATCAAAATGTTTACGCGAGAATTGGTTTTATTTTGTTTACCTAAAATTTACATCACGTAAATCGCGAAACATAATTTTATACCAGCAGGTCTGATCGTTTGTTGTTTAAAATTACAACACAAGCTCATATTTTTTTCTATAGATTCAATATAAAACTAGGGGGCTAATTATGTAATCAGAATGAGTACGACTTACGACTTTCGACTCAAACTAATGTTGACAACTGTTCAATGAAAACAAAAAAAAAATTATTACGATTTGTGTCTCGCATTTCTAACCGACAACCCAAAATATTTTAAACAAAAAAAACTTTTACGATATTTGTCGTGTCATAAGTCAAGTCGTAATACTTACATGATCCATCCCCAGATTCCAGATTCATGGTCGAGTGTGCAATATCAAAAATCTATTGAATTGCACAAGAGAGTTGAGTGCACAAGAGGATCAAATTTTATATCCATTATAAAATATAATAATATCATATCATAATATGATTGCTCCAGTATATTTTATAGAACTATAACAAATTTTCTAACTACTTCTGACTACTAGGCATCTGAAACCGGGTTAATTTTATAATTATTGCAAACATGTTCTGTCCCTATATCTGTTTATTTTTAAAACCGTTAGTCTTCTTCACACACTCTAAATAATGGTGAATTAATAATGATGTTGGCTTCTTAATTTGCAACTTTAGTTCTCCAGAACTTGCCAATAAACCTTCAATCCTAGTGTGCCATCGACAGAAGTCCCATTTATAGAGAAAATCAAACAATCATCCATCAAATGCATATTGGAACAATTTGGACCTGACACAAGTCGTAATCTAATAAATGACGCAGTTTTAACCAGTTCTGAAATATTGTGGCCACATTATCAACGTTTCAAATGTACAATCAAGATCCTTTGCCTCTCCTTGTTTTTGGCGACGTTGGCGTTTATATTATTGATCCGATAAAGGTGCAATTCTCCGCTAAATTGTCATATGGCATAACAGAACTCTTATTTTATGCTGATCTTCAACCGTCCATAAAATGAAGAGACCAACCGTCAAAAAGCGGTAACCAACTTGGGAAAAAGGTCGAGTACGAACACTAACTAGATGGAGTCATTATTGAGAACCTTGTCTATGGCAAGTCAACATCAAGCAACATTATGTAATCAAAAATTACTTATGAAAATACACCATTTTCAGCAATTACCAGATTACTATCAGTGAATAAAAGAGGATCCCAAAAGACGTATTTATATTTTAACTTGTTTTACCGCAAAAAAACAAAGCTCATAAAAGAGGACAAATTAATATTGAAAAAGATAGAAACAAAAATTTTTTTAAATACAAATACAATATGTAACCAACTACTTGTGCTCTTTTTAATAGCTCCTAGTATTCCAGAACATTTTTGATCAAATTCTTAAATTACAGTAATTTACTGTAATTACAGTAATTTACAGTTCTTCATTGAAGTCACCCTGGGAAAATAGGATTTTTTATGGTTTTAAATTTAAAATGTTAACAAAGAGCGTAACTCAGAATCGGTTCTTCTGACAAAATTAAAATTGAATGGCACTATTATCAACTATTAACGAACGGTTAACGAACACCTACTATTAACAAACGGTTAACGGACACCTACTATTAACAAACGGTGCAGTAATGAGAGGCTAATTGCTAATGAATATTAATTGCTATAAAATTAGTAATATAAAGATAAATCAAGCACAGTCGTTTTAACAGGCAAAAGATGTAAACTTCAGGATGGGCCTTGTATAAACTATCGGCTATCATAAGCTATCTTACCTTAGCAATGTTCTCGTATTCTAAAGAGTCGAATCAGTCCGTATTTCTATAAAAAATTGCTTCGTATGAACAGACTTATAGTGAAATCAGCGCTTTGTAGATTGTTTGTATATAGTTTAGTTTTTGGCGAAACATTAATAGTTTTAATGATAGTGTGTAATTCGGTTATGTAATTTTACCATGCTAAATTGATTATTCTTCCGCTATACAGAGATTATATTTTGCTCATATATCATCGACCCTAAGTAATCGAACTTTCTTTCTCACTTACCATATGATTGTCCTCTAGTAACTGACATTTTTTTTTTTGTTCACAACGCTATGTGAAGCACATTTTTTGGACGGTTTATCGGAAACGAACTGACTTGATTTATAATATAAGGAGCTGCGCTGCTCTATGTTCTGTCTGATGATATTCTCTAATGACACGATGATTTTTTTTTTAGCTATTTGGTTTGATTGCCGGACATTGTAACCGTATATTATTTTTGAAGCATCCAAAAATTTGCCTTATTGATTACATATTACATTATTTTGCAGCAATTTTTTAATATTTTTCGCAAAGAATGCCATTTAAATTGGATGAATAATTAGAATCACACACACCTCTTAAAAAAGAATATCAGAAGATTATGTTGGAATAAGAAAAGAGGTAATAGATGGGAAAAGTTGGATATTTTGGAATTTCGCTCCTTATACGAATGGAATTCTACATTTAAAGTGTTGTGTGGGGTTCACTAAACGTTTGTTAATAAATAAATAATTAAATCTCAAATTCATTTATTTCATAATATTAGACAAGATACATTGAAATTAGCTGAGACATTGTCGAGTTTCGTTCAGCTTGACCAACCTAATCTATTTAAGTACCGTATATTTAATTTAAGATGGGCTTATAATTTCACCATAAAACTGAATTTAATCAAAATTAGTTCAGGCATTTTCAAATTCCATTCGACATTGTGAGGTTGTACATTCCAACTAGGTTTATTAAAGAGATCGATTAAATTGTAATATCGATCGTGGAATAGCTTTGTTAAACACTGGTTGGCTTAAAAAACGTTGTGGCAGCAAAGTTATTTATAGCGAGCGCATCTTAGCCACGAGTACCAAACCAATGTATGTAGAATTTATTCAAACATATGAACAGGCAACCAAATCTTCATATTTATAGTTTATTTAAAAACTTTCAATAGGCAAACGACAGCATCTGTATAGAACATTATGAAGACTCTTAATTTAATGTATACAGCAAAGATGGAAAGGTGATCCTATCGGTCAAATACTTTTTAATTTACTCTTGTAACACTTCATACGTCTGCTTAACATAGATTAGTGCAGCCGATATTAGCATATGTTAACGACATTTAAGTTTTAAGTCGCAATGTTGTTCTCCTGAAATAAATCATCCTGCTATTATAATTTCCAGCTCATCAGATCGACATACAAATGAACCAAACGAAAACCATTTATATGGTTGTCGCAAGAAGAATGAAATATTAAGAATTTATTTGGGGAGACACGCGACACGAGAAGGTAAAAGGCTTTAAAAACGGGAAAAAACTTTTATTTTATTATAGTTTCCGATTAAGTATCAATCAAGACATAAATCAAATACCTGCAATGATCTTGTTGTCAAGCTCTTGCTCTTTTGTTTATAGCAACACCTTCCCTCACTTTGGAAATTGTCCATACATCGTCCTGGCCAAAAACGGGCCCTTCCTTTTTATTAACAACTGAACCAGTTTAAAAAAAAATCTGTTTAAAATGTAAAAAAATAATAATTGCTAACTGTTAAAGGGTTCGGTCCGTTTTGTTGACTCGTAATTTGCAAACAATTTCCGTAAATCTTCTATTTTTGAGAAAAATGCACCGAAATTTTTAGTATTAATTTCTGGTTTTCAAATATTTAAAATTGCAATAGTCTCAGTGTACGAAAACATTTACCGGTCAAGGCAGGCTATTTGAACAACGTTTATCTAGCCGCCTTAATCCAGATCTGGATAGTCAATTCCAAGATGGTCCTGGACAACCCCTCTTTACCGATACGTTTAGTCATTGGTCTCCTCATGCTGAACCATATGTGTGGCCTTTCTGACATACAGGTAGTCTCCTAGCGAGTAGATAGACTTTGCTGGCAATATTTTTGTGGTTATGAATATCAGTGGCGTCTTCCCTATGATCCTAGCTCACTACCTCGTTGAGGTACGAGTTTAGGCGAGGAAGTAATAATAAAAAATGGTCCGAAGATTAAAGTTATATAACGCGTCATTCACTTTCACATATTTATTAAGGCATTCTAAAATTAACATCTGAACATTGCACTGGATAGATTAGTGGTCGCTATTAGTTGCGAGTGGTTGATGCTAACGGTAAGACAAATCCAGAGGCTCGTTGTACTTGAGCGGATGGAAAATCACGATTCATTCGTAATTCGTAAAAACGCTACCATCTCGAAAAAGTATAAATGTTTAATTGCAGTCATTAAAATTCACTAAATTCTAGTCAGCAAGTTGAAAACTCAGTTTCGTTGGCAAGTATAACTGACGAAGAACTGATACACGATGGATGTATCACGTTGAGCGAGATCTAAACTCATTCGATTATGGTTTCTCTCATCTCCTTGTTGAAAACTATACAATTTGAAGTAATATAGTTGAGGATGCCAAATTCCTTCATGGAATGTACCACGAACAGTAAAAAAAATTTTTTTTCGAAAAGTTATTTACACATTTAATATCAGTTTGAAATGTTTTACTAAGCGGACTGTATAATTTGTGAAATTTACCAGACTTCCAGTCTACACCAAAAGTGTAAAAACAGAAACAAACGAAATTTTTAGTTTAAAAATTTTAATTTAATTTTAATATCTACTGGTCATATTACGTATGGTATATACATATAATGAATCATTCGCGAAAAATGAGCAATACAGATTTATTATCCCCATAGGGGATACGATCACAATCTTTAGATCTGTCTTTAGATATTTGGGTGATTATAGTTATGTGCGTTTTCACCTGAAATATTAATAATTTAAAGCACTCCGTTAAATCCAGCCCAATGGGGTCTGAATGAGTTCTTGAGTTGAGGTGACCATCTGATAAAAAATTCATATTTCATTGAGTTTGTAATAAAAAACAACAAGAAATACCAAAACGCTTCACATATCAAAGAACTGTAAATAGACAAAAACCAAAATATAAATATGTTTGTGTTATATATACTTGTAACCAAACCATTAGGTATATGGAAAAAACACTTTTCATTCTTTTGTTTTACGTTTATTTGCAATGCATCGCCTCAAAAAAATAATAAAAATTTAAAACATTACGAAATGATACAATTTGAATGAAAGTTCAAAATGGTACTGTACGCTCCATCTATTAGATAAAATAAACCAGTTTTCTGTGTCTTAGCTTTGAAGTCGACCACGTGTTTTCTTGAATCGGGACCTTAAGCACTTCTAGCTAATTGTCTAAAAATCACGTTGGCACTCAAAGGGTTAATTTAGGCTAAATGTAAAACGCAAAACAAAATTTTTTCACAAAATCAAACAAAACGAAATATAAAATGTATAAAATGCAATTAAGCGGGAATCACATTTTTATACCGTTTTAAAACGATTTTGGTACGATAAATTTACGAATTGTCTATTTTCCCTGTTATATCGTACCCGACTGTATGCTCATCGTAAAAAGAATAGATTACTTTTTGTTGATGTCAAAATATTATCGTTACATATTTTATAATATTAAATGTTAAGTATTTTTTGGGACAAAAAAACGTTCATTGTCAAACCACAACTATTATACAGATGAATATTAACATGACACGCCGATGTGCACTAAATAAAACGATCGATAAATTTCTAGGAGAAAAAGTGTTTAACCAAAATGAAAAGATGAGCTACATTATTTTACTTTGCTCGATATCTTCTCTTTCTGCCGTCCAGTATTTCCAATATGATCGAGTAGAATTTCATAACAAAAAACATTTTATTTCTTTGTACAGTATAAAATACAAATTTGTTTACAAATTTGTTAAAATACAAATGTTTTCGTTTGTTTTTTTGTTGCTTACAGTAAACACCACCATACACTACTTTCAAAGAATAATGAAAAGCCAATTTTGAAGAATTTTGAAGACGAGGTGACCCGGTTTTTTGCTGAAGCTAAATATGGTGGATCAACAGCATCAAACCCTAAACGAAATCTCGATTCTAACTTTGCACTCTATACATTAACAATAAAACAACTTCGGGCACCTATGCCACATGCATATGGGGACTAAGTAGCGCAATATGAATTTGTTGATGAATCTGTGTTGCCCTACGTAACCAAAACGTTTTTTTGTTGTATAAGTGCTAATGCACAAACAATGGTGGTGCTCGGTAGTAGTACCACAGTGAAAATAAAAAGAAACAAAACTTTTAAATGACTTAACGACACTCTAGGTTTCCTTGGTGTATCGAGACAGCGGAATCAATCTAGCCTAATAGTAGGATGATAGTTCTTGTTTCTGGTGCAATTCTAAAACAATACAGATTTCTAAAGGAGCAGGAAAAGCAAAACCTGTAACTATAACAAAAGATACTTTGATTATCTTTAACCAAATTACGAACCCGAAAGATGTCTTTCTGCATCGTGGCCTACATAAAGCGTTTGTCCCAAAATTAAAAACTTGAGTTTAAACCATCAAACGGAAAACACCACAATAATTTTAGAATCAAAATGCCATTCTGATAAAATTTGGTTAGTTATTCTCCAGTTCA
>OY829915.1:97088059-97115559 GCA_963691935.1 Nephrotoma guestfalica
ATATATATATATATATATATAAGGGGGGGAATATTATATGTATATATATATATATGTATATATATATATATATATATATATATATATATATGTATATAATACGTGCGTGCATTTTGAGCTTCCATTTCAATCTGTTCATCTGTAAATATAAATATGTACGTAAGGGAAAGAGCTACATGCAAACGATAATAATAAATGGGTAGCATATGTTTATTGTTTTCGTTTGTGTCGTACACAAACGCACATTTAACAAATAAACTATTGTTTATGAAATTCTGCATTGGCATGACAGAGAGATATATATTGAATAGCTAAACTATCTTACTCTGTCTGCTCTAAATTCCATCGAACCCTATTATAACTGGGTCTAAATTTATTTTTAATATACATCAAAATTGTGTGAAAGATCTCTCTCTGGTCTTCTTCTCTGTGCTATTACTATCTACATAGCAAAAAATAAAAATTGGTACCGCCGTTTTGAGATCACACATTTTTAACTTTGTTATGTTGAGCCAAGCTCTTATACTATTTTCATGTGGCAGCCATGATATCTTTGTTTTGTTTGATCCTTCGTAATAGTGCTATTCCATTCAAAATCACAAGATTTTGTACAAAATTAAAAAGAGACAAGAATAAACCATTTCTATTTGTGAGAATAGTATTTCCGATTTTTTTGTTTTTGTTGAGTTGCTATAATTTTTCTTGAAAAATATCAAGCTGAGTATTTTTTATGGCAGCAAATATAAAAATCAAAATTAAAAATCCCCCACTCTCTCTAATTTATTTTTTGTAAATTTTTATGGTGTACAGACATACGACGACGTGACTTTAGAAGATCAATTTTTTATGATGCCGTGATTTTATAGATGAATTAATAAATAGATTCGTGTGGTGGTAATTTGTACTGCATAGTACATGGATGCAGTATGCACAGTAAAACAACAACCATATAAAAAAAAATTAATTTCGATTAAAAGATTTATTAAATAATAATAATAAAATAAATAATTAAAAATGATAAAATTGAACTGATAAAATTTCCGTATCATCAAATTATGGCTTCCACCGGTGCAGCGGAAGCGATTTAAATACATATAGGATGCTAATGATTTAGTCTAGGCAAAGGATACTTTAACACGCCATAAAATATATCCAACAATGTATCCAATTCAGGATATTTATCCGAAATATTATAAAGGAGATCACGAACTATTATATAGCATATATCTTTGGTCGGCTGATTAATGAATCCAATCTAAGAACAAAATAAAAGAAAATTTAATTAGTAGAAATAGGGAGGAACTAGGAAGTAATTTAATGTCTACCTCAAATATCTTTAATGTTACAGTCCTTATGAATTCCCAGTCAGACTGTTCTCTCGATAAAATCATATTACAAAATGTTTGCAACAAATAATATGTCATCGGCTGAAATTTCAGTTGTAACATCATTGAGTTCATAGTTTAAATAGTGAAAATTGTCAGGAAACCCATCCGTCAAATAGCATAAAATAATGTGCGCTTATCTAAAGTTGAATAAGGTAAATCGACTAAATATTGTCATGTGCCAAGACGTCGCGAATTGTACATATAGTGGCAAGTTCGTAATATAAACGAGTTATATTCAACAGTTACATACGAGTTCCACATCATTCGTCTTATTCGGTTGGCGTCTGAAGATAAACAAAATTAATATTTTATTTGAATGCCAAACCAGAATAAATTAGAGACACTTACGTGAATAATTCGCGGATATCGTGGGTATCTGTGGGGATCTTTTACTTGCCACAATGAGTTTCCATTCAGTTTAATATTATTGCGCAAAGTTTCCAAATCAGCTAATAAATTCCTAATCATTACTCGAACTTTTTGAAAATTTCTTAAGAAATTCAGATAAAACGTGATTTGACGTTATATATGGCGTGTTGACTTCTGTATCAATAAATTGTTCTTCGAAGGCTATGGCCAGCTGAATTTCAAGATTGTTTTAAATTTGTTTTAATTCTAGTTCGTTGAAAGGATTTATGTTTAATTTAACATGATCAGCTAATTTATTGTACGTCTGTGTGGTTGCATGATATTGAATTGCTTCCTTTGATTTTAAATCGGGAAACAAAACCTTGGGTGTCAAACAGCATGCGAAGATGTTGTATTTTCGATTGTGGGAGCAGTAGGCTTAAAATGTATTTCATTTACTTTTGGCATATTACTGGGAGCAAAAGTTACCGGTTACAGGAACAGGTACATTTGTCACAGAATTAATGCAAATATCACTTTTAACCTCCCCACTTTTAGTAACCGGTGCAACTACTTCATCAGCATCTATTGGATCGTGAGATGCGACAGCACATTCCACGCTTTCTATTGAAACTACAGACGAGTTCTGGTTTAAATAAAACTAATATAACGTCAAAAACGTAACCGAATTAATAAAATTCGATATTAAAAATAATAAAATTTGTGATTCTCAGTGTAATGCGGAACGAATCAACTAAATTATAACAAGACGGTAACAAATCAACTATATTACAAGTTACACAAATATTTAGTTTATAATTATTAAAAAATACGTTTTATTTTAATAAAATTACCTTCAGTTTAGTTAGGTTTCTCCATTGTGTGATTTATTATTTATGTAACATAAATTTTTTGATTGTTTTAGGTTATAGAATATTAACTTATCAAAATTTTCTCCTCACATAGTAGAGTACTTTTTACGTATTTATCCAAATTAAAGAAGCTAAATAAAACAAAACTATTCCCGCCATTTTAAAAATAATATTTATTTTTTTTAATAATTTGTAGAATGTAAAATACATCATTATTAAACAATACGACTTTTCACTTTATTTAAATAATTTTTAGGTTATGTTTGTGTATCGCAGTAAAAAAATTCCCCTACATGTTCTACTATAAAAAAAAATTGTGTCTCAGTCACTCTCATGTAGATATTTTATTCTTGTCTCTTTTTAATTTTGTACAAGATCTTGTGATTTTGAATGGAATAGCGCTATAAAGCAATATTGTTCATTCGCTTAACATATTATGTAGTGCCTTTCAACATTTGCGTGTTTTTTTGTTTTATTTGATTAAAATAATACAATTATGCAATAGGAAAACACTAATTGACTTTTACTGTTATGGAATTTAGAAAAATGTAACACCAAAAAGGGAGTATTGGATACACTAACAATGCAATGTAAATTTGATTTTTTTTTTTCATTTTTGTTCGTTTCTGCACCTACACATTTATACAGGGTTTTTCAATAAGAGCACTTCAACTTTTTTTTTGAATAAAACACAAACTGTTCGACTTTTGAACTAACTTTTTTTTTATTAACGACTTTGAACATATACATTTAAGTATGAAACTCGATTTCTTTTGCATGACCACCGCGTGCACGTTTTACGAAGTCCGATCTTTGAACCCAATTTTCGACCACTCTTTCGCATAAATCGGCCGAAATTCCAGCAATTTCACGATCTATATTGGCTCTGAGCTCTTGCAACGTCGCCGGCTTATTGGCATAGACCAATGACTTCACATTACCCCAAAGAAAATAATCTAGAGGTGTCAAATCACACGAGCGCGGCGGCCACTGGACGGGCCCATTTCGCGAAATAACACGCTCATCGAACTTAGTCTTCAATAACGCGATTGTATCGTGTGTTGTGTGGCATGTGGCCCCGTCCTGTTGAAACCACACGTCGTCCAAGTCCATTCCATTCAATTGCGGCCAAAAGAAATCGTTTATCATATCGCGGTATCGATTTCCATTAACAGGAACGTGGCGATCGTTATTGTCGATGAAAAAATATGGTCCAATGACGCCACCGGCATGTAATCCGCACCAAACAGTGACTTTTTCGGGATGCAACGGTGCCTCATGAATCACGTGTGGGTTGCTTCCTGCCCAGTAATGCATATTTTGCTTGTTGACAAATCCATTTAGCCAAAAGTGAGCCTCATCGCTGAAGATGATTTTTCGGTGAAAATCTGCATCATTTTCGATTTGCACTTGAGCCCAATTCACGAATCGGCGTCGCTTCAAATGGTCAAACGGCTTTAGTTGTTGTGTCAGCTTGATCTTATACGGATGTAGGCCAAGATCTTTACGTAAAATTCGCCACAATGATGTCACAGAAAGGCCCAATTGTTGCGAACGTCGTGTGAGCGACACATTCGCGTCTTCTTGAACTGAAGCCTTGGCGGCTGCGATGTTTTCAACACTTCGAGCACTTCTTACTCTCGAGGGCACCGGAACATTATGTAGCGAAAACGTAAACTCAAATTTTGCCACTATACGGTCGATTGTCGAACGGGCTGGCTTGTTAAATGGACCGTACAATGGCCGTAATGCTCTTAAAGTAGCAGCAACAGAACGATTATTTTGATAAAAAATTTGCACGATTTGCGATCGCTGTTCACGTGTGTAGCGTTCCATGATGAAATGTATACTAATGAAGTTTCCAAATGACAAAAGATTAATAAAAAATATGGCGTCGTTCGCCGTCCCTATCGGAAAAAAGTTGAAGCGCACCTGTTGAAACACCCTTTACTTAGTTTTAAAAAAAAATTACTAATGCATCTTTAGTTAGTATTGTTTATATCATATGTGTGGAGTTAGCAGGACTTATATTTAAGTAAATTTTGCGTGTATCTATTACCTATACATAGTCGTAAATATATGTTTTATATGCGCGATTCTCGATCGTATTTATGAAAACTATCTTAAAAATAATGATAAGGATGATAAATAAACATTTTTATTCGATTTAATCAGAAATATATGGTATATTTCCTAAGTTGCATGAATATGGCGAGTATAATTTAATAAAGTAAAAAATAACTTTTACGAAAAAAGTTCTGCATCCGTATGGAATTTTTTTGTTATTTTTGTGATGCTGTTTTGTTTCCTTCCATGATCGAGTTTTTTTGCTTTTAAATAGTGCGAAACTAGGAAAGGCAGATAATTAAAAATATGTCGTGGTTTCTCTTTGTCCGGGCAAAGATAATCAATATACAAAGTTCGAAACCTGGGAATAAAATGCATTTTGAATATAAATCCGCGAACTAACCCACATCGGAAACAGAAAATCATGTGAAGTAAAAAATTTGAAAAATAAAATATTTTTATTCTCTGTTTGTTCTCTCTCTTGATTTTTTTGTTATCATTGGGCCTATTTAGACGTGTATACACTTGATGTATTTTCCTCGCCTCTTACCTCTTCGCCAATAAACTTATTTTGGAGTGGGGATATTTGTGTTGCATCGGTTTCCATTTTTTCCTCAAAAATTTTTATTGCGGAACGAGTTGTTATACACTAATACAATGAAAAGGCAATAAAAAAATTTTTGGTTCGAAATTTTTGTTTTTGTTTTTCACTGTTCATTTGTAATTTGACTATTCGTCCCTAAGCGACATACCAAATAAAAATAATTTTACGCATACAAACACAAGTTGCAATTGGTGTCAACAGTTTTATAGTTTACGTCGAATTAACGAGAATGATGTAATGATATCATGCACTGTTGTCATGTGCTACATACTCGATGCCGATGATCATGTTGTTTGTTTGTTATTTACGAGTATTTAGTAGAAATATGGAAATGGGAATTGAAGGAAGACGAACAAATATACAAAAAATTATTTTTTATTTTTGCTTTTTAGATCAAAGAACGTTATGAAAATATTTTTTTATTTTTTCCTATGAATGTATGTGATATAATAAACTTTTATTTAGGACGTACACACATTCAAATATTTTTCTTTTGAAAACGACGTAAAAGTAGAATACATAATGTTGTGGTTTTTTCAAAACTATTTATCGCCCTTTAAATATTATAAACAGAAAAACGAAATTTTAAATTCCTATTGTGTTCTTTATTATTTTACGTTGATCGTGTACTTTCGACTGTAAAATATTATAATGATAATATATAGATTATTATTAATATAAGATACATATTATGTAATATAAATTAATAATAATAGGGGGAAAAAGTTTGTGGTCTTTTTTCCCGGTAGATGGCTTTACATTCATATATCTCAGTAACCATTGATCGTATCGTGGAATTTTGTGTGTTAAATGTGTGTTTGAAAGGTGACATTTTAACTTGTACTTTGACATACAAAACATTAATATCGGAGAAGTGAATAAAACGTTACAACATTTTAAACATCGAGATAAATAATGAAAAAATTCGATATATTTTACAGTTTTAACGACGAAGGTAAAACCGTGGCTCAGGCTTGCGAACAAATTGTGCTGTTTATGGAGAAGGTGCTTTAACAAAATCACCAGCAAAGAAATGGTTCAAACGCTTTCGTTCCAGAAATAACTATGTCAAAGATCCACCTCGCTCTGGTCGACCAACCACTGAAAAAGTCGATGAAATCATGCAGAAAATTGAAGAAGACCGGCATATAAGCAGCCATTCAATTGGCAAAGAACTAAATATTGATCACAAAACAGTTTTAAGCCATTTGAAAATAGCTGGATACAAAAAAGCTTGATGTTTGGGTACCACATGAATTAAAAATTAACAATTTATTGGACTGAATTTCTATCTGCGATACGCTGCTGAAACGGAACGAAATCGAGCCATTTTTAAAGCGAATGGTTACTGGTGATGAAAGTAGATAAGATACGATAACATTGTGCGAGAAAGATCATGGACGAAACGAGGTGAAGCTTCCCAAACGGTATCAAAGCCAGGATTGACGCCAAGAAAGGTAATGCTGTGTGTTTGGTGGGATGGAAAAGGAATCGTGCATTATGAGGTGCTGCCACCGGGCCAAACGATTGATTCTAATCTTTACTGTCAGCAACTAACGCGTTTAAGGCAAGCAATTCAGTTAAAACGTCTTGAAGAATTGATCAGCAGGAAGGGCGTTGTGTTCATGATAACGCTAGACCACACTTCATTGATGACCCGCCAGAAACTGAGAGAGCTTGGCTGGGAAGTTTTGATGCACCCACCATATAGTCCTGACCTTGCACCATCGGACTACCATTTGTTCCAGTCCATGCAGAACCATCTTAATGGTTTTATATTATATTCAAAAGAGGCCTGCGAAAATGAGTTCTACCAGAAATGGCAAAAGGTCATCTGTCAAAATGGCACATATTTGGTTTAATAAAGTTCATTTGAAATAAGAAAATTCTTTGTTTCAATGTCACCCAAAAAAGGACATGAATTTTTTCTCTAACTCTATATTATACATAATAAATGTATTAACCAATTTTTTTGCCGATTTAATAATGAACTGTAGTTCGGGGAAAATAAATAAATCTTATATTTTTAATATTGCTTAATGAATTTTGAGTATAACTTTCTTGTATTGTTTGTTTGTGATTGAATACGACTCCACCACGATTTTGCTGTCTATCCTCTAATAATTCAGACGCCTGAAACCACTAAACATTTGGTACAGACATCTCTGAGATCGGTGCTAGTAAATTCCAAAATTACATAAATTCGTAATACGTAAGTGGCTAGAATGGGTGAATAAATTATTTCAACCAGTAGACGCCGAGATATCGTAATGAAATTTTGCTGTGTGATTATCTAGTAATTCAGACGTGTGAAACCGCTACCCATTTGGTCGAGACATCCCTGAGATCAGTGCTAGAAAATTACAAAATTGCAAAAATCGTAATAATTCATAACACTCAAGTGGTAGAATAATTCAATAAATTATTTCTACCAGTAGTCGAGTCTGAGATATCGTAATGAGATTCTGCTGTCTAATTTTCTAGTGCTTCAGATGCGAGAAACCGCTACTCAATTGGCCCAGACATCCTCGAGATAAGTGCCGAAAAATTCTAAAATTACATAAATTCGCAATTATTCGAAAAACGCAAGTGGTAGAAGGATTCAAAAATTGTTTTCTACCAGTCATTTATTTGTTTATGAACTGTTTTTTATTTATTTCAGTTATATTTGAATATAAAAACGTATGGATCGTGATTTAGAAATTTTTTCTCTAAACTAAAATGTTTGGATGAAACGTAATTAGATTGATCTTTGAAGGTAAATATTTTTAAATGATATTCATATTTTCAATATTTTTTTTATTTTTTTTCCGGCTGAGATTTGAATTTATCGTGGAAACACACCAAATAGAAAAATTATTTTGGGGATGGTTTTTCGGGCCAAATTAACAGGCATGAAACTTCATGCTTAAGTTTTTGTATAAATTAGGAGATCCCAGTAAATTTTGGTCGGAATTGGATAAGCCACCGGAACAAGCAGCTTTCACAGGAGCATTTCCAAATATTTTGAGAAGTATATCATTTAATAGAAAAACGATCATGAACCAAAAGATTCTAAATTGATTTTGTAACAATACCGGTCCAAAACAGCTTTCCGAAATTTATGCGGAAATGATGATTTTTAACAAAAAACTGTTTTTCAACAAAAATTCAGCCTTTATACAGCCTAGACTGAATGATTGATCTGCATGAATCTTCATGCTTAAGATTTTACAATTAAGAGATCGCAGTAATTTTAGGCCGCAATCGGCAAAATTCGAAAATCTTTTGAAAAGTATTTAACAAACCAGGTAATATGTATAACAATTTACAAAAGGTATGTAACTTTAACGAAAAAACGATTAAAAACCAAACCATTGTAAATTAAATTTCAAATAAAATTTGTTCATATCATTTTAATTTATTTTGCGTAGTATCATGAAAAATGTTGAGCTTGCGATTTTTGCAGATTTAACATTAGCTATATTGTAGCCCAAATTGTGGTTTTAAAAAAATCTCTGTGCGGATGTGCATATGAGTTTCCGTACAGACTATCAGACTTGCTTCTCAACAGCCCATCCGGAATTTCTAATCGGAATGAAACTTCATAATTAAGCTTTTGTTATAATTTGACAGATCCAAATGAGTTTTGGCTGAAATCGATCCCGCGGAAGTGGCAGCCTCTATAGAAGCTTTTTCGTTTTCGGCAATTATTTTGAAAAATTTATCATTTACAAGAAAAACGATTAAGAACTAAAATATTCTATATTAATTTTGCAGTAATATCGGCCCTTATCACTTACCCAAAATTTAAGCGGAAATGATGATTTTTGATAAAAAAAAAATTTTTTGAACAAAACTTCGGCGTCATATTCGTACTTACAGGTTTTACGATAAATTGGGATGTTACGGTGATATTTGGTCGAAATTGGTCCACCGGAAATGACAAGGACGCTCGAAATTTGTTAGGTTATAGTAGCCCTGTTGTTAAGGCACCATCTGTGAAGTTTGTTATGAATTGTTTAATTGGAAGGTTGTAGAATGAACAACGTGTTCAAATAACTTAAGGTTAACGAAACTTAATGTATGAATGGATATGTAAGCAAGCAAAGTTGTAGGATTTTAGGCGATACCAATTTACACGAGATACACCATGACCAAATGGATCGAACTGGCAACATAAATCGTGCGGTTTAACGCCTTTAGACTTCTGCCTTTGAGGCTATCTTTAATCACAGGTCTTTGTGAATAAACCGCAAATAAATGATCCCCATAAAGCCAACATAACGAACGCTATCCAACAAATTAAACCAGATTTATGCAACAAAGTCATCGAAAATCGAACCACCCGAATACGTGCCACCAAACAAAATTGCGGCCAACATTTGAATGACGTTATATTCATTACTAATTGCCACAAAATATTATTTCAAATAAAATAAAAATTGAGTGGATATCTCACACAATTGGTTTATTTACAAATAAAAATCGAGCGCTCTTATTGTAAGACCCTTTATATAACATTTACGAAAGAACGATTAAAAACAAAATGAGTGTTAATTTAATTTCAAACAAAATTAGATCAGTTACTTATTTAATTTTTATGAAATTAAGCTCATTTCACCAAAATTCGGCATCTGCGACCACTCTGAATAAAAGTTTATACTTAACATTTTTCAATTAATTGCGAGATTTTTGCGAAATTTATTGGAAATCTTTGTACCAGAAGTGGCAGCTTCCATGGGAGCTTTTTCAATTTTGGAGCTGATGTTGAAACATTTAACATTTACCGAAAACAACAAGGAATTAAAATATTCAAATAAATTTAAATATAAAATTTTCAACAAGGGTTGACCACAATTTTAAGCAGGAATAATGATGTTTCATTATAAAGTCAGTTTTACCAAAAGTGCGGTAAGTTTAATTTTTCGCTTTAGAAGTCAAGTCAGGTGTAATCTTTTTTTAATTGTTATTTTATTTATTACCCCTGCAATTTGTTCTGGGGCCACGCTCTCCCAACTCTTTCGCGGTTCGATTTTACTTTTACAATGTTGCCAGTCAATTCGGCATAGGTACGGCTATAGGTCCGATTTTATCACCATCTGCACATTGCATAGCTCCACGCCAGCCTATACTGACATGGAAGATGGGTCGGCCCATGAGTTTTGCACACCGACAGGGAGTCATAAACGTGTTTCATTTCATCACAGATCGTAATCTGTTGATGCTAATTCTCTTTTGCATCCTACCCCTGTCGAGATTCGAACCCGGTACCTCCCGATCTAAACGCCAATGCTTTAACCATGTTTGGTCGGTTCAGGTGTAATCGAAATCTATGTATACATTCGTGATAAAAGAAGGTCTGGTGGTTATATCAATAAGATTTACTTTGTATCAATAAGATTTACCGCGCAGACGCCGAAGTTAATGCGTAATGTTTACAAAAAAATTCAACAAAAGTTTGATTTACATAGTCTAGAGGTTATGAATATGAGACTAAGTAACGTGTATTGTGGAATTTTAGTGAAAATAATAAAATTTCATTTTCATTCCAAGCTTCTTTTAATTGCTCAAATTTTAAAAATTCATTAAATTAACTTACATTTAACTGTTTGACGATATACTAGAAAATTAAATAATAATCGTTAAAGAATCCAAATCTAATCATTTATTAAATTTGATTTTGACATAACTAATTCCTTTTGGTTTAAGCGTATTCTACAACTTAAAACAAAAAATCATAGATTATATTTTCTGCCTATCAAATTAGATTTTTCACTTCGAATTAAAATTAATGAACTATTTCCATCTTCCAGAATATCACTTGAATAAGTGAAATAATCCCACTTAAACCAACTAAGTTGAAATTATTCATTCGATAAAGTACTCTTAATCACAGCAATAACTTTGGGCTCAAATTTCCAGATATCAAACTTTTATTACATAATTCAATCATCTGTTCAACTGTTAAGAAATATTAAAAGGTTAAGATTTATTTATTTATGTAATAATATGTTATGTTAATAATAATCTATATATAGGGTGGGCCAAATAATTTTTTTTTAAATGCAATAAAACAAAAAGTTCTCAATATTTTTTCAAATTTATTTTTTCATTGTAAAGAACAATCCTTCCGATTAATTATGGACTACTATTTCATTCATATGAGTACCTCGGCTGGCCTTGACGTACCCCATACGGTCGGTCCAATTTTTGAGCACATTTTCGGTGGTATGCGGCATTATGTCTTCAATGGCACTGCGAATATTGTTCTTGAGAGCGTCAATCGTTGCTGGTTTATCGGCGTAACACTTATCTTTGACGGCACCTCAAAGATAACAGTACAACGGCGTCAAATCACAGCTCCGAGGCGGCCAAATCACATCAGCATTTCGGCTGATAATTCGATCTTCGAAGAGAGTGTGCGAAAGATCAATTGAAACGTGTGCTGCGTGGTACGGAGCGCCGTCTTGTTGAAACCAAATATTGCCTATGTCCTCCTCTTTAAGTGCCGGGAACAAAAAATCGTTTATCACGGCGCGGTAGCGCTCACCATTGACAGTAACGGCGGCTCCTTGCTCATTTTCAAAGAAAAGTGGCAGTATGAAGCCACCGGACCAAAATGCGCACCAAACAGTCACTCGTTGAGGATGCATCGGCTTCTCTACGATCACGTGCGAGTTCTCCGTGCCCCAAATGCGACAATTCTGCTTGTTTACATAGCCGCCAAGATTGAAATGCCCCTCATCCGAAAAGAAAACATCTACATTTTTTTGCCAAATTCGGCATCGTCTTCAAGTCAATCGCAAACCCACTCAGCGAACCGAAAACGCAATGGGTGGTCTCTTTGCTTCAAATCCTGAACCAATTGAAGTTTATACGGTGTCATACCAAGGTCTTTATGCAGAATTCGTCGCAATGTTGTGCGTGAAATGTTCAATTCTTTGGCACGAAAATAACGTTACAAAATGAGTCTCAAAATAACGCACATATGGAGCTCCCGGCGCTTCGTTTCTTCCGAAAACCGCATGCAATTTTCGCACACATTCTGCAACATTACCATAATTTTCGAAGTAATGTTTCAATATTTTCCAGCGATGTTCACGCGAATACACAACCATTTTCGTTCAGCGGAAGGATAAAACTAACTTTCTGTCAAATCAGAAGTGACATTACCGTTACCATACTCAAAATAACCGCTAGTTCAAAAAAACTTAGATGGCTCACCCTGTATTATCATTGGAATATTTTACAGTCGAAAGTACACGATCAACGTAAAATAATAAATAACACAATACGAATTTAAAATTTCGTTTTTCTGTTTATAATGTTTAAAGGACGAGGATAAATAGTTGTGAAAAAAGCACAATACACTATGTATTCTACCAATGCCTCCTAAACTATAGGCCTCACACAATCTCATTTTTTAGCATATGACGTCAATTTATGTCTACAGCCAGATGGCAGCATAATTAAGTGAAGAGATTAGACTATTTCCTCCCTTTACGCGGGAAATGAGTGCTAAAATTAGTAATTTATTTTGATACTATCTAGAAGATATAACAGAAAAATAAAAAATATTGCGAATTTACCATATTTAACAACCGTAAATTAATGTATATATAAATATTTTACATTATATTGCGAAAATTTCAATGAAATGTTTAAGAACATTGCTAATTTATCCAACGTAATACGAGGTCGTAATGTATTTGTATTGTCAGAAACTATCAATATTTGAGAGAGAAGAGAAATAAACGAAATGTTCTTGTTTACACATCAAGACTGGGATTTTGCACACAGCGAGTCGCCTTTTTTGAGCGACTTGTAGCTAAAAGCGAGTAAAATCGATTATGCACTATGCGAGTAGACACTCGCTCTCGCTTTTATTTCCGACCATGTATATTGCATAGTGAGAAGAAGGGCGACTTGATTTTTAAGTTATATTTTATACTCGTATCGTACTAAACGTCAAAAAGTAAAGTATAAAGTTTGTTTGAATTGGATGTCGGTAAGATAATACATACTGCCAATATATATTTTTATTTATTTTTTATTTTGTCATTTTTATATTTTTCAGTATTTACATACATATTTTCGTCATGGAACGAATAACAAAGAGACAAAAAACCACGTTGATACATTTAATAAAATTAAATATCCCTCATACTATTAATTAAATTAATTATTAAACCTTTCGGAAGTCGATATAGTTCCTGGAATCTTTAGATTAAATATTACGTAAATTAAATATATACATAAAGATAATAAGACTCCTAATTTATCTTAGTTTATTAAAATATTACTAAAATCTAAAAAAAGTTTGAACATAACACTAAACACCAAAATGACATAAATAATTTTAAACACAAAATGAAATTTTGACAGCTAAATCCGTAGTTGCTCAATTTTCTCGCCTTTTACTTTTGTCGATTTGTGTATAATCGCTAAAAAACTGTCGGACAAAACTAAAAGGCGAGAAATGAAACGTAAACTCGCTTCTCGCCCTTTGTGCAAAATCCCAGTCCAGGTACGTTAATAACATTAGAGTTTCGCTACAAAATCATAAATAAAAAATATAAAATAAGTTAAATATTTGTGAAAATGTAAAATATTACATTAGTAATTCAAACGAAGAATTTAATGTAGTATAACATTAAAAAATGGTTTAAATTTAATAAAGTTTGTGTGGCAACCATAAAGCAGGAATTTTTGAACGAAAAATTGGAAAACTCAGTTGGTAATATTAACTTGTAGTAAAATTAATTTTGTTTTTTATTCACGATTGGCAAATCTTTTCATTGAAAATATTTCAAAAAAGTATTTCTAGATATTTTGCATTGAAATTTCTGTAGTTCTGATTGAAGAATAATGATGACGACACAAATTTAAAAAAAATTAAATTAAAATTTGACAGACTAGAATGAAAATATTTCTATTTTTATTGACATTAGAATATTGTTTGTATAAATTGTGTGGTAAAAATATAAGTATAAAGTTAAATTGTAAGTCGTATCTGATTAAAAGTTTTAGGCGCGATACATGTATAACCTATAATTTGTTAAAAATTTTAAATCCAACGGAAATTTAAATCTGGAAAATTTTATTCACAATTAAAATTTATTACACATTTCTTTTATAGAAATAAATAAATAATAAATATAAGACTAAATATAACTTTTCCAATGAATGTTACCAATAGTGTATCAAATTTTTGCAAAATTCACCTAAACTGATAAAAACATATGATATTTAAATTTGGAAATTTAATGATTCTGTTGATAAATAATGATTTAACTACACTTATTTATACACAAATATTTCACAACCTGTATATGTATGCAAGGCAAATAATTACATATTATTTTTTACATACCTCAATTTTAATTACAGGTGCCACCGAAAATGTTTTAAATATTTTTTTATGAAAACACGTATATATTTTTCCACCTTCATAGCAAACATCCAAAAAAATATGAAAAAAATTCTCTACATCAAAAAATGTCTTTTTTTTGATTCGCTGATGCTGAGAATATAAAAAAGAAAAAACCGAAAATAATTAACACGTGCGAGAGCACAAACGTAAAAATACACACATCCTCCCTCCCGCTTTGGTAAAATCGATGAGACTAAAATAATATTTTTCTAAATTTTCTCTTTTCCATTTTGGCTGCCGTCTAGATTATATGCGGTGAACCTCCAACATAGCGTTTCGTCATTATTTGGTGTAAGCGGCCTGTAGTTTAGAAGGCATTGATTTTACTTTTACGTCGTTTTAACAGAAATAAAAATATTTGAATGTGTGTACGTCCTAAATAAAAGTTTATTATATCACATACATTCATAGGAAAGAATAAACAATTATTTTCATAACGTTCATTGATCTAAAAAATAAAAATAAAAAATAATTTTTTATATATTTGTTCGACTTCCTTCAATTCCCATTTCCATATTTCTCCTAAATAAATAACAAACAAACAACATGATCATCGGCATCGATCGGGACAATGATAACAAAAAAATCAAGAGAGAGAATAGACAACAGAGAATAAAAATATTTTATTTGTCAACAATGACTTCACAATGTGAAGTTCACATGATTTTCTGTTTCCGATGTGGGTTAGTTCACGGATTTATATTAAAAATATATTTTATTCCCAGGTTCCAATCTATGTATAATTTATGATCTTTGGTCCGGGTTATATACAATTAAATATTTTGGTGGATCTAGTGCCGTTTATATGTATGAAAGTATTCTTATGTCCATTTTTATGATAAAACGAAAAAAATATTTTTTATAAAAAACAAAAAATCGGGATAGCAAAATCTAAAAAACGAGGTTTATGTGGAAAAACGGCTATCTCAGACACTTTCAAAAAATAATTTTAAAAATCAATTTTTAGAAGTACATAGACGAACTCTGAAAAAACGTTGCACAAATAAATTTAAACTTAATGTGTAAATAAGGTAAAAACAACAATAATTACACAAATAAATTATAAGTATTACCAATATAAGCACAATCACTTACGATGTTAATCGAATTAGTACTATTGATATTTAACATTTCTAAAATTGGTCTTTTTTAGAAATTTTTTCTTTTTTGAGAATTTTGATATTATCTAATGTAATTGCATGATTAGTATCTTTTAGATGTTATGTAAGTGCACTGCAATTTTGGCCAAGGTTTTTTATATTTTTATGTTGGTACAACCTCTTTTCCATCAATTGTTTGGTCCAATTGAGCCAGCCAACATAAGTTGCGTTACAATCGCAACAAACTTGATAAACAACATTGGATTGATGCTTTAAAGGAACCAGATCTTTTAGTTTCGACAAAAGATTGCTGTTTAAATTTGTCGCTGAACATCCAATAACTTTGAAATTGTAATTTTTGAATAAATGTTTAATTTTTTCAAATAAATTTTTAATGTACGGAATTGACAAATAATTTGAAATTTCATTTTGTGGCCCAGAGTTAGAACTTATACTAAAATAAATTTGTTTGTAAACAATATTATCTATTAATTTTTTGGGATAATAATGTTGAAGTAATGTATCATTTTAATATTTTAAAATTTTTATGATGAAATTTACTGTTCGAGAGTTTTAAAATTTTTTGACTTCTCTTTGAAATCTTTTTATGGTGTTAATTTTGTACGAGATGGGACGCCATGACATAAAATTTAGATAGCGGCCAGACCAAGTACTATTCATAAGAAACTTTGGTACCAATCACAAAAAACTTTGCCATCAGGTTCATGCTTCAAAAGAATATCTAAAAATGACATTTTGTTCTCCGATTCTTTTTCTAAAGTAAATTTAATTCTATTACTTTTATCGATTGAATTGAAAGCATTTAAAATGTGTTTATCTTGTCTTTTGGAATGACCATTATAATATCGTCTACATGTCTATAACTTTATTATCAAATGCAAATTCTGAATTATATAGGGTGTCTCAGCAAGAGCGCCGGATTTAAATTTGCCGCCATTTTGTTAATACGAATTGTACAGTGATTTTTTTTACCAACCACGCGGTTTAAGAATATGGAGAAGTATTCAAACCAACAACGTTTAATTATTGTAAAAACACGTTATTTAAATGATGAAAGTTTTGCGAAAACAGTTCACCAATTACGTCAAATTTTCGGTGCGCCAAATGAATTGACAGTGAGGCGTTTAATTACAAAAGTTAAAACCAAATTAAGATCATTGTTCGTCGTCGTCCTTGTCGGTCACTCGAAAATATAGCCACAGTAAGGGAATCTGTGGCCGAGAATCCAGGAACTTGGGAGTGCGGTATCGCGAACTGTTAACGGAGTTTTTGTGGCCCGAATTAAATGTAATTGATGTGGGGGACATGTTTTTAAAACAAGATGGTGCGACCTGCCACACAGCACGTGAAACAATAGTGTTACTGCAGACTAAGTTTCCAGATCGTGCCATTTCTCGATTTAGCGATCAATATTGGCTACCAAGATCGTGCGATCTAACACCGATGAACTTTTTTCTTTGAGGCTATGTGAAGGAAAAGATGTATGCGAGTAAGCCTGAAACAGTTGAACATCTTAAAGAGGAAATACGGCGCGTTATTGGTGAAATACGGCCACATTTATGCGAAAAACTTTCACCATTTTTGTAATGTGTTTTTACAATAATTAAACGTTGTTGGTTTGAATACTTCACAACTGTTTGACAACTGTCAAAAAAAAACACCGTACAACTCGTATTAACAAAATGGCGGCAAATTTAAATTCGGCGCTCTTGCTGAGACACCCTATATAATTCAGAATTTGCATTTGATAATAAAGTTATAGACATGTAGACGATATTATAATGGTCATTCCAAAAGACAAGATGAAATTCATTTTATAGAGGGTGTCATTCCAAAAGACACCCTCTATAAAACAATATCTAAAGCGGTTACAAATTGTAATTTTGTTAATTTTGATTTCGAAATTTTCTTTATATTTATCCAATTATTGCTGCTTATAATATTTTTTACCATTTTGTTATTCACATTTGTGAATAATCACACCACTCAAGAGAAATTAAAAGAAAATTTGTGGAATTACAATGTTACTAATTTTTTGCTTGAAATCTTCTGAATTTTGAATTAACGAATATGTTTTTCCGTTTTTGGTTTGTGAACCACAACACTCACAACAATTGCTGGGTAGTCGATTTTCTAAGTATTCTTGTGCAGCATTCAAATTATTTTTGGTTATCTTAATGAGTTTAATAGTTTCACAAATTTATTCATTAATCACTTCAAATACAAAATTATTTTGTAAACGTGTAAAAACTTCATTATTAGTATTGAACGTGTTTTTTAGAATTCTTGTCTTCGGGTAAACTTTTTCCTTTCGACATTTTAATAAAAAATGTTGTTTATTTATTAACGAGTTTAAATTTATCATTCATGAAAGATTTCATTTTTCGGACGATAATATTGTTATACTCGACTCGTATACAATTAAAAATTCCTTCGTTGTGGCTTTCCATATTTTGTATTGTCCCTATATTTCAACCAAGGAGATATTAAATTAATTAATACTATTCTTGAGTTATTTTTTAAATGATATTTAACTCAATTAACTCAATGTTACAAAAATAATTTATTTCTATTTAGTGATCAATTTAAACAGCAATATTTTTTCGAAACTAAAAGATCTGGTTCCTTTAACGCATCAATCCAATGTAGTTCATCCAGTTTGTTGCGACTGTAACGCAACTTATGTTGGCTGGCTCAATTGGACCAAACAATTTTTTTTTCTTTATTAATTACAGCTGAGACTGTGCTCATCTAGCAATTTATCTTTCAAATTTACAAATTTTACATTTCTTAAATAATTCTGATTTGTTGGGGTGAAACCCAATGGTTAGTCCCAAAATTAATTAAACCTATTTAAAATATAATTTTAATTTGGTATGTTTACTAGGTCAAGTGGCCTCGTTCTTTGAAGTCTTCTTTCAACGACAGGGTTATCTATCATATGGCGAATATAGGGGTTTCCATGTTCCTGGAGCCTTATTTCGTGTTTGGCGGCGTGCTTTTTTATTTCATCTTTGATATATTCCATCTGTAAGTCCCTGTAAAGGTGTACATTTCTTGTGTACCACGGAGCATTTACGATGCTACGGAGAACTTTATTTTGAAACGTCTGTATCATTTTGGCGTTTGTTTGCTTAGTACATCCCCAGAGTTGAATACCATAGGTTCATATCGGCTTCAGTATTTGCCGATATAGCAGCAGCTTGTTGTATATTGTAAGCTCAAAGCCTCTACCTATGAGCCAATACATTTTTCTGAACTTAATATTAAGTTCTTCTTTTTTCTTTTTGACGTGCACTCTCCACTTGAGCTTGGCATCGAGAGTCATGCCCAGATATTTAGCTTTGTTGGCATATGGCACCGGTCGTGAGTTAATTACTATCGGTAGATGAGAAGCCTTTTGATATGTAAAGTTAATATGTGTGGATTTCGTCTCATTAAGCTTGATTCTCCAGCGCTTAGTCCAGTTACAAACCGCATTGGTAATCTTCTGGAGTTTGCTCGTTGCATCAGCGACATTACTTCCAATGGCCATGATTGATGTGTCATCTGCAAAGGTGGCTATGGTTCCTTCATCTGTTGTTGAAATATCCCTTGTATATAATAAATACAGGATTGGTCCTAAGACACTCCCCTGTGGGACACCGGCAGAGATTTTCTTTAGTTCGGAGTATTCATCCTCATATTTTACACGAAAATGTCTATTGGATAAATAAGATCTTAGTATGGCATAGAGTTGCCCCGGCAGATCTCTATGCAGATTGAATTCCAGTCCACTGTGCCAAGCTTTATCGAATGCTTGGGCGACGTCCAGAAATATGCTGGAGCATACTTTTTTGCGTTCTAACGTTCTTTCAATAACATTGAATAACAGGTGCATGATTCTATGCACCTGTTCAATTGTGGAGTGCTTTTCCCTGAATCCAAATTGATGTGGAGGAATTAGTTGTCGGTCCTCAATTATTGGTTTAAGTCTTTTTAGTAATAATTTTTCAAAGTGTTTTGACATAATTGGCAGCAATGAAATTGGCCTGTATGATTATTTATCGTTAGGTGGTTTATCAGATTTTGCTATTATGATTACTTCCCATTGCCACGGAACAACAAAGCTACACATACCACTACAAAGCTTGCATTGATTATGATGTGTATAATAAGCTTACGAAATCCTTTATCTGGTAGAGTCTTGATTATTTATTTGGCAAGTAATCAAGTGATTGATACCTTGGGCTTTTTTAACATTCATGTTGCTTTTTTCACTTCTTCTTCTAATTCTTTCAGAGTTTCTGGGCGTATATCAAAATCATCTAGCTTTTGAATTGACATTATATTTTCATTGTCCGTTTGCCTTGGTATTGGTTGTAAGGTATCCTCGAGATACTCCGCAAACAGATCAGCCTTCTCTTTAGGGTCTCTTGCCCAGATTCCATCCTCCTTTTTAAGTGGTGGCACTTGCATTTTGGGTATTTTGAGTCACTTCGTCACCTTCCACAGAGAATAATCAGATTTTTTTTCATCGGTTAGGCTAACTAGATATCTGTTGAATCAATGCATTTTTAACTTCTTTAAGAAGAGATTTGAGACTGTTACCTAAATTGTTAAGAATTGTTTTGTTCTCCGGTGTTCTAGTTATTTGCCAGGTTTTATGTGCCCGTCGTTTTTGTCTTACCAACTCTCTAACTTCCGTTGGATAGGATATGTTAAGCTTCTTCTGATTTTGTATAATGGGGGTACTTGCCAAAGCAGCATAAATTGCTTCATTGAGTTGTTCTAATTCATCTTCTCGTGGAGATTTCTTATCGGCACCTGAAGATTGATTTTTTCCTCCAATACCTCACACAGCCTATACTGGCATGGAAGATGGGTCGACCCGTGAGCCCCGCACTCCGACAGGGAGTCAGATGTGTTCCTTCTCATCCCAAATCGTAATTTGTTGATGAAAATTCCCTTTGCATCCTGCCCCTATCGGGATTCGAACCCGGTACCTCCCGATCCAAACGCCAAAGCTTTAACCACTATGCCATTTGGTCGGTCGTGAATGTAGTTCTGGGATATACCTCTTGCTACATAAAAGTCTATTAGGTCAGGTATCTTCGTTCCGTCACTGGGCCTGTATGTTGGGGAACCACCAGAGTAAAATTCACATTTTGATGTCTGCCCTGGTTGAAGCAATTCTTTACCTTTTGACGTCGTAAGTCTAGATCCCAATAAGTGTTTTTCGCATTAAAGTCACCTTCAATAATAAAATCACGTCCAAGCGATTTAAATAGTTTAAGGTAGTCCTCCCTTTTCAAGTTATGCCGGGGAGGACAATATATTGCAAAGACAGTAAGCTGTCTGTGTTTAATTTGGATCCTTACAGTAGTGACTTGCATTGTTTCTTCTTCGATATTTGATTATAAATGGTGTTTTATATTTTCTTTTATTAGTAATGCCGAACCACCTCTTGCTCTTTCCGCTGGATGAATGGAGTGATATAAGTTATAACCCCGTATTTTAACAAACGAAGATTTAACTAGATGGCTTTCAGATATTAAGAAAATGTCAATTTTTTCCGAATTTAAAAAAATTTATATTTCTGGAATATGTTGCATAATGCCATTCGCTTTGCAGATTGCTATTTTGAAAGTTGTGTTCTTACTTAACATTTTTTGTTGGATTGCGTTGAGGGAGTTGCATTTTCTTCAGTTGATCAAGTATCATGTTGTTCAGATTACTTTGGTCATCTAGCCGCTTTGTAATAGCTGCAATGCTGTTCAGCATGTTTTCCAAAATCTGGCTACTTTCAGAGCCCCTATTTTTGGTTGAATCCAAACCTTTCACTACCTGCGCAAATGAACTTCTTTGCCCTGTATTGCTTGGTGTGGGTTTTGATTCATCTGATTTGATATTTGAACCCTTCTATTTTCGTGATTTTGCGGTTGATTTCTTGTTTTATCTCTTAATTTTTGCAGTTGTTTAGCAACCTCACAGCCTCGATAATTAGCCGGATGTTGGCCCTTACAATTTGTACACTTGGCTGGCACATCTCTCCTATTATACATGCCTGGGTAAAATGATTACCTGAGCATTTTACACATCTTGCATCCCGGCCGCAATATCTTTGGGTGTGATTAAATGCCTGGCATTTCTTGCATTGGGGTATGCGTGTTGTGGTTCTCCTCATTGGTTCAATTTTCATCTTCATGTGAAGAATTAGCATAAAAAGAGGGAGTCCTCTTTTACTGATAATTTGGTTTCCATGCTGGATTTTTGTTCTCTCTTTTTTAACAATATTCACAGCATCTAGTGTTTTCAATCCTTTATTTTGTAAGTCTTCCATTATTTCTTTGCTTAAGCAAGTGTGATGCAAACCTCTTACCATGACTTTTATAGGTCGGGCCTGTTTGTTTTCGGAAGTGAACCACTGATACTTTTCAGTATTCAAATTCATAGATAAGGTTCTATAAGTATCTGAGTCCAGAGTATTAATTTTTCAAACGTCATTATTTAACGCTGTTACCTTATAGTCTTTGTCAGTAACTGATTTCATCAGTGACTGAATTTCTGGGTAACTGGTTACACCCACAATATTTATTGGTGGGGGTGATTTTTCTTTCGGTTGCACCAAATTTGGTGTAATGTTCTTGGTAGATTTACTACCTTTTGGTTGATTGGCTTTGGGTAGAACATCGTTTGAATCTGGTCTAGATTGTCCCCTACCATTTAATTGCTCAGCCTCAGGTGACGATTCAGTTTTTCTTTTCTTACTCTTCCTGGAATGTTTTTGCTTCTTTAGGATCCAGTCCGTCTCTCTTTGTAATTCACTTTCATCAGTGGAATAGATGAGTTTGTCTGGTTCAATGCTTGAATCCCGATTCATTTTTAGGTTTTGATTTTCTTGCTTTAGATACTCAATTTCTTCGCTTAGCTTGGCAAATAATTGCTCCATATGCTCTAGCCTCGCCAAGAGATTCATCTTCTCCTTTTCTAGGTCAATAGTTGTTTTACTAGATTCGGCTATTTACAAAGTAAAATTTCCAGTGGCATCACTTATTTCGTGTAATGTTTGTCTAGGTATAGCGTTAGAAAAAGTATCGGCTTGGTCAGCTACCGGTTTGCTTCTATTTTTCTTTATCGGTGATTTTTGTAAATTTGGTCTTCTCTGGGACGGATTTGATGTTCCCTGATAATGCAATAGAAGGCCCTCCCCAGAATCCATAGGGCCAGTCTCCACAGAGAGTGGATTTACCACTCTGATATTGGTGTACCACCTGGGGTATTATTTCCTTTTGTTTGTACCATTGCATAGTTTTGATTGACTAATTAGCTAATCTGCTTCACTACAACGAAGGGATTGGGTACCGCAACCGTTCGTTCTACAAAACATTGCCCAGAGTACGCCCGTATCCATTTATGAATACTTCGTGGAGGCTGTCAATCCCGTACTCCGGACCAAACAATTGATGGAAAAGAGGTTGTACCAACATAAAAATATAAATAACCTTGGACAAAATTGCAGTGCACTTACACAACATCTAAGAGATACTAATCATACAATTACATTAGATAATATCAAATTTCTCAAAAAAGAAAAAAATTCTAAAAAAGTTCAATTTTAGAAATGTTAAATATCAATAGTACTAATTCGATTAATATCGCAAGTGATTGTGCTTATGTTGGTAATACTTATAATTTATTTGAATAATTATTGTTGTTTTTTGTCTTATTTACACATTAAGATTAAATTTATTTGTACAACGCTTTTTCATTGAGTTCGTCTATGCAGTGAGCGCACTTCCAAAAATTGATTTTTAAAATTATTTTTTGAAAGTGTCTGAGATAGCCGTTTTTCCACATAAACCTCGTTTTTTAGATTTTGATATACCGGTTTTTTGTTTTTATAAAAATATTTTTTTCCTTTTATATTGTTTTGCTTTTGAAAATGACACCGAAAGAGTGTTGAAAGCTAAAGCTGAAATAAATTATTTTTGTAAGATTGAGTTAAATACAATTAAAAAATTAAAATATTTAAAAAATAACTCAAGAATAGTATTAATTTATTACAATACATATTTATTATTAATTAATTTATGTATTATTTATAAACAAAAAATATTTAATTTTAAATTGGGGAGCGAAACAAAACACGTCTACTCCGTTTGAAATCCAAATTTTCTTTCATGTTGGTTTTAAATTGGATCATTTATCAAAATGTAAATCATTGATTAAAAAAACAAGAAAATTTTCAAATAAGAATTCTATTTAAACGCCATTTTATGCTAAATTACCCAATCTATCACGCTTAACAAGTACGAAACTATGTGTTTAATATTTCATTCAATATATTTCATTCCAGTCAAGGTTTCCAAATCAACGCGGTCGTGCTTCAATGAATCATCGGATCAATCGGATTACCGTAAATGGTTACCAAACTAATGTGACACGTACAATCAGTCGTCACACTCCCGGAAATAGACACAATAGAAACCGCAAAAACAAAAAGAAACAACAACAACAAATTAAAAAAGAAATAACTGTTGATAATAAAAAAAAAGAAATTGAGAATAGTGAATCTTTGAACATGGATAAGGATAAGATAAATAAAACGCTTAAACGTGAGTGTGTTGATCTTCAGAATGGGTATGATTGTTTATGATAAAATAATGTGACAATTTATGAGAAAATAATATATTTACAGCACAACTGTTCTCGCATCAGAACTCGCTAATTCTATGTGTACATCATTATTTAATGATGAAACCACAGACACGTCTGCCACCACAAATAATTCTGTTGTGATTAATAATATTACTAGTGAAGAGGATGTTAGCTTAATCAATATTATAAACGACGAGAATAATATTGATGGGCCTGCATCTCCAACCAATGAACCAAATAAAAAAGCAAAAAACATAACGTGGCAGCAACCGTTGATTAAAAGTGCTGAAGGTACTGTTGTCGAAGAAGATTGTGGATAATCATCTGTCATTTTAAATCAAAATTTTCTCTATTTACTGTTCATTTGAGAGATTCAAAACTATTTAAAAGAAACATTTAAGTTTGTTGCTTTCTAATCAATAATTTTAGATACTTTTAGAGATGAATGAAGAACAATTAGTTCATTATTATTTTACTTTTTAAATTAATTCCTTAATTTCAGTCATTAGCTATATCTGTGGAGGTCACTTAAAAAGTGTTGTATATTTTGTCCGAAAAAACATCTTAATAAATATTTGTGCATGCAAATAAATAAAACTTTATAACACCATTTCAAGTAGTCCATAGATGTATTAATACAAATAGGTAAATACGTTTATTTTTATATTAAATATAAAAGCAGTGGCAGTGACGTAAAAAATATTTTATGGGTTGCAACTTAGTTTTATAATGCAATCCAATCTTGTTAGAATCACATATTAATATTATTATGAATTTTATGATTAGTAGCCCTGTTATGTCACTGCGTAGAATCCTCGGTGGCAGATATACAAATTTATTAAATATTATGTTATATATTATATTTTATGTATATAATATTTATAAGTTTTTGCATCATTGAATCAAAAATATTAATTAAAATATAAGTAAATATGTAATAGAATTATGAATTGATAGTTTGCTATAGAAATTTTATATTTTACTCATGTATATATATATATATATATATATATATATATATATATATATATATATATATATATATATATATATATATATATATATATATATATATATATATATATATATATATATATATATATATATATATATATATATATAATATATGTATATATATATATATATATATATATATATATATATATATATATATGTATATATATATATATATATGTATATGTATATATATATATATATATATATATATATATATATATATATATATATATATATATATATATATATATATATATATATATATGTATATATATATATATATATGTATATATATATATATATATATGTATATATATATATATATATACATATATATATATATATATATATATATATATATATATATATATATATATATATATATATATATATATATATATATATCACCAAAAAAATCGGAATTTAATTTTTTCCGAAAAAATACTCAGATTTGAACGCTTGTATCTTGGTGAAATAACACTTTCCAAAAAATAATTTTTGTCGTCTTTTCGATACTGGAATCCGTTTTATTTTATTTTGTTTTTTATAACTTTTTGAGTAAAACAAAAATTGTCTAAAACCAAAAAAATATGCTGCTGTTTGAGACTATAGACGAACTTGCTCGATATAACATTCCCAAATCGAAATTAGCCGTTTTATACAGAATTTAGAAACCTTGAAAACGATGCTGTGGAAATTTCTGTAAAACGACTTCTTGTCGTTTTAGCGAGAAACGTAACCAAAAAATGAGACATCAGGCCTAATTTTGCTGGTTCAAGATTAAGGAGAAAATAAGTTTTTACAGTAAAAAATGTGATTTATTACAAAAGGTATATTGCAACAAAAATTCTTTTTAACTTTATTCAAACATAATAAAACTAAAATCTACGAACAAAATGGAATTTTCAATATCGTGTGTTTCAATACCTCTAAAAAAAAAAATTCAATTCAATTTTATTATTATTAAAAAAAATTATATTTTTTTTAATAATAATAAAATTGAATTGAATTATATTTGTCGACAACTTTATTGTTTTAAGTCAGGACTTTCGACAAAATTTCAATTTATAGAATTGTTTAAAGTAAGGAACGAAAAAATATTAAAATAACTAAACAAAAACAATCAATTATTTGATTGATTGATTGATCAGAATGTACGGCCAAGACCAAGCAGAGATCTCGGATACGCCAGGCCCGTCGTACCACATCCTGCACATGCGGAGAAGAAACAAACCCCCAGTCACCCGACTATAAACTCTGCTCATCCACCCGCAATCCCGACAAACTGCTTTCACCTTCAAATCAATCCTCATTCAGAACTTCACCATTCCCCATTATAACGTCCCTGTTACACGCAGAGTGGATGACTTCGAGAAGAAAAACGAACGAAACTCCCACTCTTCATGCATACGACAACCACGCTCTACACACTTTATACGAGATCACCAAATCAAAGGCATCACCGCTGAAAATGGTAAATCTCTAAACGAAGACCACCCCAAAATAAAAAAACAACTATCCAAAACCGAGGATAAATAAAGTTCACGCTCAGGAGAATGCAAATCCATCTCCTCACCACACCTACAAAAATCAAACTAATAAAATCATAAAAAAAAAATTCAAAAAACCCATATCGCCCGTATGACTGCGTTTATACCCGCGGAAACCAGCGGGGCACCAACATATCACACTCGCTCCCGCAGGTATATATTCATACCTGCGGAGCGAGTGCGACATACCAGCGCCGCACCAACCTCCGCAAGCACAAACGCACAGTGAAAGCTCTTTCCTGTGTACGCTTTATATACATATGTATATACAAAGTCCATACATTGCGAGACGTCTGAAAACACATACATAGGCACAGGTTCATCAATTATTATAAATTCATTCTTGTGTGCTCACAAAATTTATTTAAATATTTAAGTAAATGTTGGCCCTCATCATACACACACATTGAAAACCCTTTTTACAATAGAAATTATGTTCGAGTAAATACTGATGTACATATAAATATAAAACAAAAGA
>OY829915.1:97120559-97514947 GCA_963691935.1 Nephrotoma guestfalica
CGACGACGGTTCAACGTATATTATCTAGGTGGCAGATACATTTTAAAAAGGAAAATTGCATTACAAAATATATTTAGTTGTAATTATTACTTCGAAGTGGAGGGTTATTCGTGTTCGATTTTCGTTTTCCATTATTCTACTTTTAGTCTCTCCGCTCCGCCTCGTTCTCTTAAATCAAAATAAATTTCGCCATAGAAAATTATAAAACAATAAAAATATTATTTATTTTGCCTGAACCATAGGTAGAATAAAAAATAACGAAAGAAACGAAGATAATAATTTGTTATTCCAATTTGATGGTTCGGCCATAGATATCTTAAAATATTAAGTTCATTCGGAATGTAAAACGAAAAGTCGTATCGAATGCTTGTTTGAAGTGAAAAAACAATTTTTTTTTTCAAATTTATAATATATAATACAATCGTTAAAATCCGTGGGGCGTCTTGCCCAGCATTGATAATAAGAGTGAAAATAAATTAAAGGAAATAATAAAGAATAATAATACAAAATTATTTTGAGTGGCCATTGTCCTGTTTAGCGATGGGGCCCGGGTGCCTCGCGACTGTAAATATGGCCTTGAAATGATAATTAAAAACAATTAGTAAAGTGAACATTACAGTGGTAGTGCCCCAGTATATGGAGCATTCCAAATATTAACGATCTACAGTGAAGTGAAGTAAAAAAAATTAGTAAAAATTGGTACCCCAGTATATGGGAATATGGGACTACCAATATAGAACGAATCGAAATAATAGTGAATCTAGAGTAATCTTGAAAGCTCGGAGGGCATTCTTGCTCATCTGTAAAGTTTAACAGTGGTAGAAGGTGGACTAAACCTTAAGGCCCCGATTCACGCATATTGCAAAAAATGACACCTTTTGTGGTACCATAGCTTAAAAACTAACCGGCGTATCTCCAATATTTTTATTTTAAAAAATTATTTGAAGTTTAATTAAATTATTGACGGTAACGTTTTTCAATCTTCTCTCAAGTTTTTCCGCTACATAACTTTCAAAGTGATTCATATTCGGAAAAACGTAAAAGTTTTGGTACAATTGCTCTATCAGGCGATGAAAATTACATTATGATATCCCAAAACACGCAGAAAAAAACTGAACTTATTGACGGTGGCTGTTTGCAAAATTATAGGTAGTTACTTAAAAATTTGCAAAACACAAAATCCTTTGGTAATTATTTATCGATGTATCAAAGACACATTTGTAATATTTCATAATAATAGTTCTGCATACCAAAGATGGCAATTTGGTCTTTACAGTTTGTAGCGGCTCAAAAAGTAAAAATTCTTTTCACTTCGTGGCACTCCTCGTAGCAAAACTATTTATACTTCGCGCCGCTTAATTACGAGGCATAGCTCGTTTTGCTGAATAGAGCTATTTCGCCACCTACATACTCGAATCTCGATATTTATCGACAATCGATAAATATCGAGAATTAAAAACATTCACACGAAAAATGAAAGAAGAAACGAAAAAAGGACAGTCGGGTTTTGAAGTTGAAGAGACACGGTCTCACACACAAACGCGGGTAAAAGTAAAAAGTGAAAGTGCCGAACAATCGTCCACCATTTTAAGTTGTGAACTTATATGTGAAAATTAATAATTAAATAAATAATAAAATAATTAAATAATATAATATAGTGAGTGTTATTAATCATTTATATAAGAAACCCGATAACACCCGCTATAAGTTCTTATGGAACAAAACACATTTTAAAAAATATATTTATTTTTTTCATTATTTACTCAGTTATTTAAATTATAATCATTAATTGGTTAGTTCTATTGAAAGTAAAATTACAATAAATGTCAAAATATACTCCATTTATATATAAAAAGATGAATTTGCAGTTTATTTTCTAGGTGTACGAAGAATACTAGAATGCACTGTACTTATATAATATACATGTGTCTATGGTTCGAAAAGATGCTGTTGATTGTTTCATGTACTATGTGCTTTTATTTTCATAATTTATTTTTATTTTGAAATATATACTGTAAATACAATTTTTTACGGAAATTATAATGTAAACATTTGTTTTTAGTTTACCAAAATATGGAGAGTTGAAAAAGCAATGGTTGAAGCCTCATCAGATGATATTTCAATTGACCAAGAAATTTCTAAAGTAGACGAATCTAATATGTATGACGAAGATTTTTTTGGATACCCAATTATACTAAGTGAATTTTCGACTGTTGCAAATTAATACAACAATGTAATTCTTATAAATCGCTAATCAATTTAAAAAATAGGGGTGGTCTTTTAACTCCTTGGCCGTCAGTATTAAAAATTTGTAAATATTCCGAAGCAGTATTAAAACGGGAATTGGCTATTGCGGACTACAAAAACAATGCAACTACAATCTAGTTCTAAATTGTTTAAAAAAATAAATTATAACGTTCTTCACAATCTAATAAGTGTAAATATTTTCAATGATGAAGATCAATATAGTCATTCTCAAGAACACTTTAATTTGTTAGCTCATTCTATCATAGAAAAATATTATGACATCCGGTTGAATTATTTTTGTAACCAAAGGTCATATAAATTAACAAAAAGAAACAAGTTTGTTTGTTTATTACATTTTAAAGGAATGTGAAATAAATAGCTTAGTGGTTTTATAATTATTGTTTTTTATATACATAATATTATATTTAAATAAAAATAATTAATGTACTTTTATTAAAGAAATAAAAATGTAATTAAATATAAATAATTTTAACTTCCTAACTTCATTGCATTCGGTCGAGAAAAATCTAAATACGACCCTGTTGATTTATACTCTTTCTCTTTTACTCTCCGAATTTGTGACGCTTGACAGTTATTCTATATACCCTTATTTCTATGGTTTTTATATACATTATTCTATTCTCAACACACGAATACACTATAAACCCAAAATGTCCAACCTTTTCCGACTATACGTCATATTTTCGGAAAAAATCTAGTACATCAAAAAGTCATGATTGGTTCGTTTCTCGGAGTAGTTTTGATTACAAAATCGTCCGGCATGTGCTTTTCGAAAAATCGTGGAGTTATAACCAAAAAGTAGGTGTCTCAACTTTTTGGTACTTGTATTCACTTCTTATTATTAAAAATTCTTTGTTACAATTTAACCTGAAGATAACTAATAATAAATAAAAACTAGTTTTATGTTTTGAACTTTTAATAATATTAATTCTTCCTTATAGTGGTAATAAATTTGAAGATTTGATGTTTAAAAGGATTGATTTTGGAAATATTCCTTCTTCACTTTTTTTAAATAACTATTACGTTTCTTAATTTTACATTGGTCTTGCATACTATTTTTACTCTACATTTTGACTCCTTCTTTCTGTGTTGTTATTTTATTATTAGGTCGTAAATTCTATTGGTTTTGGTGTTAATTTTGTCGCTAAGCAAATTGTTGTATTTTTCTTTATATATTTCAAGTTCTTGAGTCTGGCTAGTTGATGTCCTTTTCTAATTCTGTGTAAGATTGTTAAGTTGGCTTTTAATATGTAATGCAAAATTTGATTTTGGTTCTCTTGTTATGTGGTTCATATGTTCTTTGTATAGGGTTTTTCAATAAGAGCACTTCAACTTTTTTTTTGAATAAAACACAAACTGTTCGACTTTTGAACTAACTTTTTTTTATTAACTAATTTGAACATATACATTTAAGTATGAAACTCGATTTCTTTTGCATGACCACCGCGTGCACGTTTTACGAAGTCCAATCTTTGAACCCAATTTTCGACCACTCTTTCGCATAAATCGACCGAAATTCCAGCATTTTCACGATCTATATTGGCTCTGAGCTCTTGCAACGTCGCCGGCTTATTGGCATAGACCAATGACTTCACATAACCCCAAAGAAAATAATCTAGAGGTGTCAAATCACACGAGCGCGGCGGCCACTGGACGGGCCCATTTCGCGAAATAACACGCTCATCGAACTTAGTCTTCAATAACGCGATTGTATCGTGTGCTGTGTGCCATGTGGCCCCGTCCTGTTGAAACCACATGTCATCCAAGTCCATTCCATTCAATTGCGGCCAAAAAAAATCGTTTATCATATCGCGGTATCGATTTCCATTAACAGTAACGTGGCGATCGTTATCGTCGATGAAAAAATATGGCCCAATGACGCCGCCGGCATGTAATCCGCACCAAACAGTGACTTTTTCGGGATGCAACGGTGCCTCATGAATCACGTGTGGGTTGCTTCCTGCCCAGTAACGCATATTTTGCTTGTTGACAAATCCATTTAGCCAAAAGTGAGCCTCATCGCTGAAGATGATTTTTCGGTGAAAATCTGCATCATTTTCGATTTGCTCTTGAGCCCAATTCACGAATCGGCGTCGCTTCAAATTGTCAAACGGCTTTAGTTATTGTGTCAGCTTGATCTTATACGGATGTAGGCCAAGATCTTTACGTAAAATTCGCCACAATGATGTCACAGAAATTCCCAATTGTTGCGAACGTCGTGTGAGCGACACATTCGCGTCATCTTAAACTGAAGCCCTGGCGGCTGCGATGTTTTCAACACTTCGAGCACTTCTTGCTCTCGAGGGCACCGGAACATTATGTAGCGAAAACGTAGACTCAAATTTTGCCACTATACGGTCGATTGTCGAACGGGCTGGCTGTAAAAAAATTACCGTAATGCTCTTAAAGTAGCAGCAACAGAACGAGTATTTTGATAAAAAATTTGCACGATTTGCAATCGCTGTTCACGTGTGTAGCGTTCCATGATGAAATGTATACTAATGAAGTTTCCAAATGACAAAAGATTAATAAAAAATATGGCGTCGTTCGCCGTCCCTATCGGAAAAAAGTTGAAGCGCACCTGTTGAAACACCCTATACCTTTCTGAAAAGCTTCTACCTGATTGTCCGATGTAAAATTTTACATGTTAGTTTGGATACTCCTGCGTCTATTTTTGGGGTGTTTCTTTAAATTTAAGTTTCTGTTCTAATTTATTACTGTTTTTGTAGGCTGTCGTGTATACGAATTTTTGGAAAGTGTTTTATATTATATTGTGTGTTATTTATTAATAAAGTATTTTGTAATGTGGTTAAGTTTGTTGGTGTTTTTTCGTTATATGTTTTTCGTTTATTTTTTCAATTAATCTTGTTTTTAAACCGTTTTTATTAGCTATGTATTTTATAGTGTTGAGTTCCTCTTGATAATCATTTTTAGTCATTGGTACACGTTATTCAATCTGTTTATCATGTGGTTGTAAGCTGCTATCCTATGATGATAAGGATGATGAGAATGGTTATTTATTGTGTGACCTGTTTGTGTGGGTTTTGTGTATATTTTAATGCGTGCTTTGAATTGTCATTTTTCATTGTGAGGTCCATAAAGTTAATTTTTTATTGTTTTCTGTTTCTAAGGTAAATTTTTTAGTGGGTTTTAAGTTATTTTTATATTGGTGTAATTGTCTGTTTGTAACGTTAAATAATAGTATTACGTCATCTACATATCTGTAGTATAAGTAGTGACACCTGATAACAAATATTGGAAGCAAGTATTTATGATAAGGGTACACTAAAAATCAATGAAGTCAGGTAAGAAAGAAAGGTTTAAAAAGTTAGATGTACAAACACCTGCATGTGATACCTTCCTTTTATAAATTAATTAAATAAATAAATAAACAGAGTGTTTATTCTTAAATTAAATAATAGAGGAATAAATATTACATGGCGCTGTAGATAAGAAAAATTAAATGGAAAAAGGATATTCCGTGTGATGGATCATAAAGAAGATTCTGGCAAGTTCAATTGCATGACCAGTCAACACACCACATTTAGTACACCATTCGGATGCTACAAATTTAATAGACTTCCATTTGGCATTAATATTGCATTGGAAGTATTTCAAAAATTTAATATAATTTTTTTTGGTGATATAGAAGGGGTTTTAGTTTATATAAACGATATATCATTATTTCCGCAAATTCCGTTACAGAACATGATAGAATTTTAGATAAAGTGAAAAGAGCTAGAGAACGAAACATTAAATTCAATGTTACAAAATTTCAATATAAGTTATGTTTGCAATTGCGTAGGTAAGTAATGAAAAGAAACACGTGTAAGTATTAAGTATTTAGTACATGTTAATTCGTTTTATATACATTGCATGTAGCAAGGTTTACAAAAGAATGCATAATTTCCTATCTTCCTATCTTTTCCTTTCTGCTATATTGCACGGTACACAATACATTTATTCTTACCAAGTGTGTTACGCTATGCACATTTATCTTTAAGTGACATAATGCAATATGTATTTATCTATTACATCTCTCCCCTTACAAAATATTTCATTTCTTAAGTTTAACATATAAATTAAAAATTAAAAATAAAAATTAGTTCGTATAATTTGTATACATGCTTAAAATAACTAAGTATTACATTACTTAATATTAATAATGTTCAATAAATCTATCAGGTTTTCTGATAGTTCTATTAGATCTTCTTAAAGCTATATGATTATCTAAGTAGTTTGAGTCTGCACCAGTCTCAAAAATATTTGATTCCCTGTTATCTTCTTCAGTATTACAATCTTGGTTTAAAATTTCATTTGTATTATTTCTGGTCGGTATTAATTTTGCTATATTATTTGGTACACTTTCTCCCCCCTTAAACTTTAATTGTAAAAACTTTAACTGTACTTGTACTTTTACCAACATTATCATTTACTTTTCTCATCTGATTTAAATGGCGTTTCCAAACTCTTCCATCATCTAGTTTAACAAAATAATGAATAAGACCCAATTTTTCTATAACATTCCCAAATTTCCATTTGTGCCATGTAATTCCTAACTGCAACTCTATCGTAAATACTAAATTTCTTTTTTTAATAAATCGGTAACTTTTCATGATTATCATCCAACTTGTCTCTAGGACTAGTAGGAACTATCAAATCTAATCTTGACTTAATCTATCTTCCGAATACTAATACTGAAGGAGATTTACTTGTAACTGGGTGCACGGTTTTCCTATACGCTAGAAGTATTTTTTGCAGACTCGTGTGTAAATCAGCATCGATAGCTTAACATTTTTAATTTAGTTTTAAATGTTCGGACGTACCTTTCTGCCTGCCCATTTGTAGATGTATGGTATGGAGTTCCCATTTTATGTTGAATTCCGTTATATTTTACAAAAAATTAAAAATCTGTAACAGTAAATTGAGATCTGTGAGTGATCGGATACTAAACATAAGGTAATCCAAATGTTGCAAAAAATTCCCGTAAAACTTCATTGTAGGTTCCGCTGTAATATTCTTTGTAATTCTAACCTCAATCCACTTTGAGTATAATCAACAATAAAGAATAAATATTCACCCAAGTAAGGTCCGGCGTAGTCAACGTGAATCCTTTTGAAGGGTTTGGGAGCATTTTCCCATTTATGTATTGGAACTTTAATTGGTAACGGTCGCGAACCCTGACACGCCGTACAATATTTTACCATATATTCAATATCCTTATCCAGTCCACTCCACCAACAGTAACCTCGAGCTAGTGCCTTTATTATGTTTATTCCAAAATGTCCCGAATGCAATTCTTGTAAAATGTTTTCACGTAAAGTTGCTGGAATATAAAGCCGGATTCCTCGGAAAATACAATCACTGTGTACTGTAAATTCTGCTTGGTCAATTTGAAATTTATCTGCCGTACATACTTTCATTCCTGTTTTAAGTCCTTCAATTAGTATCATAATTGTTTTATCATTTTTGTGTGTTGTGCCAAACGTTCAATTGTAATAGGTAAATTTTCAATGAGCTGTATTTGTAATCGATTTCATCGATATGTAGTTACTGGTAGGAGGTAATGGTAAACCTTTTCTTGGTAAAAACATGGACCGTAGATCTGCATTATCGATTATTAACGTAAATTGTCTTCCGTATAAATATTTATAGAAGTTTTTTATACCAAATAAAATTGCATAAGCTTCCTTGTCTAAATGTGTGTACTTCTGCTAAGTTTCCGTTAATATTTGACTCGCGTATTGTATTGGTATTTCACCTCCTTCTTCAAATCTGTGACTCAACACTGCACCAACTCCGTAGGGAGATGCATCTGTTGCCAATAATAGTGGTAATTTTGGATCGTAGTGACAAAGAACTCTTTCTGATTTGATTAAATCGTTTACCTTTGCAAAAGATTGCTTACATTCGTTGTTCCAATCAAAGTTAACAACTTGCTTCAATAAGTTGTTTATTGGATATAACATTGTACTCAAGTTTGGTAAGAATCGATCGTATAATAGTTTACTAAACCAACAAAGGCCCGAATTTGATATTTATCCTTTGGGTTAGGCAGGTTCGCTACAGCTTCGATCTTATCCGTCATTTTATGTATTCCATGACGATCTATTATGTAACGGCAATACTCAATTTTATCAGCAAAAAATTTACATTTTTCTTTATTGACTTTCAATCTTAGTAGCACTTAGGATCAGAAATTTTAATATCATCTAAGAAAAATATCACTCTTGGGATATCTGCTAGTAAGTGTGACATGAGACTTTGCCAAATAGCTGGTGCTGAAGAAATTCCGTACATCAACCTTATTGGACGGTTCAATCCTAAATGTGTGTTCAATGTGAGTAAATTTCGATCATCCTCGTGTACTTGTAATTGTAAATAAGCTTGCGCCAAATCTTTTTTTGTAAATTTTTCACCTCCGGCTATATTTGCAAATGCTTCGTCGGCCGTTGGTAATGGATCAATTATTATGTGTGGATTTATTGTTACTTTCTAATCTCCATATAGATACGTATTTTATCGTTAGCTTTTTCAACTGGAACGATAGGTGTTGCCCACTCGCCCACTCGATGGTGTATACCATCTTTAACCATTCCTTCCAATTCTTCTTCAACTAAATTTTTTATTGGAAAAATAATTGTTCTAGCTTTTATGAATATCATACTTTAATTTTACCTGGTTTAGTATTGAAAACTTCCCTTTCCCTTCCCATCCTTCGAGCTGTTCAGATATACACTCCAGTCAACTACAATTCCCTTCAACCATTCACGACCCAACATTGGATGACTATCTGAATCCACTACATAGAGAATTAGAATAGAATTCATAACTTCTATTTACATAAACCTTAATTTTACCTACACATGGAATTTGATTACCACAAAATGATCTAAAAACACGATCGGTAGTTTCTAATTTAGTTATTCGAAAATATTTTGCTTTATCAGATATACCAATTAATGAAACTGGTGAATCATTATCTATTTCCATTTTAAAATTTGGAATTTTATTTACATGCAATTCGATAAAAAATTTACTATCATTTTTAAAATCTAAAAATATTTGTGCTATTTTTACTCGTATTTGATTGAATTTTTTGTTAAACAGACTGATTCCAAGTGACCAACCTTTTTACAAAAATTCAACTTTGCTGTTATATATCTACATTTATTCGCCAAATGGTTTGACCCACAACGAAAACAACTAGTAGACCTATTATTTGAACCATGTGACTTTCTATGGGTACCATTATTATTCCTTATATTAAAATTACTAAAATTACTTAACCTATTATTTGCATAAACATGCTTTTTACCTTATTTGTGTGTTGGATATGTGAAACTTCATCGGTAATTTTTCTGTGTAGTTGATCCCCTCCACGTCTGGAATGTTCCATCGCCGTTGTAATTTTTATTGCGTTTTGTAAGGTTAGGTCGTCTTCTTCCAATCATTTTTGTTGAATCTGTTCACTTTTTACTCCCATCATAATTTGGTTCCTGACTGCTTTGTTTAAACATTCGCCTAAACCGCATGATGTTGACAAGCTTCTTAAATCTTGAACAAAATCTTCGACGTTCTCGTTTTCCTTCTGCTTTCTTTTCATAAATTTGTAATTTCCACTATTTCGTACTTTTTCACTTCGATATGACCTTGTAAGATATTTTTATGTCCTCGTAGTTTTTCTCGTTTATGCTTTTCGGTGCAACCTTATCACAAAGCGTATTATAAATTTTTTATGAAGTAAGTACAAGATTTTATTTTCTTCATTTTTCACTTTGCACAATTTAAAGATGTCCTCTAACCGTAGGATCCATCTTGAAAATCTGATGATATTTGGGTAGAAATATTCCATTGCCATCGATTTGAATTCACTCCCAAGCATTCTATTAAAAAAAATTTTTTTTATAACCTTTGTCGTCGCCAAACTATTGTAATTTCGTAGGTAAGTAATGAAAACAAGTTAGAAGCTGTGAAATATTTAGGTCATGTATTTTCTGAGCAAGGGATTAGCCTAGATTCAGTACGTTCTGAAAAGTATAGTTGAGTATGACATGTCAACAGACAAGAAAGACCTTCAGCGATATTTAGGTATGTTAAATTATCACCGAAATTTTATTCCAAGTTTTTCGGAAATATCTACAAATTTGAAAGAACTTCTGAAAAAGAGTTCAGAGTGGTATTGGTGACCAAACCAGAGTGGTATTGGTGACTTCTGAAAAAGAGTTCAGAGTGGTATTGGTGACCAAACCACATAAATGCTATAAATGAATTTAAGAGAATTATTATTAATTCGTCTGTATTGGTTAATTTTGACGCCTATGAGGAAATATTCATTCAAACCGATGCATCAAAAAGATGTATTGAGTGTTATTTACTGCAAGAAGGAAAGCCAGGGTGCTCTGCTTCTAGAAGCTTGAATGTAACAGAGATTAATAATGCACAGATAGAGAAGGAATTTCTGATAATTTGGTCTGCAAAAAATTTCACAATTACGTTACGCCCAGTAACTCTCAAATAATTAAAATAAGAAGTGAAAAGCAACATGAATGTTAAAAAAGCCCCAGGATATGACTTGATTACTTGCCAAATAATCAAGGCTCTACCAGATAAAGGATTTCGTAAGCTAGTACACATAATCAATGCAAGCTTTCGGTTAAAATATGTTCCGTGGCAATGGAAAGTAGCAGAGGTAATCATGATAGTAAAACCTTATAAACCACCTAACGATAAAAATCATACAGGCCAATTTCATTGCTGAAAATTATGTCAAAACTCATTGAAAAATTATTACTAAAAAGACTTAAACCAATAATTGAGGACCGACAACTAATACCTCCACATCAATTTGGATTCAGGGAAAAGCACTCCACAATTGAACAGGTGCATAGAATCACCAACGTTATTGAAAGAACGTTAGAACGCAAAAAAGTATGATCCAGCATATTTCTGGACGTCGCCCAAGCATTCGATAAAGTTTGGCACAGTGGACCGGAATTCAATCTGCATAGAGATCTGCCGAGGCAATTCTATGCCATACTAAGATCTTATTTATCCAATAGACATTTTCGTGTGAAATATGAGGATGAATACTCCGAACTAAAGCAAATCTCTGCCGGTGTCCCACAGGGGAGTGTCTTAGGACCAATCCTGTATTTATTATATACAAGGGATACTCCAACAACAGATGAAGGAACCATAGCCACCTTTGCAGATGACACAGCAATCATGGCCATTGGAAGTAATGTCGCTGATGCAACGAGCAAACTCCAGATTGCCAATGCGGTTTGTAACTGGACTAAGCGCTGGAGAATCAAGTTTAATGAGACGAAATCCACGCATATTAACTTTACATATCAAAAGGCTTCTCATCTACCGATAGTAATTAACTCATGACCGGTGCCATATGCAAACAAAGCTAAATATCTGGAGTGGAGAGAGCACGTCAAAAAGAAAATAGAAGAACTTAATATTAAGTTCAGAAAAATGTATTGGCTCATAGGCAGAGGCTCTGAGCTTACAATAAACAACAAGCTGCTGCTATGTCGGCAAATACAGAAGCCGATATGGACCTACGGTAATCAACTCCGTGGTACACAAGAAATGAAGACCTTCACAGGGACTTACAGATGGAATACATCAAAGATTTAATAAAAAAGCACGCCGCCAAACACGAAATAAGGCTCCAGGAACATGGAAACCCCTATATTCGCCATATGATAGATAACCCTGTCGTTGAAAGAAGACTTTAAAGAACGAGGCCACTTGACCTAGTAAACATACCAAATTAAAATTATATTTTAAATATGTTTAACCAATTTTTAGACTAACCAAATCAGAATTATTTAAGAAATGTAAAATTTGTAAATTTGAGAGATAAATTGCTAGATGAGCACAGTCTCTGTTGTAATTAATAAGAAAACAATTACGTTTACTGACGTAGGGTAAAAATGAGCACAGATCATAAGCCACTAGTTAGAATCACAAATAAACAAGTGAGATTAAATCAAATCGGTTACAGCGTATAAAAACTAAATTACTAATTTATGATCTTGACATGTATATAGCGGATGCATTATCAAGGGCATGCTCACACGTAATTGATGATAATGAAACAGATGATGATCTAAAAGATATTGTACTTAGGATTAATGTATCGGATGAGAGGGAAGATGAATTTAAAACTGAGACTTTGAATAATCCACAATATTAACAGAATTAATAAAAGTATATCAAAAGGGTTGGGGCAATTCCAGAAAGAATCCCTCAGATTCTTTAAGAATGTACTGGAACAACCAAAACTAGTTGTACGTAGAAATCAACGTTGTTTATTATCGAGATAGAATATTAGTACCTCAATCGCTCCGTAATAAAATGGCCAAGAAAATTCATGAGTCACATTTTGGAATTTGTAAATCCATTTCGAGAGCGAAAACTATATTGTATTGGCCAAATATGGAGCAAGATATTGAGAATGAGGCTAAAAAATGTAGGATTTGTGAAAAATTTCAAAGCTTTAATATAAAGCAGGAATTAATATTTCATGAAATACCCACTTTACCATTTCAAAAAGTAGGAGTTGATATATTAGGTGGCGTAACAAAAAATATTTAGTTTTAGTTGACTATTATTCTAAATATATAACCATTTATTTATTTATTTAAATGTATGATTTCAGAATTTAATTTAAAACAAAAATATTACAAAAATCAAATAAAGAAGTTTAAAACACAAAAATATAAAAATATCTATCAAATTTTGATTTAACAACTAAAAATTTTAAAAATAATTCTTAAGGATATTTTTGAACTTGTCCTTTGATAAATTAAAGTCAAAAAGGTCATCGACGATGTTGAAAGATTTAGACGACCTATTAATGGGGTTATTTTCTCCATGGTTTGTGGAATGGTGTTCTAGTGCTAAAAACTCATGGTTCCGAAATGTTCCGCAAGGCACAAGAACTGATTTGTTTTCCAAAATGCATGCTGAATCAATGTGACCAAGCAAAACGTTACCAATGGAAGCCACACCCAATGAGGCCACATTTTGTAATTCGTGCATCTTGTTGAGTACGGAGGTAATCGAGACACATTTTCATGGAATGGTAAATTATGGTCGTAATTCCAGTCACTTCTCTTTAACAAGAAAATCAGAAACTTCTTTTGAATGCTTTCAATTCTTTTAATGTGTACAGCATAGTATGGATTCCAGACCGGTACAGCGTATTCCAGTTGAGATCGAACGTAAGCGAAATAGAGTGAACATAAGGTTTGAATATCTTTAAATTCACCTGACCACCTTTTAACAAATCCAAACATGGCATTAGCTCTCGCAATACAATTTTCAATATGCCTATTGAAACTGGCATATTCGACAAATGTAACACCTAGATCTATGATCTCATTAACTCTTTGCAATACTTCGTTGTTGACTTTGTAGGAAGTAATTAGCGGGTTTCTCTTACGATGGAAAGACATGATTTTGCATTTCTTAATATTCAAGTAAAGCGAGTTTCGATCACACCACTCACTTAATTTATCGATGTCTTCTTGAAGTTTCTTCGTATCTAGCATTCCATTAACAGTTCGCACAGATTTCACGTCATCAGCAAATATGAGCACCTTAGAGTTTTTGATTATCTCGGTTACTCCCGATGTGAGATCCTTGGGGGCCACCAGACGTAACTTTAATAACGTTTGATTTCTCATTTACCATTATTACAAATTGTCGCCGATTTGATAGATAAGACTTGAACCAATTTATGTAATCGAGTGAAAACCCAAATGCGAATAAACTCCGGAGTGCTTTTTGATGGCAGATGGAATAAATGCTTTACTGAAACCCGTGTACGCTACATCAACTTGATGATGGTTTTCTATCTCATTAATTATTTTACTGGTGAATCCAACCAGATTAGTTGATGTGGATCGGCCAGGCATAAACCCATGCTGGTTTATTGATATATGACGTGCAATTGTGGATTTAAAGTTGTTGTATACAACTAATTCGGACAATTTTGAAATTGATGATGTAGTTGATATTCCTCTGTAGCATGTAACGTCGTCTCGTTTGCCCGATTTAAAAATTGGTATAATTTTTGAAATTTTCCATTTGTCGGGTAACACCCCCCATGCTTAAGGAGTGGTTGAATAGTTAACATAATGGAATTGCTAAAATGTCAGCGTACTCCTTCAGAATAGAAGAGGATACATTGGCAAGACAACCGTCTCCAAATCCCTTTAGAGCCGATAAAATGTTATCCTCATATATAACAGGAGGAGTTACTGGTACGTTGGTATTGCTGGGTTGTTCGTACAATCCACTAGTAACGCTTGGTTTATAGACTGATTGGAAGAACTTCGCGAACATGTCAGCTATGTCTTTGGAGTTTGAGGAGCTGGCATTGTTATATGTCATATATGCAGGGTATCCGAATTTCGCGTTTATGCCAAAAGTATTTCAAAAATTGTTTGGATTTACTTTGATTTTTCCTTGAATTTGATCGAGATACGACCTGTATTTTGATTTGAAGTAAATTTAAAACTCGTTATGTTGTAGAAACATTGTTTTGTCGGCTTCTAACCCGCTTTTCAACATTTTGGCATACGCTTTCCACTTCCGATTTTTTAAGCTAACTAGTCTATCATCGAACCACTGAGGGTGAGCATTTTGTGGTTTACATAAAGTTCGAAGCCTTGCTGCATAATGTCTTTAAATCTATCAACATTTTCGTTTATATCATTGGAATTGAGGATTCTAGGTATCTTTGTAGTCCCGCACGGTTTGTTTTTTTGAAGTTGTATTTGATTGGTTGTATGTGTTCCGAACTCGCCATTAAATTAGTTGAATCAAATACAATATCCAAAGACTTGTGATTGATATCCTTAATTACAAAAGGTACCACGGATTCTGAAATTTTGATAGTGTCAATGTCGTTGCTGAAGACAAGATCCAGTTATCAAAATTTTTAGCAATTGTGTTTATCTGGTTCAAATTATAACCAAGCATGGCGTCCAAAAATAAAGATTAAGCATCTGTTGTTATATTGCTTGGAAAAATACAATTTAGTTCCGGGCCCAGATTCCAAATTATATTTGGAAGATTAAAATCTCCAAACACAAGAACTAAATCTGACGAGTTTGTTGTATTAATAACTTCATCAATCGCATCGATGCAAGTTGCGATTGAGGTGGTATATATGCTGCGTAAATGAATAGATTGGTTTGGTTAATTTTGTGTTATACACCAATTTGTTCAACTCTCGATGGGGCTAAAGTTACTGGAGCATTCCAGAATTTAGAATGTACTGCTATCAGTAATTAATTCATACCTGATAATGTACCGTTTAATTCTTATGAATTTAAAAAATTTGCTACATATCCATTTCCTACATATCCACAATTAAATGGGCAGGCTGAAAAAGCAGTTGGAATTTGTAAAAATATAATAAAATATTAATTTTTTATTGGCATAAATATACACTTAATATTTAATTTTATAAAACCCATCCATATTCATCCATGAAGGCGCCTTCTTCGAGCGGGATTATTTTTAATCCAACTCTTTAGTCAATCAAATCTTTATATTCAACTAAGCCCCGCCTAATTTAATTCAGGTTTAGTTGAAATTTGTTTTCTTTTTTTCTTATTTATTTATTTCTTTATATATTTATACAATTTTGATTAGACGTTTCATCACATTTTGAGCTTAAAGCTCATTTGTGACATGATGTAAACTCTATAATTGTTTCCAAATTAAGGACCACTTTCTTCGTGCCTAACCATATAACATATGTTTTATTTGCATCCATATAACAATTTGACCCCTGTACGATGACTTCATGACTTCACAAGAATATTTTCTTTATATCGTTTTCGGTGGTACGGGTTTTATTTTAGTTTGATTTCGATGACAACAGCCATCACTTCAAATTGTAACTGTTCTGTAATCTGCCCCAAAAGTATCATAAGGAGCTTTAAAAATATTCAAAATAAGAAATTTCTATCTTTTGTGCAATAATCTTGGTCATACCAACATAGTAACAAAAATAAACTGAAATATGAGCAATAATTCTGTGAAATTAAACAAAAACAGGATATTGGGAAATTGCATTTAAAGTTATGGTTATGATTTTTTTAAATACTTTACATACAGAGCTGGATATTTTTGTTTTTTTGTTAAACCGATTAATAATAATAATCGTTCATAAGTATTACTGATTATTTATATATAAATATGTATATGCTTAATTTGGATTAATTAGAAGATATTCTGTTTTGTTATTGAAATTACGATTTTCCATAAACTTGCTATGTGTAGTTGTCCAGTTTTAATCAAACACAATGGCAACAATTAGATTTTGTTAACTACACATAACCCATTTTTACCAAACAAATTTTTTTTGGCATTCGAGGTTTTTTATGTTATTAAATGATACCATTTGAGGAATTTGAATCCTAAATTTTGGAAAATAAAACAAATTTGTTAAAAAAATAATTCCAGTCTTTTATAATTCAACAATAATCGACCATTTTTAAGATTAAAATAATTTGAACCATAGTATGCCAAAAAACTGTATATATGCTAATAAAGTTGACAGTACGTTCCATTGAAACCGTCTAACTGCAAAATAGGCTTTTATTCGATATTTTATTTATCACATTCTTAGGTGTGTAAAATTATATATGTTGAGTTAACTAATTTATTACAAATGTTTACCGTTCTGAATTTTAAAGTTACACTGGCTATCTGAATATAACCTGTTTTTATGGAACGATTTATTGTGTAACCTTAACATAACCAATTTTGATCAAATTTTTCTCGGAAAATAATGAAAATTTCGGAAAATGGGTTAGGTTATCGAATGAAGCTTTAAATTTTAGAGCAAATGGTGAAATAAATTGAAGAAGTGATTAACTGCAGATATCCTGTTTTTGTTTAATACCACAGAATTGTGCTCATATGTTTGTTGTTGTTATTTATTTATGACATTTTTCCAACAAATTTTTCAGTTTATCACCTTAAATAATTGAATCATATTGTTTGTTGATAAAAGTATATACATAAAATAAATGGATTGATTAAACTTGAATGCATTTAAGTAAAACAATTCGGTTGAAAACCTTTATTTTGCCACAACTGTTGGGCTACAAATTCTTTGATATTTATAAATTGTGTTATATATAAAACCGAATATTATATATGTAATCCCCAGACATACGTTTATGCGATTAAATTAAAATAAAGCACCAACTAATCGCTAAACATATTACGGCAATATATAATATCTCGTCGCCGCCGAATACGCATTGCTTATGGTAAGATAAAAATGATGGAGCACGTGATTCTTCATCAAACAGTAGTTGGCTTGGAATTGGCGTACAAAACATTTCAACCCGAAGACGAACATTTTAATTTTATGTATGTACGTTTATGTCGTACTTAACAAACATACATAGTTTATGTATAAAGTAAATGGAATAAATATGTGAGATGCATTTAAGTAAAACAATTTGGGTGAGAACCAAAAATTTTATTTTGCCATGCCACAACTGGGGCTACAAATTCGTTGATAACCTATCTATAAATTGTGTTACTATATAAAACCGAATATTGCATATGTAATCCACAGACATACGTTTATTCGATTAAATTAAAATAAAGTCCCAACTAATCGCAAACTAATCAGAAATTGGAAGTAAACAAACAACTACAAAACAACAGAATCCATATGACTCACATGACAGCCGTAGACGAATTTTTTGAGCAACTCTCATGTTTGACTATGTTCAAGTTGGTAAAAAAATAATCCAACTTTATAATCTCGTTCCGTGAAGACTAAGCGCCATCCAATTTTACATCCCAGTATGCACAACCTTACCTTAATAGCCTAAACAAACTCGACGCGCGAGACCCGTCTGGCTGTCAAATAAAACTAAAATATTTGAAATTTTATGAACGAATATATATACTGGACGCGCGATACGCGCGTAAAAATAAATTTCGACTCTTTGTTTTCGTTGATGGATGCGTATCAAGTGTCATTTTGTTTTTAAAAGTGTGGCGAGTTTTCGTTTTTGCAACTTTTTCGAAATTTATTTTTATTGCATTTTAAAAATAAAAGAATAAGGTTTAATTTATAATGAACGACGAACAGCTAATTGCTCAGGTGAAAAACAACAAAATATTGTACAAATCAACATGCAGAGGATACAGAAACTCGGCATTAAAGGCAGAGATATGGCTAAAAATTGCCAAAGAGCTTCATATTGAGGATGGTATGTATATTATATACCTTATTTAATATTTTATAAACTAATTTTAATACTTAGTTTTAAATTGAAATATATTGGCTTGAAATAAAAAATCATAAGTTTATTGTAATCATGATTGTAATACCTTATTTTCGTTAATAATAAAACTTCCTTTTAAACCATATTTTATATTTTATTATTTATTTCACCTTTCATTACGTTTTACATGTTCTCGTTATCAAATATATCGGAATATATATCGAGATACTTTATATTATTCCCGTCACCACAGTGTTCTTTTTCTCGTATAATTACCACGTTTATGTGGGTAGTTTTTGTTTCGACTCAACTCGTTTATATACTACAATGATACACATATACATTTTATTAGTCAAATATATTAATAAGAAATTTCATTTCTCTGTTTTCTAGCAAATGACTGTTCTAAACGCTGGAAAAGCCTACGGGACAAATTCGTGCGAGAATTTAAAGTCAAAAAGTCACAACCCTCAGGAAGTGAATTTGTAAATGTACCGGAGTAGGAGTACTTCAATAATTTGTTATTCTTAACTGATTACATCACACCGAGAAGGTAAATTTTTCTTTCTTATACATTTTTACATATACATAATTTAAAAATCATAATTATTGTTAGTTTAGAACTGTAGGCAACTACCACCTTCCTAGTCAACCACCAACGTCAGGGCCAATAATGCCTACTTACGAAATTGGTAAGAAAACGAATTCGTCATGGAAGAAGAGTATTTAGAGGAGGTTTGAATGACTGACTCAGTTCAGTCTGTATCTGTCCCTAAAAGAAAACGGTCGCGATCAACATCATCATCGACCACAGTTGAAAATGAAGTTCTCCAAACAATGACTTCAATAAAAAATTACATGGCATCGGGACACACCGAAAATAAGCAGAATAGATTCCTATTTATCGGGATTACAAAACCACAACCAGCACAAAGCTAAACGACGAATGGTGGAATATTTATGAAAATGTCATCTTGCAGATTTAAATGGCGACGACATAGACGACATAACCATGTAGTTTTTAATATTTATTTATTAATAAACAAATTCAAAATTACAATCTGTCAAACAATTTATTTTATTTTTAATTGGTGTGGAATAGCCCCTCCTCTTTGAAAGTATGCGTTTAAATTATTTCGCAAATGGGACGCTAATCTTGATGCGTTGTTGGAACTCATTTGCCTCGTCGGTCGTTGTAACCCTGTAGTGGCTCCTTCAGCAACTTCGGTTCGCCATTGCCCCGGAATAATGTCTCCTATGTCAGATTCAGAATCCACCAGTGATGGTGTGCAATATGCTGGGACTGGAGTTATACGCAATATTAAGAAATTGTGTAATGCCACACAAGCCAAAATTGTCTGAAAGAAATAGAAAACATACATAACTTTTGGGAATTAACTTCTTGTACTATACGTTGTCATACTCTTACTGCCTTCTCCGGAATACACTTTAACGTGGTCTGTAAGATGCCCCATCTAGCTACCAAAATGCCAAAAGCATTTTCAATAACGACACGACCTCGAGATATTCTGTAATTAAACACTTTCTGTTCTTTAGATAAATATTTTCCAGAATATGGTCGCATCAAATCTTGTCTTAGCGGAAATGCAGGATCTCCGATAAAAAAATATGGAAATGTTGTGCTGGAGTTTGACAAATATTTCGGTCGATAAGATATTCCAAATTGCATCACATGTCTCGTATATGATGCTCCAAACTGTGCTATGCCCCACTTTAAAGCTCCAACCCAAAAATAGGCTCGAAACTCCCTTCGAAAGATACCTGAAAGTATAAAATGGTACATGAATATATACTTATATTATTTTTTAATCAATATTTTGAAGGAACTAATTCCCACCCAAGTATAACAAGATGAAACTCAAAATTGAGCTATCGTATTTTCCTTCGAATTATGACGAAAAAGTCGAAAGAAAAATTATTTATGTATGACACATAAATATTATTTGGCAGTGATGTGTATAAGAACGTTGTAGTAGAGATAAAAATAAAGTATCGTGCTATTTTAAATTGTATTCATAATCACAAATTAATAAACAATTATGACGTATTTAAAAATTATAATGTACGAGTATTATTTGCCAAATTTGTAACCATTTTCCTAACATTTTTGTTAGGATATTAAATATTCAAATGGAAAAAGGTATATATGACAGACAAATTACATAATTTAATTCTACAAAATTTTAATTTTTATTAATTTGCTATTCTATTTTAGATAATTTGCATTTCAAACCTATCTACGGGTTACTACGCATCGTTTAAGCATCATTTTACCTAGCTTTAAGAGTTTTACTTGTTTAGTTATTACTTTATTACTATTTCAGTTTATGTGTAGATTTAACTAACTATTTTTTATATAAATAAAATTAAAAATCAGTTTTATTAATATAACATTTAGAATCCCCAAATTCATTTGATATTTCACATCCATGCACAAAATTGCTCTCGCCAATTTTATTTTAACATACATGCACACAATTTTATTATATCGAGTTTCAAGTTTCATACGACTTCTTAGAATAACTCGAAACTAAATCTTAGGAATATTCGAAACTTAGTTTCGAACTATTGTTCGATAAAAAGGGAAAAAGTCGGAAGTAAAAATACTTGGGTTATACGATAAAGTTAGAGTAAATCTTGCCTCTTCACATATTCGGCGTGTTCAGTCCGACCTAATTTCATTCCGTATAATTTTATGTCAAAACCGAGTGAACAACCAAATTGAAATAAAACTGTAAATTAGTTTTGTACGTCAAAATACCATAGAATTATATACTATAGAATGAACGTAAAGTTTCCCATATAAAATTTGCTATTTCATGTGTCACAAGCCAGAGCAGGATGGTTATATAAAAAATGCATATGGCGGTCTCATATCTCAAAATAAAAATCAGTCAAACAAGTTTTGGTTTTTGTTTAAAATGACGCGTTTAATTTTGTGCTCTTGAAAATCTTGAAAATATTAATTAAATAAATCAAAAAAAAATAATTAAACTATTATAAAATAATTAGTGGATAGTGTGTAGTGCATCATTTTACAATAAAAATTAAAATCTCTTAATAAAATGAAGTGTTTTATGAAAAACTACAAAAATACGCCTAATAAATTTCAATAAGGAATTTCGTGCCATCAGTAAGTGTTTATATAAAATAAAATGTAAATTATGTTAAGAAAAAAGTGATTTGTGGTAAAATTATCCTTAATTTAAGTTATAAATATGAAAAAATAATAAAACAATTTTGGTTGTTGGCGTTGGTTTTTATAAATTTGTAAACAAATGTTTTTACCAGTGCCGCATGTTTCGTATTACTATGGTTCGAAAAGATGGTGTTGATTGTTTCATGTGCTATGTGATTTTCTTTTCATAATTTATTTTTATTTTGTAATATGTATTGTAAATACAATTTTTTACAGAAATTATAATGTAAACCAAGAAATTTCTAAAGTAGACGAATCTAATATGTATGACGAAGATTTTTTTGGATACCCAATTATACTAAGTGAATTTTCAATTAATGGGGGGATTTATAGTCCGATATTTATTTAGAAAATTGAATTGTGAGGACTGTTGCAAATTAATACAGCAATGTAATTCTTATAAATCGTTAATCAATTTACAAAATAGGGGTGGTCTTTTAACTCCTTCGCTGTCAGTATAAAAATTTGTAAATATTCCGAAGCAGTATTAAAAAGGGAATTGGCTATTGCGAAGTACAAAAACATAACGAAACTACAATCTAGTTCTAAATTGTTTAAATAAATTTGTTATAACGTTCTTCACAACCTAATAAGTGTTAAATATTTTCAATTATGAAGATCAATATAGTCATTCTCAAGAACACGTTAATTTGTTAGAGCATTCTATCATAGAAAAATATTATGATATCCGGTTGAATTATGTTTGTAACCAAAGGACATATAAATTAACAAAAAGAAATAAGTTTGTTTCTTTATTACATTTTAAAGGAATGTGAAATAAATAAGCGTAGTGGTTTTATAATTACTAATTTTTATATACATAATATTATATTTAAATAAAAATAATTAATGTACTTTTATTAAAGAAATAAAAATTTATTTAAATTTAAATAATTTTTTAATTTTAACTTTCTAACTTCATTTCTTTCAGGCGAAAAAAATTCTAAATACGTCCCTGTTAATTTACATGCTTTCTCTTTTACCCACCGAATTTGACTCACTTGACAGCTCATTACATTCGTTGTATATAATCTATTTCTATGCAAAATACACTTGTCATAACAAATAATTTCATTTCCATTTTAAAGGCGACGAACGACAGCCTTTACGTATATGTACCTTTCAATTAGCGAATTAACACAATCGTCTCGAACAACTGGAAAATAAAATTGCAACCACATAAAAAATCGTAGTAATTCTACGTTCTAACGGAATAAAATGATTGCAATTGATACCGCAAAAACTATACACATAACTATTTTTTATTCTAAAAAATAGTTCAAAATTCCTTCTCTTCACTATCCAGAATGTGAATACTAATAATGATAAATTATATATTACATATACGAGTAATGATTAATTAATAATATTATTAAAATTTATAAAGACTTTTACTTTTCCGAGACACCCAATTTAAAATCAAAATAAACTGAATTATTGTATGAGGAAATGTCAATAACAAAGATAAAAATTTATTATTCAAATTTGACGTTACGGCCATAGATAACTTGAAATATTAAGTTCATTCATATATTTTTTTCATATATTTCCTAAAATTTAGAATGAAACTACAATAGTTTTGAGTATAAACGTATTATATCAACAAATATAAGTTTTTAAAAGTATAAATATTATTTATATGCGGTTTAAATCATCATAATTCGATAAATTATTTTTGTAGGTTAGGTTTTGAAAAATACAATTCTATTAAACCCTTAAGGCCGTGTGCATGCGTCGGATGTAAATGCGGGATTTTTTCATCTCGCCGTTTTATCCAATCATAAGAGTGAAATAGTACAAAGTACACGCCCCTTTTCATCCCAAGAAGTTAAAAAATTTCAACTTTTGAACAAAAAATCCTGCAGACAACCATCCTAAAAAAAACAAAACTGTAATTCTGAGCAATATTTTGTAATCATTTTACTTTTTTGCTCAATAACTTGAGCTCAACGTGTGTTGTAAGAGTTCTTCCTAATGACATTTGTATTATGATTGTGTTGTAAAACGTGCCTGCCGTATAAAATTTATTTATTATTTATTATAAAGTATTAATAAAGTAAATTATGTGAAATTATTTGGAACCGTATGTTCATATTATATTAAATAATACAAATGTATTACATTAATTAATACCAACATTTATGTTTTTCAGAAATGGAGACACGATAGTGCCAAGCGCAAGTAAAATAAAACTAAAAAACTTTGACAGCTGCGTCACAAAAATAATAGACCAAATATAGAGCAAAAAACCTATATGTTACTAACTTCTCGTTTGAGATGTAAAAAATCCCTGATTTCCATCCGACGTTTGTACCGGGTTTTTAACCATTAAATTAATCGTACAATAAAAATTTAAAACGCAACAAAATGATTTATTTTTTTATAACGCAATGCCAAAATAAATGTTAATTGGTATATTTCAGGTCATTAAAGGAGCCTTCACGGAACGGGATTATTTTTAATCCAATCAAATCTTTATATTCAACTAAGCCCCGCCCAATTTAATCCAGCTTTAGTTGAAAAATTCCCATCTTTTGAGCAAATAATCTTGGTCGTACCAACATAGTAACAAAAAATAAACTGAAATATGAGCAATATTTGTGCTCATAAATTTGTTATTGTTGTTGTCTATTTATGACAAATCTATTTCCGTTAAACAATTGGGCATGCCGTGTAACTCATATTTTCGACTAATCCGATTATAGGAACGCCCAATGTTCGATACATTTTCGCACCTCGATTTGTAATCTATAACGCTGCTGTTTGTGGCGTGCTGACTAGCACAACGCCGATTACCGGAACATTTTGGGCTAAAGAAAGGTGTATATCACCAGTTCCAAGTGGTGTATCCTCGAATAATATATCAATTCATCCCAAAATGTTCTCTTTAATAGCCGCTCTAGTGCAGACATAAATAATGGTCCTCGTCAAACAACCGGTTTTTCAGAAATTAATAATTCCATTGATATACATTTAACCCCATAATTTATTATCGGTATAATATTGTTAGAATTGTTCACTTAAGGTTCTTCATGGTTATTCAAGAAACCGACCTATTTACCTAAACCACCTAGTGTTACTGCTAAATTAACAGCCGTTGTTGATTTGCCAACACCGCCTTTGTCAGAGGCACCAACTACAATACTCGTATTATAAACGCCGTCTAATGGTTTTCGTTTTGGTAATCCACGGGCTATAAGTTTGACCTGCCGCGTATCCACTTCCCATGCATAATTTGTCTTAAATAAATTAAATTAAAAGATCATTTTATTTATTATATAGAATATTGAAATTTTCGCTATTATACCACAGAATTTTTGAAGTTTCTAGGTGGTGAGAACCAAAAATTTTATTTTGCCACAATTGTTGGGCTAAAAATTCTTATAAATTAATTAATATATAAAATCGAATATTGTATATGTAATTCAAGGACATACGTTTATTCGATTAAATTAAAATAAAGCTCCAACTAATCGCAAACCAAGCAGAAATTGAAAGTAAACAACAAAAACTACAAATCAACAGAAAACATATGACTCGCATGACAGTCGTAGACGAATTTTTTGAGCAAATCTTATGTGTGACTATGTTCAAGTCGGTCAAAAAATAATCCAACTTTATAATCTCGTTCCGTGAAGACTGCTGTGTTTATCAGTAACACTAGGTGGTTTATGTAAAAATGTCGGTTTTCTGGATGGTGACATATTTGGCCCCTCTGTGCCATTAATGATGAATATCCATGAAGAACCTTAAGTGAACAATTCTAACAATATTATACCAATAATAAATTATGGGGTTAATTGTATGTCAATGGAATTATTAATTTCTGAAAAACCGGTTGTTTGGCGAGGACCATTAATTATGTCTGCACTAGAGCGGCTATTAAAGAGAACATTTTGGGATGAAATTGATATATTATTCGTGGATACACCACCTGGAACTGGTGATATACACCTTTCTTTAGCCCAAAATGTTCCGATAACCGGTGTTGTGCTAGTCAGCACGCCACAAACAGCGTCGTTATAGATTACAAATCGAGGTGCGAAAATGTATCGAACATTGGGCGTTCCTATAATCGGATTAGTCGAAAATATGAGTTACACGGCATGCCCAATTGTTTAACGGAAATAGATTTGTCATAAATAAACAACAACAATAACAAATATATGAGCACAAATATTGTTCATATTTCAGTTTATTTTTTGTTACTATGTTGGTACGACCAAGATTATTTGCTCAAAAGATGGGAATTTTTCAACTAAAGCTGGATTAAATTGGGCGGGGCTTAGTTGAATATAAAGATTTGATTGGCTAAAGAGTTGGATTAAAAATAATCCCGTTCCGTGAAGACGCCTTAAAGCTGGATTAAATTGGGCGGGGCTTAGTTGAATATAAAGATTTGATTGGCTAAAGAGTTGGATTAAAAATAATCCCGTTCCGTGAAGGCGCCTTGAGACTGCATAAATGTTTGTTCTATGAATGAATTTATTTTTTCATTTTTATGGATGGTATAGCGACATCAGTGAATAAATAGTTACAGTTTCAATATAAATTTCCCTTCTGCGATGAATAGCGCTCCAATATTACAACACGGCTATAATAAAAACAGACGCCATAGATAAAAATGTAAATTTCTCATTTGAATTAATTAAAAATAAATTAATAGTTTTCCTATAAAAAAAATATGGCGTTATTATATTTGGTTATTTCTTTCTCGCATATTTAATATTTTTATATAGCGGATGCTTCTTATTTACCTACAAAAATTTGCAGACGAAAGCAATTTCTACATGTACATGGGGCTTAACCGAGCGAACAACGAAATCCAAACCAATTTTAGTGCGTTGTATATATATAATATTCATGTTTATATATTATATATAATGGAATTTTGAATTATTCGTGTATTTTATCTTTTTTATTTATAAAATATTCATGTATACATTTACTAATATGTATATAATATCAAAAATAATTTGCAATACACTAGAATTGTATTTTTCTAAACTAATCTACAAAAATAATTTATCGAATTGTGGTAATTTAATCCGTATATAATAATATATTTTTATAATTTTAAAAACATGTATTTGTTCATATAAATACGTTTATACTCAAAACTATTGTAGTTTCATTCAAAATTTTAGGAAATATATCAAAGAAATAAATGAATGAATTGTATCTGCTATTTTCTAGTACGGAAATTAGTTTGAACTAAAGTGGGAACTATAGATAGAATAAAAAGAATAAAAAGAATAACGTAAGAAACGAAGACAAAAAATTATTATTCCAATTTGACATTACGGCCATAGATGACTTGAAATATTAAGTTCATTCATATATTTTTGTGATATATTTCCTACAATTATGAATGAAACTACAATATTTTTGAGTATAAACGTATTTATATCAACAAATATATGTTTTTAAAATTATAAAAATTGTTTATATGCGATTTAAATCACCACAATTCGATAAAGTATTTTTTTAGGTTAGGTTTAGAAAAATACAATTCTACAGTGTATTGCAAATTATTTCTGATATTATATTCATATTAGCATATGCATACATGAATATTTTATAAATAGAAAAGATAAAACACACGAATAATTTAAAATTCCCTTATATAAAAAAGTAAATATGCATATTATATTCAACGCACTAAAATTTATTTGAGTTTTGTTGTTGTAGTTATTAAGTTTTTTATTCTTGGGCGAAAATTATCGCTCGGTTATTCTTTTTAAGTGACAGCAAAAATGAAAAAAAATTAAACGCAATTTCTGTTATTCTTTTTATATTTATTATTCTCAGTATAGTCGATTGCATGTAAATCCTCTCTTTCGCTCTCTTACGTTATTTTTTTTATTCTTTTTATTCCATCTATAGTCCAGCCATAAACAATTTTTCCACATAGTGGAATAATTGTATACTGGGTGTGTGAATCGACACATTGGGCGAGCAAGACACGTGCATTATCTTGTCAATTTTAAATTGACATTTGTCAACCAATTACCAAAAACTTGTTGTGCTAGGAATATAGTTCTTTTTCAATAAAAATGGGTAGAAAAGCAAATTTTGAAACTAAACAGAAAAAGGGACCTGGTCGTAAAACTAAAAAGCAAAAGGATCCGGTATTTATTAATAAAAATCTAGGTAAAATAAATATTCTCAATTTCATTTTTGTTTTTTACTATAACCTAAAAATATTTGTTGCAATGAATTTGTTTAGCTCCAGAGAAACCGGATGCCAAAAAACTTTCACACAAGCAGAAACAACGTTTGGCGAAGCGATTACAAAAGAAAACTGAACGGATTGAACAATTAAAGCTGAGAAAACAAGAAAAGATCGTAAAAAAAAAACAACTGTCGTATAATAGTGATGAAAGCGCTGAAGAAAATGAAGTGGTTGCGTCAAAAACTAAACCGTTTAGTGATGAAAACTGTTCCTGGCTAAAACCGAAACAATTAGTTTCACCAGAGGTTTATGAGGAAACTGATGAAGATGCAGGAGCTAATGATTCAATGAATGGGGACGAACCAGTGGAGGAGGATTCTGATGATTATAATGCTAAGGTAAATATTAGCACACTAGACGATTTCAGAGAGTCTGAGGAAGACAGTAATGATACTGATGGTAGCGAAGAAGACGATGATGATCAAATTCTTCCAATTGAGAAGCAAAATAAAATATTGAAGAAACGGCAAGCTGAAGATTTGCAAATGGCCGCAGAAGAATTTAAGTTAAACGTGACTAATCAAGATGTTTTCAAATTTCTTGGAGAAGAAGATGAAGTTGACGATGATAAAGTTACTACTCTACAAGATGTTCAGCAACGAATCAAAGACGTTGTTTTGGTATTGTCAGATTTCAAGAAATATCGACAAGAGGACCATTCAAGATCGGAGTATTTAGATATTTTAAAACAGGATTTATGTTTGTATTACAGTTATAACGAATTCCTTATGCAGAAACTTTTAGATATTTTCTCATTGAATGAATTACTCGAATATTTAGAATCATCCGAAATACAAAGACCTCTGACAATTCGTACAAACACTCTTAAAACCAGGCGGCGGGATTTAGCGGCCGCACTAATTAATCGTGGAGTTAATTTAGATCCCGTTGGCAAATGGACTAAAGTTGGATTGGTTATTTACAACACACAAGTACCGTTAGGTGCTACTCCGGAATATTTAGCTGGTCATTATATGATTCAAGGAGCTTCAAGTATGCTACCGGTAATGGCTTTAGCACCTCAAGAAAATGAGAAAATTCTGGATATTTGTGCAGCTCCTGGTGGAAAAAGTTCTCATATAGCAGCTATAATGAAGAATACAGGAGTTTTGTTTTCGAACGATGCTAATAAGGAAAGAATTAAGGCAATTGTTGGTAACTTTCATCGTCTCGGAATTATAAATGCTGTAGTTAGCTGTGAGGACGGATGCAAGTTTAAAAACATTATGACAGGATTTGATCGCGTCCTTTTAGATGCACCGTGTACTGGCACGGGCGTCGTGGCTAAAGATCCAAGTGTTAAAACTTCAAAATCCTCAGTTCATATTCAGCGTTGCTACAATTTGCAAAGAAAATTGATCCTTACAGCAATAGATTGCTTGAGTGCCAAATCTAAAACTGGTAGTTATTTAGTATACTCAACGTGTTCTATTTTACCAGAAGAAAACGAATGGGTAATTGACTATGCATTAAAGAAGCGTAATGTTAAACTGGTTCCCACTGGACTTGATTTCGGTACTGACGGATTCGTTAAATATAAGCAACTGCGATTTCATCCGTCAATGGTTCTAACGAAACGATATTATCCCCACACTCATAATATGGATGGATTCTTTGTGGCAAAATTTAAAAAATTCTCCGATGCGATCCCTGAGTCAAATGAGAATGAAGAATTAGGCGAATTTTTCACAGATCGTACTGATGAAAATCCTGAAGTAAAGGAAGAAAATTTAAATAGAGTTGAAGAAAAGAAAAACACGCGAAAAAACAAAGAATGGAACTTTGACGGGCATTTAAAAAAAGAAGTAAAAGAGGAGAATAAAAAATATATGACAAAGGTTTTTGAGAAACCCCAAAAAAAGGTTATATCCAACGATGAAAATGAAACATACACAATGCTTAAACCACCTGCGCCTTCTCAGAATAGTAGACAAGAATATGTATCAAACTTGCCAGCCAGTTCAATTCAATCCAAGGTGGGAAAGATTTCTAAGAAGGCTAAACGAAATCTTAAAAATAAATTTTCTCCGCCGCCAGTTAATAATAATGGAATTAAAAAATTAAAGAATAAATTGCAAAAATCTAATAAAAAGAACCAATTTGGTAAAAAAAAGAATAATGTAAAAATAAACTACTAATTACTTTTAAATAAAATTTATTACATCCTTTAAAAATCATTTTTTACTCTATGGGCCATTTCCCTAAGTGCTAATTCTTTTTCTTGTTTAGCAACCATACGGTCACCTTTGGATTTTTTACCGATTCCCAATTTAGGTAAACCACGGTTTAAACCTTCGAGTAATACACACGCCTTGCACGGTTGCTGTGATGAAACAAACCCACATCGTGCACATATTCCTCTCGATGGTTTTTTGATTGTATTCTTAAATTGAATCTGCTCGCCCGAGTGTATTATATCCATTATAACCGAAGGACGAATTTTTTCAAGATCCTTTAAAAATGCACGTGCGTGACCACGATAAGCATTCGGTGCAAATATGCATTCAGTGGAAAAGTATATCAATTTTTTGTAGTACGCATACATCACGATTTCTTTTTCATAAGTGTATTTAAGAGGTTTAACTCTAGAAATTGAATCCTCACACCCGCTTGTTTTGATATTAGCGCACCGCTGCAGCCGGGCCGTATCACCTCTCAACACATTCATTAAAACTGTTTCCGCAATATCATCAGCATTATGTCCTGTTGCAATGCAATCTACATTTAACACCTTTGCGCCTCGATCTAATGCTTGGCGACGAAATACGCCACAAAATGTACAATTATTACTACGTCCAATTTGAGCCACAATTTTATCCATTGTCCATCCATAAAGCTCTTCGTAAGACAATATCGTAAGCGGTATGTCATAATCATCGCGATTCTGCTTTACAGTTTCCAAACTGTCATCCCTATATCCAGTTATTCCCTCATCAATTGATAATAGCACCAATTTTAATCCATAATCATAATGTTTGTTAAGCTGTTTCATTACATATGCCAATACAGTAGAATCTTTACCACCGCTAGCTGCAATAGCAACCAGATCACCTTTTTGAAATAACTTCCCTCGAACAATTGTGTTATGAATTTCAGTTTCAAACGCACTAAAGAAACATTCCTTGCACAGTGCATCCCCAGTTTTTGGACGTTTTAGCATCGCATTTCGGTTACAGTTTGATTTACAAAGTATAGGCATTTTAATTTGAATAGTGAATGAATTTGTTTTGTATTGTAGAAAACAAATTTTTCCCCATATAAAATAATCATAATAATCTACACTACACCTTTGCCCATAATACAAATAATTTCTCTATTGGATAGACTCAGTAGAAACCGATTGTCGCTACAATATGTGTTTTGTTGAAACCATTTTTTCCATACACATTTAAAAGTTCTCTAGCTACTGAGAGGGTCGATTTTGTTTAAAATCCGAGACTTGACGGAAAAATAACCGCAAGTGTATAGTAGTGGTATTTGTGTTTGTGTTAGAGCGAATGCGCATAAAGGCCGATTTATATTATCCGTTCGTTCAGTTTCTGCTCGTATCGTTTCAGACATCATCAATTTATACTATCCGTTCAGACATTTTCTTCGTATGATTATCATATATATTCGTATTTTTCGGTTACGTATAAAGTGGGAACTATAGATGGAATAAAAAGAATAAAAAAAATAACGTAAGAGAGCAAAAGAGAAGATTTACATGCATTCGACTATAGTGAGAATAATGAATATAAAAAGAATAACAGAAATTGCGTTTAATTTTTTTTCATTTTTGCTGTCACTTAAAAAGAATAACCGAGCGAAAATTTTCGTCCAAGAATAAAAAACTTAATAACTACAACAACAAAACCCAAATAAATTTTAGTGCGTTGAATATAATATGCATATTTATTTTTTTATATAAAGGGATTTTATATTATTCGTGTGTTTTATCTTTTCTATTTATAAAATATTCATGTATATGTATACTAATATGAATATAATATCAAAAATAATTCTCAATACACTGTAGAATTGTATTTTTCTAAACATAACCTAAAAAAATAATTTATCGAATTGAGGTGATTTAAACCGCAAATAAATAATTTTTATAATTTTAAAAACATGTACATTTTGTCTTCGTTTCTTACGTTATTTTTTTATTCTATCTATAGTTCAGCCTTAAAGTAAAAACAACTTAGAAAAATTCAAAATGTTTTAGTAACAATTAAATTTTTGTGCAAGCAGGTTTGGGAAATAAAGTTTATCACGAAATATCATATAATTAAATAAAAAATAGGTTATACAAAGAGAAAATGTTTTCACATTTGAAATTAAACGATTTGTGCATATGTATGCTCCTTACTTATTACGGATATATGCTCTTTACTTTATTTTACATTAACAATTTTTTTTATATTTTATAGTTTATTAGACTAAAACAACAATAAAATTTATGGGATAATTTAAAAGAGCATATAAGAAAAATTATGTGGCGACAAACATTAGCGTAAAAAAAATAGATTGGCATGAAGAGAATTAAAAAAATATTAATAATTAATATAACTCATACTGCATATATTCATATTTTTCGTTATGTATAGACTAAAAGATAACAAAAAATCCAAAAATGTTTTAGTAGCAATTTAATTTTATTTTGATTGTTTTTGTTGGAATATATATCAGAATTCCACTTTCTTCGCTATTCTTTCGTATTTTTTCGCCTTCAGACATCAGATAAAACATTATTTTCAACAATATTTGTCTAACACGATACGTATAGGAACAGAACGGAACGGATAATATAAAGAGGCCCAATTTAGATTTTTTGGATAATGGGGCATTTACATGCGACCATCATTTTTCTTCTACAAAATGAAAGAGATATAACAATAACTTTTTGCACATGAGAGACAAGAAAAGAAATATATCCCAACAAAATTTTGTAGAAGATTTTTTGAGCCGTAAAGAAAATGTTGCCATAAAATATATTCGATCCGAGTATTTTTATGGCAACATTTTTAAAATTAACAAATAAAATTATTTTCTATTTACAAAAGATTAAGGAATCATAATTAAAACAGACGCCATAGATAAAAATGTAAATTTCTCATTTGAACTAATTAAAAATAAATTAATAATTTTCCTATAAAAAAATTATGGCGTTACTGTATATGTTTATTTCTCTCTCGCATATTGAATATTTGTATATAGTGGATGCTTCTTATTTACCTACAAAAATTTGCAGACGAAACAATTTTCCACATGTAAATGAGGCTTGAGACATTTCTAGATAACATTTTGTTATAATTTAAAATTTGTAAATGCAGATATGCTTTAAATAAAATTAAATTTAGTTAATTATTTAATTTTAGTTTTAGAATAGTTGCAAACTCTGTGTTTGCGTGTGTACTCTGTGTAACATGTGTAGTTAAAAATTGTTTTTCTTAACACATTGACGCACACTTCTAAAGTGGGAACCATAGATGAAACAAAAAGAATAAAAAAACGTAAGAGAGTGAAAGAGAGGATTTACATGTATTCGACTCAAAATAATGATAAGAAAATAAATAACAGAAAATGCTATGTAAACTAAGTAGAAATACTATGTACAAAACAACACAAAACATATGAAGGCGCAATTCCATTAAGGCGGAATTCCATTACTGCGGATTTTTTTATGCAGAAAACCAGAAAGAGATAAAATCAAAAATCCGTATGTGTGTGAGCGGTGAAACAGTAAAATTTTGTATACTTAAATTTGTTGTTGTTGTTGCGTTTTGGTTGCCATAAATATAAATAAAAAATACAAAATGAAGTATTTTTTATGGCAACCAAAATGAAAAATACTCCCCACTCTCAGCAAATTTTAGTTTAGTAATATTTTTATGGTGAGCACTTATGTTATAAATGCAGTCAAATATTCATTGTTTTTAATTATTGAAAGGAAATAAAGTGAAAAAACATAATAAAATTATGCCTACAAATAATATTTAGAATTTTTAGTAATTTGGATATAGATGTAAAATTGATTGAACAATAATTTTCATTTTTTAACTAATTTATTGGTTATAATTTCGTAGTTGTGAAATATATAAAGAAGCAGTAATGGAATTCCGCCTTAATATTTGTCCATTGGTGCTGTCCCTCAGTGTGAGTTTATACTTGCGGAAAATAGTTTATACTTTTTTTGCAGAAAACCTTAAAGAGATAAAATCAAAAATCCCTATGTGTGTGAGCGGCGAAACAGTAAATTTTTTACTGTTTAATTTTTGTTGTTGTTGCGGTTTGGTTGCCATTAATATAAATAAAAAATACAAAACGTAGTATTTTTTATGGCAACCAAACTGAAAAATACCCCCTACTCTACTCTCAGTAAATTTTAGTTTAGTAATATTTTTATGGTGAGCACTTGTGATATAAATCGCGTTTTTATGATAAATTTATATTAATGTTCACATTAAAATATTTTACAATTTTTAATTTTTATTATTTACTATGTATTACATAATTAAATGCATTATTGATATTAGTTAGATTACGTTATAAACGCGGTCAAATATTCCCCTAACTTTTTTTTATAGGAAAGCGTTTTTATAGTTTTTTATTATTGAAAGGAAATGTCTTTATAGAGCTATTCCATTCAAAATTACAAGATTTTGTACAAAATTAAAAAGAGACAAGAATAAAATATCTTTTGTATACACAAGGTTATATATACAAAAGTACATACTTACATAGTCCTATCAAATGCACCAACAATCCAAAAATAATAAAAAAAATTACTGGTTTATTTGGTTGAAATGGTTATATAGCTACACGAAAAAGGAGGATAAATATTTTATGATTACAAAACAAACAACCATCATTCGAATGCACGAGCGAACCAACACAAATGTGTAGAATACATTTGTGTTGGTTTCGGCACAAGTATATACAGCTTTGTATTTAACTGGGCGAAAGGGAAAATATGATATATATAAACCTTTCGTTCTAAGAATTTACTTGTGTACACTGATCGAAAATAATAAGTAATATTATTCATATACAGTGAGATATAATTGAGTTTAACTCTCTTGTATCCTCCTCAATGGCTTACAACCTTTCCTTTCCCCTTTACCTACAAAACCGGGTTTTCCGTGGATTCACTTTTTCAACTAAAAGTTTTGTAGATTCAAAAATTTCATCACACCAACACAAACAAAAACGAAATAAAAAAAATTTCAAGCGAATTCGTTCGATCCAAAATCGAACTACGCACAACACATTAAAACAGAAAAGCATCAATTCACAGACTTTGACATCAATTTAACAGCATAAAGCCAAAAAAGGACAATTACAATTACATTACAAATTTTTTGATCTAACAAATTGTGTTCTAAATATTTTTACTTTTAGCGCCGCCCTATATATGTACTAAAACTAACCACTAACACTATATTAAATAAATACTGTGACTATCTTCACTTGCTATTGTGTAATTGATCAGAACGAACGTGTATTTGTTTCCTTAAACTAAATAACCCTATTTCAATTGCACAGTCGATAATAATAATTTATCAACAGGTTATGGGCCCAGGAACGCTCAAGCAAGTTTAAAAGTAAAATAAGTTTTACATTAAAGCAAATAAAAAAGAAAATAGTGAATATTCGGTATATATAAAGTTTTTTTTTTCTCAACTGACGTCCAACAGCATGTTCGAGAACGTTCGTTCGTTTTTTTTTTTATATATTTCATCATTTTTTTTTGGTGTTGGGTCATTCAATCGAGTTGTGAAATTGTGTTTCGGACCAAAAAAAACAAAAAACGTGTGTCGTTTTGGAAATCAATAGTTAAAAATTGATTTAAACACATAAAGAAACTCAAAGTTAATTATCGTTCTAAATTTCTAATTTCTGTGTCGATTTAAAACAAGAAAATTAATTAAAAATGTCGAATGACAGTGCGTGGAATGGAATTGAAAAACTCAAGGGTAGTGAAAACTATCATACGTGGCAATACACAATCAGAAACTTGTTAAAATTAAATGATTATGAAAAGTGTATTGTGTCCGGTACTGGTGCAGAAACTGATGAATCTAAATTACGTCGGGCGAAGGCTAGAATTGAGTTGAGTGTTGATCCATCAGTATATGTTCACATAGAAAAATCAACAACAGCTGCTGAAACATGGACAAAATTACAAGAATTGTTTCAGGACAGAGGCTTATCGCGTCGTATTGGACTATTGAGGAAATTGGTGACGATTCGATTGGAAAGTAGTGACTCCATGAATCAATATATTTCTCAAATGTTTGAAACTGCAAATAAATTAAACGGTATCGGGTTTCCAGTTGATGATGAATGGCTCGGTAGTATTTTATTGGCCGGTTTGCCTAATGAATTTGCTCCAATGATTATGGGACACGAAAGTAGTGGTGCTAAGATTACGGCAGATCTAATTAAATCTAAATTACTTGATTCGGAGTATAACGCAAAATCGAACGGTAGTGGTTCGGCATTTTTTGGAAACGGTGGAAAAACGAACAATAACATAAAATGTTTTTCGTGTAATAAACGTGGTCATAAAGCAGACAAGTGTCCACAGAAATCCGGTTCCAAGAAAAACGGTAAAAATTCTAACAAGAACGGTAAAGACAATAAAAAAGGTAATGCTACAGAAAAATCAGCATTCATTGTAACTGCTGAAACGAATATTAATACAGCGTATTACACCAAACACTGTCATGAGGACGAATGGTTTATTGACAGCGGGGCTTCTCAACATATGTCACCGTTTGAAACATTATTTGCAGAATTAAAGTCAACGCCAATTAAGCAGATTTCGTCGGCAAGTTCGAATAAAATTGCAGTCAAAGGAGTCGATAATGTGCCGGTAGTAATTGGTGACCGTGAAATTGACTTTAAAGAAGTTTTGTGTGTCCCTGACTTGACTGCAAACCTATTGTCAGTGGCGCAAATTGTTAAAAACGAGAATACGGTCACGTTTAATTAATCAGGCTGCCATATTTACAACGAGAAGAAACAATTGGTCGCTGAAACCAACGAAATAAATGGTGTATGCAAGTTAAACGTTCAACGTTCGAAATGTTTTGCGACGATGGCTCAATCGAAGAGTGGTTTAATGTGGCATCGTAAATTAGGCCATATTAATTTCGCCGACATGTGTAAAATGAAATCTCGTAAACGGTATAATTTTCAACGAACGAAATGAAATTGAAATAAAGAATTGCGAGGTTTGCAAGGAAGGAAAGCAAACGCGTCGACCATTTCCGATTAGCACAACGCGCTCCGATCATATATTGGATCTCATCCATTCTGACCTTAATGGACCCATGGAAAATCGTTCGATCGGAGGTGCTAAATATATCCTAACATTTATTGATGACCGCTCCAGAAAAATTTATGTGTATTTTTTGAAGGAAAAATCCGAAGTGTTTAATCGTTTTGTTGAATTCAAAGCGATGGTTGAAAACGAAACAGGCAGAAAGCTGAAGGCTTTACGGTCAGACAATGGCACCGAATACATAAATAAATCGTTTGAAGAGTATTTCAAGAAACACGGAATAAAACATCAAAAATCCGTTGTATATACTCCAGAACAAAATGGTATTGTGGAACGAGCCAACCACAAGTTAGTCGAGAAAGCTAAATGTATGCTATTTGATGCAAAGTTAGACGTATCATATTGGGCCGAAGCTGTCAATATGGCCGCATACATTTTAAATCGATCTGCCAATGCAACTTTGGATAATGTTACACCAGAAGAAGTTTGGTTTGGCAAGAGGGTCGATATTGGTCATCTAGAATTGTTCGGAAGTAAAGTAATGGTCCACGTACCAAAACAAAAACGCCGTAAGTGGGACAAGAAGTCAAAGAAGATGGTCTTTGTTGGTTTCCAAGAAGGCGTTAAAGGTTATCGTTGCATTGATCCAGAGACAAAAGAAATTCAAATCAGTCGTGATGTTGTTTTTCTTTACGAAAATGGTTTCGAGAACAGTGTTTCATGGAAAGATCCAGTTGCAGTCGATGAATCATTGGTATCAGCTGAAGTGAGGGATAATGTTTTAACATTATCAAACAACGACAAAAAAAACGTTACGAGTACTCCAGCAAAAGCTTCAGGTCGGGATGATTCGTCAAAAGATGAAAATTTCAGTGATGCTGATCTGACAATAAATGAAACTGAAACTACGTATGAGGATGCTAACGATACAACGTTTGTTTCAGACGACGATGTTGAAGCAGTTCAAAAATTACGGCGATCCGAACGAGTACCGAAGCCGCGAAATTTTTCGGTTTTCGGTTTTAAAATTTATTAGAATTGTAAGGATAATTTGTAATTTTGTGCGACATATTTTCAAAATATCTTGTGTGTTTTTGCTTTCAATAGTTTTATTAAAATTGTAAGGATAATTTGTAATTTTGTTTGTGCGACGTATTTTCGAAATATCTTGTGTACTAAAATGTTGTGTTTATGTGCGAAATAATATAATTTCTTATGTTTTTAATTGAAAATTATTGATATTAAGTGGTAAATAAATTAATAAAATTGAGAAATGGGAGACACTATATTGAACATTTCAATTCTTTGCTTTATAATTTTTTATTATACCGATGCTAACAAGCTGAAATGATAAACCCGCCATTTATAATAAACAATTTTTTGTCTTTCTTTTCACAAATACTACTACAAAAGTCGATTAAATTTCTTTCATATCCGTTTACATAAAATCCGAACAAATTGTTGTTGTAAAAGTAAACGAATATGGTATAAGTATATAATTCTATGGTTTGACATATGTGGATTTTTTATTGTGGTAATGAAATTTTTGTTTAATTAAAGTAAATACAATCTTCGATTTTAGAAAATTAATTAAATTATTATACTAAAAAATTGGATTAAATTATGGATAGTCAAGTATGCAAATTAAACAAATAAATACAATTTATATATATGATTATGTATTTCTATAATTTTTGAAAATGCGTCATACGCAATGTTTATTTAAAAAAAAATTTCACAGCCTCCATTTGACGGGGAACTTCTTGATATTGTGGATAATGCATGGAGACAAGATGAATTACCATTTGATGAAATAATTGTACCAGCCGAAAAATTACCAGATCCCGAAGCTGATAGTACTGATTCGCATTTAACTTTGAAAGAGCAGGTTAGTTGAAAGGCCACAAAACCTCCCATTTATTCAATTAGCACATATATGTAAATATTAGCTTTAATAAAATTCAAATAAAAACCTAAATAACATTACATTCCGGAAATGTTATTTGTACATATTTTCTATAAATAATTTGACTAATATCGTTTGCTTGGTTCTTTCTTAAGGAACAAAAATGGACTGATCTAGCTTTGCCTCAACTTACACCTGAGACAACCACTCCAGACCAAATAAATGTCGGTTCTTAAATAAGTTTAAATAATAAAAAGTGTGTTTGTGTTTTAAAATATACAATAAGTTTTTATTTTTGATTAAATTAAAGAACACTTGCAAGTGCTACAAAAATAAAAACTACCTAGCTATATAAAATGAATCGTAATTTACATTCCCCGTCACAATTAACCGAATTTTCACGTGATTTTGATGAGGAACCCGAAACTATTTTCTCTAAATTAGTTAGCAAATTAACAAGTGCATATAATAATAATTATAACAATCTGAATATAAACTCTCCATCAAATAGTGAAATTCCAGTTAGTAGTGGTCATGTGTCATTGACACGAGATGAAAATCAAACAACTCATCCATCAGTTGGTGATTCCGGCGGAACCGGATGTGGTAGTATAAATAGCTTAAACAACTTAGTTGAATCAGATTCATCATCAGATCTGGAGAGTAAATTTGAAAGTGATGAATTTTGTAGAGATGAAATAATGGCCGAAAATGTATCCGATCGCACGCCATTAAGTGTATTGCAAAGAATAAGTAACCTTGTTGCATTGCGGAGTAATGTAAGTACATAATAGAGAAGTGAAATTTTGGCGAGTTTATTTTTAATTGCGGTTTCTTTACGTAATAGAATCTGCACAGTTACAAAGATACAGAACTACAGAAATTTTGGATGCCTGATGATAAATCGAAAGAATGCTACGAGTGTTCAGTTAAATTTTCAACATTTCGCCGGAAACATCATTGTCGGTTATGTGGACAAATATTTTGTTCAAAATGTTGCAATCAAGTTGTACCTGGTAAAATCATTAAATGTTCAGGTACGTAGTTCTTCACAGCTTATCCTTACATTTAAACAATCGATTATTTGAATGATAAGCTTTCCACATCACGTTCTAGATCATTTAAAAGTGTGTACATACTGTTCAAAAATAGTTCTAAGTTATTTACGATCTTCCGATCTCAACACCGATCTCAAATCCGACCTCCAAGCATTGAAAGAAGACCTCTCAAATAAATTATCAGTAAATTCCGGCTCACAATCAAATTTACTGGAAGAAACCAATTCCAGCCTCTACAATTTAAACGAAAAGCGAAAATTTTCAATTGGTTATCAAGAAGAACGATTAGCAACTATAACCACAATAGGCCTATCGAATGCTGATCGTAAATCAATATTACAGCAATCGAATTCATTGAAGCTGCTTCACGAAGACATGTTCAAAATTTTACCCAATCAAAATCGTGGAGCAGAATTAATCAATTATTTGATTATAAATCACAAATCATCGAATAAAATTCAGGCAGTTGCCATATTAAACGCTATGATTGATGCTGGATTCCTAATACCGTTGATCCAATCTCCAAGCGAAGCGGTTAGCAATGAATTCGACGAGAGTTATTTATATAAATTGCTTAGAAAAGATGGTAATTCGTCCACTCTAGCCAATAGTAATTCATTTCAATTAGATTTAAATATCGAGTCTAATTCTGTGCTACTAAGTCGGCCCAACTATGATAGTCTGCCAAGTCGCTCGAGCCAATTTTCTGTCGATATGGACGATCTTGTACAGGAGATGACAGAATGTCAATTGAAGAACAATTTAATGTCAAGTGCTGGTTCAAAACCTCTACTCGAAGGGTTTTGTGAACACGAAGAAATTTTGTTGGAACAATTGTTGCGAACTGAAAATCTCGATCCGTCTTGGAATAAAATATTAATTCAACATTGTGCTCGTGTAGCAAACACACTGCGACCTGAATTGTGTGGCACCCAACTAATGGATATAAGACATTTCGTAAACTTCAAAAAGGTTCCTGGTGGTCAGCGGTGCGAATCAACAATTGTTGGTGGGGTTGTTTTTACAAAAAATGTTGTACACAAAGAAATGGCAACTCGAATAAAAAATCCGCGGATTTTACTGCTGCAGTGCGCCATTGTTTATCAAAGAGTTGAAGGGAAATTAGTTCGAATAGAAACTTTATTATTGCAAGAGAAAGAATATTTACGAAACGTGACCGCAAGGATTTTGAGTTTAAAACCAAACGTTGTTTTGGTACATAAAAATGTTTCTGGTATTGCACAGGATATGTTGCGTGAACATGGAATTACTTTAGTTTTGGATGTCAAACAGTCGGTTTTGGAAAGACTAGCTTTAAATCTACAATGTGATATTGTTAGCTCTATTGATTCTAACATTGGCCAACCAAAACTAGGCGTTTGCGATTTATTTTATATTAAAAGTTTCAGTGACGGTAACGGTATTTTAAAGTCTCTAATGTTTTTCGAGACATCATCAAATCCACGCGGATGCTGTGTACTTTTACGTGGTGGTAATATTAATGAACTGGCTCGACTTAAAAAAGTTGCATCGTTTTTGTTGTTCGTCCGATATAATTGGCGGCTGGAACTATCATTTTTACTGGATGAGTATGCGCGACCACCATCCCCAAAGCCCAGTATATTTGATTCAAAAGAGCAATCTCCATCAGATGATACGTCACTTGGCCAACACGAGAAACTGCAACACCAAAAGTCCATCGTTCAACTAGTTAAAAAACCTAGTATAAAAAAAAGTGAGGACAAAATTATAAACAAAGAAAATGTTCAGGATTTTTCTGATCCACTGCGAGCAGAAGATACAACTGAATCGAATAAAAATGACAACCTAACTAATTTAACTGTGGAAACTCCCTACGATAATCGATTCCGTACCGCATTAAATTCTACTATATTAACAATTAGTCCCAGCTTAACCTTTCCCTTACCGTTTCTAGAAACAGAACCAGGAAAGAAATGTAGTTTACGTTGCCATTTTCCAAATGAAATTTTTTACTCAAAGCAATGGTCAGAGAATTTAGAAAAACCTGTTTCCCACGAAAACTACTTGGAATTTGCTAATATTGAATTACTACCAGAACATGAATTCGTGCGTCATAAAATAACAACGCCAATGGATAATCGCGAATTTCAAACATTATTAGCCAATTTCAGAGCTGGTGGGGGACGTTTTCCAAAAAAAACCCGAATGAAAATTATAACTAAATCTTTAAATGAATCGTTTCTTTATACTCCAAAAAAACCAATCGAGGAGGTTGTTTATCATGACGCATTGGATATTTATAATCACCAAAGGCTGCCAGTTTTATTTTGTAGCTACTACTATAATCCAAAAACGGCTTCATCATTTTGTGCTCCTCCATCACTGTTGAATATGTCGTTCTATGGCCAAAATGATATTATGCTGGGTTCCTTTCTTGAACGTTACTGTTTCCGCACTTCGTATATTTGTCCATCGTGTAATTTACTTATGCTAGATCATATTCGGCGGTACGTTCATTCAAATGGTTGTATTTTAGTAGCGCTTAGTGAAGAATCTAAAAAAGGTGAAGGAACTTCAGAAATTCACATGTATTCATTCTGCACAATTTGCCAAAAGCAAACGAAAAGTGTACCTTTGTCAAAAGATACATGGTGCTTATCCTTTGCGAAATATTTAGAGTTAAGATTTCACGGACATGCATACAAACGAAGAAATATTGAAGATGACGATCATATTTGTGATCATTCGTTACACCGCGACTATATTCAATATTTTTCATATAACGGGATATGCGCGAGTTTTGAATATTCATCAGTAGAAACCTGGGAGATTACTTTACCATCTCTTATTATTAAGCTGAAGCCACCAAAGCCAATAAACAAGTCACAAGTTATTGAAGAGATAAAAAATTTTGCGATGAAAGGATATGAGGTTTACGCAAAAATTTATGATAAGCTTGCGCTAATTTCAAGTGATGATGAAAATCCGATGATGGCAACCTTAAAGGTTCTTGTCAACCGTGATCAAATGATATTTCGATCAAAGGTTGAGATAGTTCACACGGTTATGACAGATATTGGGGTGACTTATTATGATATTAGTAATGTTGTTTTTATGATGAAACGAGCATTAGCGGAAAGCATTGAAATTTGGGGGCCTAAATTGCATGAAGCAAGTATGCAATCGCAACAGAACTTAACAAAAACACAGAAAACTGAAAATTGTTTTATATGTACGGAAGAACTGTTGCATTCCGAAGTGGAGAATCACGATGAAAATAAGCGAGATTTAAATGAGAATTCCAGTGTAAATGCTGCCGATGGTCGTGAATCAGTTGAAGAAATTATAAGCGGTTCCGAAAAAACGAATCCTAATTTAGACAAAAAAGGCATCAGAAGTTTGTTAAGTCAATTAATTCCTTCTACTACTAATCAAAATAATTTAATTCCATCGCCTCTCCCTTCGAACGAATACTACACACTTCCACTTGGACAATTTCCTGTCTTGATTCGGGAAAATGATATTAGTTCGATTATTGCGTATTCCTTAATATCGAATGAGTATTTAAAATTAATTGAAAATCTTAATTCCGAGTATGCCAGCGATACTAATAATAGTCCACATTTGAAGCGAAAATCGCAGGACGTTAGCTCAGTTGGAAATGAAAATATCGACCAACAAAAGGAGGCTAGTAGTGGTGAAAAGGAGAAAAAGACTAAATCGAACGCTTATATTTCGATAAGTTTTCAAGACCTTACATCACAGTTTATGTGTAAAATTTATTTTCCCAAGGAATTTGATCAACTGAGAATAAATTTCTTAAAGACTACAGATGATAATACAATTACTCAGGAAGCACCGGCTAAACACTCGTCGTTTGACCGTAAGTTAAGCAATAACAGTTTAAACTTAGGTAAAGGTCGAGAGTGTAACGAGGTAGATGAAATTAGACGATCTTTTGTTCGATCGCTTTGTTACAGCCATTTTTGGGAAGCAAGAGGCGGTAAGAGTGGTTCTAAATTTAGCAAAACATCTGACGATCGTTTTATACTGAAAGAAATGAGTAAACAGGATGTGGCTATTTTTGAAAACTTTGCACCGAATTATTTCGATTATATAAATCAATGTCTTCAAGTGAATCAACCAACGTTACTAGCGAAAATCTTAGGAGTTTTTCGTGTTACCATAAAAAAACGGGAGTAAGTGATGGTTATTTAAAAGTGCCAAATTTATATATTTCTTATTTTTTTTATTTATTCTAGCTCTGTTCAAGATAAATCTATTTTGGTTATGGAAAACTTATTCTGCGATCGGATAATAGAAAATAAATTTGATTTGAAAGGGTCAGAACGCAATCGCCTCGTCGATCCGAATAATCAAAACGGTGAAATTGTTCTTTTAGACGAGAATTTGATTCAAATGTCCTGGTCAAAACCCTTATATATATTAGGTCACAGCCGAACTATTCTCAGACAGTCAATTAATCGTGATTCATCATTTCTACAGAAGAATGGTGTTATGGATTACTCTTTATTAGTGGGACTAGACAAAAATGAAAAATTGTTAGTGTTGGGTATTATCGATTATATTCGAACCTATACACTAGACAAAAAACTAGAATCTTTAGTAAAACAATCTGGGCTCTTGGGAGGACAAGGAAAATTACCAACAATTATTTCGCCAAAGTTGTATAAACAAAGGTTTATAGAGGCAATGGATAGGTATTAATTATAAATATTCAAATGCTAATAATCTAAAAATATTTTAAAACATTTGTTTTTTCAGGTATTTCCTCATTGTACCGGATAGATGGGAAGGACTCGGAAAAAAATAATTGTTTTATTAATTTTACTTAATAAAAGCCAGTTAAATGATTTTTAATTTATATTTTGATTAATAATAGTAATAATTAAATTTGTTAAAATAAAGGGTGATTTTTTTGTGGTTAGGATTTTCATGCATTAGTATTTGACAGATCACGCGGGATTTCAGACAAGGTGTCAAAGAGAAAGATGCTCAGTATGCTTTGACATTTCATAATGAATAGACTTACTAACGAGCAACGCTTGCAAATAATTGAATTATATTACAAAAATCAGTGTTCGGTTCGAAAAGTGTTTCGCGATTTACGTCCGATTTATGGTCTACATAATCGACCAAGTGAGCAAACAATTAATGCGATTGTGACCAAGTTTCGCACTCAGTTTACTTTATTGGACATTAAACCAACCACACGAATGCGTACAGTGCGTACAGAAGAGAATATTGCGTCTGTTTCTGAGAGTGTTGCTGAAGACCGTGAAATGTCGATTCGTCGCCGTTCGCAGCAATTGGGTTTGTGTTATTCGACGACATGGAAGATTTTACGCAAAGATCTTGGTGTAAAACCGTATAAAATACAGCTCCTGCAAGAACTGAAGCCGAACGATCTGCCACAACGTCGAATTTTCAGTGAATGGGCCCTAGAAAAGTTGGCAGAAAATCCGCTTTTTTATCGACAAATTTTGTTCAGCGGTGAGGCTCATTTCTGGTTGAATGGCTACGTAAATAAGCAAAATTGCCGCATTTGGAGTGAAGAGCAACCAGAAGCCGTTCAAGAACTGCCCATGCATCCCGAAAAATGCACTCTTTGGTGTGGTTTGTACGCTGGTGGAATCATTGGACCGTATTTTTTCAAAGATGCTGTTGGACGCAACGTTACGGTGAATGGCGATCGCTATCGTTCGATGCTAACAAACTTTTTGTTGCCAAAAATGGAAGAACTGAACTTAGTTGACATGTGGTTTCAACAAGATGGCGCTACATGCCACACAGCTCGCGATTCTATGGCCATTTTGAGGGAAAACTTCGGAGAACAATTCATCTCAAGAAATGGCCCGGTAAGTTGGGCACCAAGATCATGCGATTTGACGCCTTTAGACTATTTTTTGTGGGGCTACGTCAAGTCTAAAGTCTACAGAAATAAGCCAGCAACTATTCCAGTTTTGGAAGACAACATTTCCGAAGAAATTCGGGCTATTCCGGCCGAAATGCTCGAAAAAGTTGCCCAAAATTGGACTTTCCGAATGGACCACCTAAGACGCAGCCGCGGTCAACATTTAAATGAAATTATCTTCAAAAAGTAAATGTCATGGACCAATCTAACGTTTCAAATAAAGAACCGATGAGATTTTGCAAATTTTATGCGTTTTTTTTTAAAAAAAAGTTCTCAAGCTCTTAAAAAATCACCCGTTATTAAGATGAATAAATAAATCATCAAGTTTTCATTTACATTTATATTTTTGTGCGTTTTTTTGTATCGTATATCAATAGCGAATTCTTTTCATAGGAAAAATGGCTCTCACATTATGCATTGCCAATGAAGAGCCACCAATGTTTCAACATACATATGAATCAAATAATTGATATAAAAATACGTTTTAATTTTTAACTTACAATTTACAGAAGCATGAAAGAGAAAACAAATATCGCAAATTGATTATATGTTGACTAATGAACCCAATTGATGGCCGGTCATATATTCGTCTCAAATGACAAGTCGTTTGATTTTATTAATATATGCCAAGCAGTCGGACATGCGAGTTATCTAAATCAGTTTCTTTATAAGAATTTTGATGACTTGTACTCGATCGTTCTGTTTTAATATGGCGTAGGTAAAAAACCGTGGAAATACGCATTTTATTTCAAGTCGTCTCGTTATGGTTGTCGGACGTGGTAAACAAATAATTTATAGTTTTTTTATACCATACATATAATGTTTGTTAAACATTAGACATTATTTTCCCAATTGGTAAGTAAATACTTTTTAATTATAAATTATTTATTATGTTTTCACATAAAAAATATATTCATATATATATTTCAAATATATTTATATGTAATTCGGCAAAGCGAATCAGGAATTTTTATTCCAACATTGTGACATGCTGAACCAATTCTACAAATATAATTTCTTCTTTAATTAAAGCTATTAAATATTAAAATTTGATTTCAAAATTTTAATATACACAATTTCTATAATCAAATAAATTATAAATATTATATATTTTTCATTCAAATAAAAAATAAATCATTATGCTCAGTTATTGAGTAATCTAAGACAGGTCATATATGAATCACTTATGAACTGCCCTATCATCGTCACCAATGCCAAGCCACATAGTAATCGCTCGTGACTGTCACGATTTAATATGCAAATCGTTCCAGGTTTTAGTTGGTTGCATACGCCTGACTTAACACCACACCTCAACAGACTTTTTTATTTTTGGAAGTGATACTGGATAATCCCGTTCAATATTTCGCTCGTGGTAATTATTGTTATATAATCGGATGAAAATTTAGGAAAAAGGGGAAACAAATTTGGAAGTCAAGCTAGGCCGTAAACATAGTCAGTTAGGTCTAAAATTTAATTGCAGACGGTCGTGATAATCGTGTTTGAAAAAAAAGCTGTTCGGTCGAAATTAAATATTCTTAACTAAACTAAATTTCTATTAACTAAACTAAATAAAACGTGGAATAAAAAGAACACTCGATAACTCACGGTTATGTTAAAGAATAAAGAAAATCGTGTGTAACTAGTGAGTTAATTACAAATTATTTTTATATAATTTTAGTTTTAATATTAAGTGACTTATTAATCAAAGATAATCAAATAAACTTAATTTAGATTAATATATAACTAGAGTGAATGTTAGTGCAGTGTATGAGGTTCCCACAACGAAAAAAAATAATCTAATAAATAGATATGGGGTAACCTACATAAATTAACGTATAATGAATGACGTTAATAATATCGCATAAATCAAGTGTTCACATGTTCGGCCACTAATAATACAAGACTGCTCGTACGTGAAAAAAAACATAATGCTTAAATTTAGTTCATAGTTCAAACTACATATAATTGACTGTAGTGTAAATAACTAGTTATGTTAATTGATACATGATACATGAATAATAATAATTAAAACCGTAACCTAGTTAACTCCTTAATAACTATGATTTTTAACTGGTGAAAAAATATCTAAATATAAATTAATAATAAATAAATCAATTGATAAGTACGAGTAAAATAATAAATCAATAAAAACTAACGCAATCTTAAATTAATTAAAAAATTGCATATCATAGTCGCTTAATAATAATTTACAACTCATAGTTGATACACATATCTACGGAGAATAACCAAAATAATTCTCAACGTGGGACATGAGCATTTTTGGTAGCCATTAAGGGTTCCATTTACATTAATTTTTTAAAAATTATTTTCATTTTTTTATTATAATTATTTATATTATGTATATAATATTTTTATATACATACAATTTTTACTTATTTCTTTATTGAAATATTTTATTATATTAAATTTTTGTTTCTTAGAAATAGTTTGTTACTACAACATATTTTTCTCTTTTCTTGATCGCTTAGTTAAGTTAGTTGGTATGTCGTCATTTAATTAAGTAGGGTGATAGGGTAGTATATACAATTTTCTTTATGTTCATTTATACGAATTTTCGTTTCATTTGCAAATAATTTTACAATCAAAATTTTATTGTAATGTCAATTTTCTAGTTTGGTTTTTGTCTTTTTATTTGAATTTTCCCTTTCTTTTTGTTTTAATTTTGCTCGATACGCTTTTATTATGAAATCTAAGACGTTTTATGAGAATGAGTAGGTAAGTTCAATCATAGTTTCTATCATGTTAAGTTGATCTATTCCTGTTCCTAAATTTCCTTCATGTGGACAACTAGCATCTATTTATCTTTGGCAAAGCACACCCCAACCCTGAAACCTAACCGGGAAAAACATGACCACGCCAATGCTCTAAATAGATGAACACATTTTTCAGTGACGAACGATACTATTGTTTGTTTGTTTGTTTCTTAGTTTTTTGTGGTCAGATATTGCTATCCATATGACCTAACGATACTATTATGGAAACGATTCTTTTCGATGTCCATGCTACCCAAACAACGAATTGTCGGATCCGTTATGGTTCGTTACAACTTGTCATATACGATTCATCTTTGAACCATCTCGGACATATCACGCATGAATATTAGTCCCACTCAGAGTGACAGTTATGCATGAGTCCATTGCCGCTATATAAATGGTCATAACAACATAAAAAATATTGTTGAGTTAGCGTTAGTGACAGGCAACCGCGATTATACTTTTGCATAGTAAAAAAATCGATTACATGGGATTTTTTCCCAGGCAAGTTTCGTTTATATTCCTTAAATATTTAAGTTTTTCTTATGATTTTTTCATTATCCAAGTACAGTTTCAGACGATTTTTAATCCAAATTTAAAAACTTATTTCATAATTTCATTTTTTTCTAAAACTAACCCTATTTATCGACATTTTTCATTTTTTGTTTTGTTTTGATTTTTTGCTGCGTTTTTGTTTGCGCAGCGCAAGTCACGTGAACCAATTAGGTCTTTATTCACGTTTTTTTTATAGAAATAAAATTAAAGCAAAAACCGTAAACACAGGCAAGGAGTACTGTACAATTAAAAAAAATGTATTTGAACAGAATTCGCAAGATTGACTCCGATGGAGTCAACACTACTGGGTCATACACTACTAATACTAAATTCGTTCGAACTGTCAGATTAAAAAGATTTGATCGGATTCAGCTGTCAGATCAACATTTTTGACATTACAAATTTTTTTCACACAAAAATCTTGATCTAACAAATCGGCTAGATCAATTTTAAAAAATCTTGATTTTTTGTTAGATTTTTACGCATACATATATACAAAAGTAAACGTCAAAACATAACATCAAAACAAAGACCCCGCGCCATTTGTACAATTCAGTTTTAAATTAATAAATTTTAAATTAATTTTAATAAATTTATTAAAATTGTATGGATAATTTGTAATTTTGTGCGACGTATTTTCAAAATATCTTGTGTGTTTTTGCTTTTAATAGATTTATTAAAATTTTAAGGATAATTTGTAATTTTGTTTGTGCGACGTATTTTCAAAATATCTTGTGTACTAAAATGTTGTGTTAAATGTGCGAAATTATATAATTAGTTATGCTTTTAATTGAAAATTATTGATAAATAAATTAATTAAATTGAGAAATGGGAGACACTATATTGAACATTTTAATTCTGTGCTATATAATTTTTTATTGTACCGATGCTAACAAGGTGAAATGATAAACCCGCCATTTATAATAAACAATTTTTTGTCTTTCTTTTCACAAATATTACTACAAAAGTCGATCAAATTTCTTTCATATTCGTTTACATAAAATCCGGTCAAATTGTTGTTGTAAAACCAAACGAATTTGGTATAATTCTCTTTTCAAGCGTTTGTGGTTTAGAATTTAATAAAATATAAGCACAGAGAAATAAATCACAATCAGAGACCTAAACGGAAGGAAAATTAATTGTTAAATCAAATTCACGATGTCGTTACAAATGGAAAAATATCTATCGGTTGTTTATAGAAATGTTTAGCTAAAACTCAAACCCTATTTTGGTCTATTTGTTCAATATACATTCATATACATATTTCTCGCTTAATATATTTGTTCTATAGGCGCACGTACATATAAAAAATATTTATTTGTTTGTACAGTATAACACCCAAATTATTCTTCAAAATTGCCTTTTAATTTTTATTAAAATTTGAAAATCATTATGGTGCTGTGGCAAAAAAAAAAACAAACGGAAAAATAACAAATTCAACTTATTTATAATTTTCGTTTGAAAGTATCCTTTCTCTTATTGTATGATTTATATTTAATAAAGCAGAATGAAATGAATCAGAATCTACTTAAATATCAGTCCTGCTCTAACTCTCATTGACAGATACCTATATAAAAATAACTACCGGAGCTTGTGCTGGTTACATTAACCAGTGCACCTAGAATACTACAGGCCACACTGCTTTCTATGTCATCAAATTTATGTCTACAGTTTATTCTTTGAACTATAGACGGCAGTCATGTTCATAAAAAGAATACACGAAAGCAAATAGAAAAAAAAAATATTTATACGTGTGCTAAAAGTAAGGTTATGTCTCCACTTAAATTACAAGAAATGTGTACACATGTTGTACGTGTTTACATATTTAACACAATTTAAAATGCATAACTTTATAATAATATTATGAATTAATACTTACCAATACCTTTTTATTAAATTTTAAAATATATTATTAAAATATTTTTCTTGTTGTTTGTTTACAATTTTCTTTTTATCAATATGACAGCTTAAACACAAGAAAAAATCAAAACAATCTTTATAATTTTAGTGCTGTCTACAATTGTCAAACCAGGAACTGACGACATAAATTGACGTCATATAGCAAAATTTTTAAAGCAGTGTGGCCTGTAGTATTCTAGGTGCATTGCATTAACAATCCAATGTAAATATATTTTTTTTCGTTTTTTCTGCACCAACACTATTTATTTAAAAAAAAGTGAGTGTGCTTTAGACCACACGACTGAAGTAAAACTTCTTTAGCTCCATCTATATGTATTGTACATATATATATATATATATATATATATATATATATATATATATATATATATATATATATATATATATATATATATATATATATATATATATATATATATATATATATATATATATATATATGTATATGTATATATATATATTTATATATATATATATATATATATATATATATATATATATATATATATATATATATATATATATATATATATATATATATATATAAGTTACGAGATCATAAATGTGCCAACATCGTTTCACGTGTCATATATTTTACATTCCATATATTCAAATTTCATTAAATTTCATTTGTAATCATTTGTAATTTTCCATAATCTTTTCCATAATCAGCATTTTCATAAAATAGAACACATTGTAAAGAAATATATTGTAACGAAAGTTTAGTTTTAAGTTGGATTTAAAATAAAACGGGCATAGTCCGAATAAAAAATATTTTTTTATAAGATTAATGTGAGAATAATCTTAACTGGCGCCGAAACAGTTGTGTGAAAGTGAAAAGTGAATAAAATTCATATTGCTATAAACCGTGAGAACTATAGTAAAAGATAAGGGACAACTGAATACCACGAGAACTCAGAAAACCTTGTCATCGAATTAAATTAAACTGTCGTGAGTGTATATCGTACCAGAGTAGGCCGCCCGCAAGAGTAAACGCTCGCAGCCAAAAAGGAGGAATACGTAACATCCGAGCACAAGTAGCTAACAGTGTACAATACCCGGTGTGCACTCTAAAGAACTCTATGGAAACTCTAATCCTCAGACCAAAAACCACTATATAGGATTAATCCCTCAATTAAACGGAAAAGGAGATGAAATTAATAATTTTGTGAGTAAAATAACCAATTTAATACAACTATAATAATAATAAAATATAATACGATAAGGGTAATAAATTATAGAACATAAAATAACCAATCAATATAATAATATAATATAATAATTAAATACAAAATGAAAATTCAAAATAATTAAATAGTAACGTTAAATAACAAATACAATTAAAAATTTGGAAGTTCAAAATTTAAAATAATAAACAATCAATAAATATAAAAATGGAACAGCTCCAAGATGCGATTAGACAATTAACGGGAGCTCTCAACGCGCAGATCGAGCTAAATAAAAAACTAGAAAAAAGAATCGATCAGTTGGAAAATAAAAATTGGAATAACGTGATAACCAATAACACACTCGTGACACCAAAAACGGAACAGGATCTCAAGGACATCGGGAGACTTCCGGATTGTGTAAAAGAATTACAGACTTTTGAAGGAAATCCATTACACTATGTGTCATGGATTTACAGCGTTGAAAGTATTATAAGGGATTACGAGATTGTAAAAGACAAACCCGTTTATAGGGCTATACTACAACATATTCGACAAAAAATCAGAGGAGCGGCGGACGCAGCCCTCCTATCATACAACATTTTCGACGAAAATTGGAGTGCCATTAAAGGCTGCTTGTCGCTACATTATGCCGACAAGCGTGACGTAAGAACGCTCGAACACCAATTGAATAATATAACTCAAGGGAGAAAAAGCATAGACGAATTCTATGCTACAGTGAATCATCAGCTGTCACTAATAATAAACAAAGTTAAAACAGAAAACTACGGTGCAGATACTATGACGGTTCTGATCGATACCTATAGGAACCGCGCACTGGATGTGTTCGTTAGGGGCTTAAATGGCGACATTTCAAGAATGCTAACTATCCAGAGACCAGCAAATCTCCCAGAAGCATATTCGTCATGCCTCGAGATCCAAAACCTCACCTTCCGAAGCATACCAATACACAATAGGAGCTTCGGTCCCAGTAAATCATATAAATGTAAGTGGAAATCAACAAATATCTCAGCCAACCCCACTGCCAAGACTATCGGTACAACAGAGAAACATGGCGTATAACCTGCAGTATCAACAAAAACCTCATCAACAGTACCAACAACAATATCAACAACAACATAATTATCCAGTACTACCACGGTACCAACCGCAATATCAACAACAACAGAACTATTCACAACAACAGAAATATTCAGCACCACCAGCAAGGCCAGTTCAACCGAAGCCACCAGTACCGATGTCTATCGATGAATCGGGCAACTCAAGGAGAGTCAATTATATGAATAGGCCAGATAATATCAACATAAAACCAAGAAGGGAAAGGAGCCCCGATACTCGACCAAACCAGCATAAACATCAACGGGTATTTCACATTGAGCCGCAGGATGGTGAAGAAGAACATGAAGAGTATATGGATAATTACAGCGATCTAGGGGATGAAGGAGACGCTGAGGAAAGTATCGAGGTAAATTTTATAACGAATCCCTCTCAAGCATACCTTACCTAGAGTATCGCACAAAGAATAACAAGATTCTAAGATTCCTCGTCGACACTGGGGTGAACAAAAATTTTGTAAGACCTGAAATCGCCAAAAATGCCAAACCAGTAGTCAAGCAATTCAACATCAGATCAGCAGGGGGAGCCATTAGAATCAAACAAAAATTATCAACGCAGTTTTTTAAAGACTTCGGCAAGGATATTCTATTGGACTTCTATGTCCTACCTGGGCTGAACACGTTCGACGGGATCATAGCCGACGACACTCTAAAAAATTTAGAAGCGCTGATCGAGCGGAAAAACAACATCCTCACCATAAGACCGGATATCAAGATTCCTTTGAAGGCTAAAACTTCCATCCAGGTAAACACCATCGAAACAAGAAACGATCACCTAAATGATGAAACAAAGTCAAAGTTAAGAATGATGCTCAACAAGTACCTACCACTCTTCGGATCCATTGGAGACCAACCAACCATTGAAACGAACGTGAAAGCAGAGATCAAAACAACTACCGACGAACCCATATACACTAAATCGTATCCATATCCAATTAACATGAGGGCCGAGGTGGACCAACAAATCGAACAACTGCTCAGTGACGGCATTATAAGGCCATCAAAAAGTCCTTATAACTCACCCATCTGGATTGTGGAGAAACAAATGGACGCATCGGGAGTAAAAAAATATCGGATGGTAATAGATTACAAAATATTGAATGCAGTCACCGTATCTGACACTATCCGATACCAGATATCTCGAACACCATCGCAAATCTGGGAAACTCCAAATTTTTTACAACTATAGACCTTACATCCGGATTCCATAACATCAAGATGATGGAAAAGGATATACCCAAGACGGCGTTCTCAACTATGAATGGGAAATATGAGTTTACCAGATTACCATTCGGACTGAAAAATGCGCCAGCGATTTTTCAGATAATCGACTTTGTATTAAAAGAACATATAGGGAAAATATGTTATGTCAACATAGACGACATAATCGCATTTGGAGGCGAGAACGAAGAGGGACATTTGAAAAATATCCACAAAATTCTAGATAAGTTATGGGAAGCAAACCTTCGAGTCAATCTAGACAAAACCGTCTTCCTAAAACAGGAAACTGAATTCCTTGGATATTTAGTAACAAACAAGGGAATAAGAACGGATCCAAAAAAGGTGATGGCTGTGCAAAAACTAAGACCACCCGAAAATCTTAAGGAACTGAAAAGTTTCCTTGGTTTAACATCATACTATAGGTGATTTATCAAAGATTTCGCAAAGGTAGCAAAACCTTTGACAAATCTTACAAGGGGGGAGAATGCACAAATAAAAGTTAGCCAGTCAAAGAAAATAAACATCAACTTCACAGACGTCGAACTGAAAGCATTCCAACATTTAAAACTACTATTGTCATCGGCAGACCTACTGATATTTCCGGACTTCGACAAACCCTTTATATTAACAACGGATGCGTCAAACCATAGCATCAGAGCTGTACTCTCACAAGGTGAGATGGGCAAGGATCAACCCATAACATATATATCCAGATCGCTTAATAAGACCGAAGAAAACTACGCTACCAACGAGAAGGAGATGCTTGCGATAGTTTGGGCCCTGGATAACATAAGGAACTACCTTAATGGGGCAAAGAAAATTAGGATCTTAACTGATCATCAGTCACTAACCTTCGCCCTCAGCAACAGAAATAACAACAGTAAGCTGAAAAGGTGGAAAGCCAGGCTAGAGAAGTACAACTATGAAATAGTATACAAACCCGGTATAACAAATAAAGTAGCTGACGCATTATCAAGGCTGAAATTGGAGATCAACGCACTTTCATCGTCGAGTGACGAGACCGTACATAGTGCAGAAGAGGATGGAACGCAGCTCATTCCCCATTGCGATGCACCTATAAACGTCTTCAGGAATCAACTAATTGTAACTGAAGGAAACGGGATTTATGCTTATGAAGAACCACACCAGAACTATCATAGACATTATATCTCCTTGTCAGAAGATCAGGCAAAGGAAGAACTCACCAAACACCTGAGGGAGAGACTACATTCAACATTTATAAATGGTATCAAAATTCCGGAAAAGTATCTTCAATTGCTTCAAGAAATCTACAGAGAACATCTATGCAACTACAAAATACGGATAACTCAGAGAGTAGTAGAAGACATCTGCAATGAAGACAATAAATTCAGCATCATACAAGAAGAGCATAGAAGAGCGCATCGGAATGCAAACGAAAACAAGGAACAAATACTAGAAAAATATTATTTCCCGCGGATGGCCAGCCTAATAAAGAAATACACGTAGAACTGCGACATATGCAATCAAAATAAATATGATCGCCACCCGAATAAACCGCAACTTCAAGAAACACCAATTCCATCATATCCAGCGGAAATTCTACACATCAACTTGATCGACATAAAGGCGAGAAATTTATAACGTGCATATGTAAATTTTCAAAATTTGTGAAATTATTCCGTATCAAAGACAGAACATCAGTACACATGAGGGACAAAATTATCAAAATCCTGCATTATTTCACAACACCCAAGATAATGGTAATGGACAACGAGGCAACTTCGTCAGCCCTATCATAGCGGACTACCTGAGAACACTAGGAATCCAAACTTACTTAACACCTACCAATAAAAGTGAAGTAAACGGAACCGTGGAAAGGGTTCACTCCACTATAATAGAAATAATTCGGTGTTTACAAATGGAATACAAGGATTTCACAACTAAAAAATTGATCAATATAGCAGTTGACAGATATAACACTCCGTACACTCTGTTACTTGAAGGAAGCCTAGCGACAAATTTTTTGGACGAACTCAAAGGATCAATTATCAAAATTTGTTACATTTTAAAGAAAAAGTAAATGAGGATTTAATGCAACCAATTAGAAATAACCAAAGACTTAAGTTGCAAAGAGAAAACTTAAAAAAGAACGTGCCGAAAACATACGAAGTGGGAGAACCAGTATATACTGCTATCAAACAAATTCAAGAAAAAACTAAACCCAAATTTCGAAAGGAAATAGTCGCGAAGGATAACAAAGTGACCATAACAACAGTTTCCGGGAAAAGGATTCATAAGTATGCACGGGAACTTTGTACTAAGTTTGTCCTAAAAATAAAAAATAAAAAATTAGGGCAAACTTAATACAAAGTTCACGCTTCATAATACCGATAAGAAGTTTGCACTGAGCTTGTCCTAAACCAGCAAAACAATGTAACTTGTTTATATGTATTTGTGAAATGTAGACATTTAGGCGAATACACAAAATAATCGCTTGTTTAAATTAACTTTTAAATTTTATCATGTAATACTAAAAACTTGAACTGACATAAATAAAAAATACGCTTTTATTGAATAAAAATAAATCATATTAAACTCTTACAAATAAATGTGAATTTAACTCAGCTTTTTAAATGAAATAGTATTATTCTAATATTACAAAAATATTTTCTAATACATACCAATATTATTATTGTTACTATGTGAAAAAACCAGGTTTGCAATCAGTAAGTTTCATAAATTTATCATGGAGCTCACTTAGTGAGACAGACGTTTATGTGAATTTATGTCTCTTAAATCGCTTAGGGGTGCCGTTTAAGGGTAATACTAAATAGGGTTACAGGTTATTCTCATCGGTTTCACTTGTAAGGGAGCAAGATAATAGTACTACCGACTCAATCTATAAGTTTCATAAATTTATCATGGAGCTCACTTAGTGAGACAGACGTTTATGTGAATTTATGTCTCTTAAATCGCTTAGGGATGCCGTTTAAGGGTAATACTAAATAGGGTTACAGGTTATTCTCATCGGTTTCACTTGTAAGAGTGCAAGATAATAGTACTACCGACTCAATCTATTAGTTTCATAAATTTATCATGGAGCTCACTTAGTGAGACAGATGTTTATGTGAATTTATGTCTCTTAAATCGCTTAGGGGTGCCATTTAAGGGTAATACTAAATAGGGTTACAGGTTATTCTCATTGTTTTCACTTATAAGGGAGCAAGATAATAGTACTACCGACTCAATCTATAAGTTTCATAAATTTATCATTGAGCTCAATTAGTGAGACAGATGTTTATGTGAATTTATGTCTCTTAAATCGCTTAGGGGTGCCGTTTAAGGGTAATACTAAATAGGGTTACAGGTTATTCTCATCGATTTCACTTGTAAGGGAGCAAGATAATAGTACTACAGACTCAATCTATAAGTTTCATAAATTTATCATGGAGCTCACTTAGTGAGACAGACGTTTATGTGAATTTACGTTTTAAATCGCTTAGGGGTATAATACCTAAATTAAAACTAGAGGTTAACAATTTCGAAACCATAAAACCGATACCAGTTCTTCGGAATTCTCTCATATCGAAGCAATCAATAAAAAATTTAATCAGGACAAATCACCTAAGTGAACGTGAGAAAGAAGCACTTATTGATACCCTCTTTAAAAATGAAACGATACTATTACACGAGAATGAAAAACTATCAGCCACCAATATTATTTCTCATAAAATTCAAACTAAAGATGAAGTGCCAGTGTATACTAAAACATATAGGTATCCTCATCATTATAAAAAGGATGTCGAAGAGCAAATCCAGGAAATGCTGGATAGTGACATAATAAAACACTCAAATAGCCCATACTCTTCCCCAATCTGGGTAGTACCAAAGAAAACAGATGCTTCAGGTTGTCGCAAAATAAGGGTTGTAATTGATTATCGTAAATTAAATGAGAAATCAATTAGCGACACATTCCCAATTCCCCAAATTGAGGAAATCCTAGATAATTTAGGAAAATCAGAATATATCACGACTCTGGACTTAAAATCTGGGTTCCACCAAATACCCATGGACCCAAGCTAGCAAGCTAAGACCGCTTTTCCACCGACAAAGGTCATTTTGAATTCAGTAGAATGCCTTTCGGGTTGAAGAACGGACCAGCAACGTTTCAACGAGCAATGAATAACGTATTACACGGTTTGATTGGGAAAATTTGCCATGTCTATTTAGATGACATAATAATCGTGAGTGCAAATCTCCCCAATCATCTAGAGAATCTGGAAATTGTATTCCAACGTATATCAAAATTCAACTTACAAATTCAACTAGACAAGTGCGAATTTTTAAAAAGAGAGACGCAATTTCTAGGACATGTCATTACGCAAGACGGAGTCAAACCCAATCAAGATAAAGTAAATAAAATCCTGGACTGGCCCTTACCTAAGAATCAAAAAGAAATTAAACAATTTCTTGGCCTTTCTGGATATTACAGGCGATTCATTAGAGACTACTCTAAAATCGCAAAACATATGACTAAGTACCTCAAGAAAGATATCCCGTTAAATATTAAAGATCCTGAATATGTAAGGTCATTTAATACACTGAAATCTACTATTGCCACAGATCAGATACTAACGTATCCTGATTTTAACTTACCTTTCATATTAACAACTGACGCATCTGAACACGCGTTGGGAGCTTTTCTTTCACAGATGCAAAATAACGTCGAAAGACCGATTGCTTTTGCATCGAGAACCCTAAATAAAGCAGAAATAAACTATGCCACTAATGAGAAAGAGGCATTGGCTATAATTTGGGCAGTTAAAAAATATCAGGTGTACCTACACGGTAGAAAATTCACGCTTGTGACCGACCATAAGCCACTCACTTTCATCAAATCATCCGAGAAAAATTCTAAAATCCTAAGATGGAGATTAGAACTCGAGAATTATGACTATGATGTCATATACAAGGAAGGCAAAGCCAACGTTGTAGCCGACGCGCTTAGCCGAATACCGACGACAGAGGCAACTCAACTGAACGTTACAGAAACTTTAGAGGAAGCTGAAGGAGTTGCACCAGACCAACTAGAGACAAGTAGCGAAATGGACACCGTTCATTCAGCAAATACTTCCGAAGATTACTATATACACTTTTCTGACCGACCTCTAAATTATTACAGAAACCAATTGGTATTCAAAATATCATTGAAACAATAATCTCAGAAAATATTTTCCCAAATTTTAAGAGAGTTATTATAGTAAAAAAGGAATTTGACTTGACGGACCTCATGAACTTCATGAAAACATACCATAATGGTAAACAATCTGCGATATTAGCACCAGAAATCCTGTACGGAAAAATTCAAGAATCGTTTAAAAACAACTTCTCCCAAACAGGCCACTTTGTTTTCGTCACAAAAATGGTCGAAGATGTCACCAGTATAGACCGCCAAAATACAATTATCATCAAGGAGCACGAAAGGGCTCACAGAGGTATTAGAGAAGTTGAAAGCCAAATAAGAAGGTCGTACTTTTTCCCTAATTTGGCAAGTAAAATTAAAAGCCATATTAATACATGTGTAATATGTAACACTCACAAGTACGATCGAAAACCTTATAATATCAAAATATCACCAAGACAACAACGGAAAAACCACTCGAACGAATACACATAGATATTTTTAGCATCAATAAAATGAGCTTTTTATCGATCGTAGACTCATTTTCAAAATTTCTTCAAATGATTCCTATTGAAACGAAAAACTTGGTTGATACAACTGCTGCCCTCACCAAATTCTTCACACTTTTCGGTATTCCCAATTCAATAGTCTCAGACCAGGAAACAACATTCCAATTAATTCAATTTAAAGAATACCTAAATAATCTAAACATTAAACTGGAGTATACATCTTCTTCCGAATCAAACGGGCAGGTTGAAAAGACTCATGCCACGATGATCGAAATTTTCAATACCAATAAGCACAAAGTCCCCGATCCAAATACTCTAAATGCCATAGAACTATCAGTGGCACTTTATAATAATGCTGTGCATTCGTCCACTGGCTATACGCCCAATGAGGTTATTTTTAACCAAACTAATTCGAAAAAGCCCCAGGAAATTCAAGCACAGGCGAATAAAATATTTAAAAATGTTAAGGAAAATCTAGAATTAGCGAAAACTAGGATGTTAAAACAAAATAATAATAAGGAGGAACCACTAAAATTAATAGATAGTCAAACAGTTTTTTTAAAGCCAAATATTAGGACAAAAGCTCAAGCAAGAGGTGTAAGAACCCAAATTAAAGATATAAAGTTCAAAACATTTAAAACATACAGGAATATAAAGAGAAATTCCAATAAAATCAAAAGAATGAAACAATAAATAAATTTCCTTTTTCTTTTAAATTCCAGATAAAACATTTAAAGAAATATGTATAAGTCAATTTTATTATATAAATTATTCATATTATCAAATATAATTCAGCTCTACAAATCACAAAAATTAGAAATTAAAAATTTACACCAAGATCCTATATTATTATTAGAAATAAATAAATGTAAAATACAAATTGGCAACATCAAAATAATACATCCTATAAATTTAGGCAACCTAGAAGATACATTAAAATCATTAGATACATTTATATTAGATAAAGTAAACGATAAGCTAGAACTAAGTAAAATAATAGAACAAAAATTAAAAACGCTGCATAATAATTTTTACAAAATAAAACCCCTTCATAAGACCAGACAGAAAAGATGGGATGCTTTGGGATCAACATGGAAATGGCTTGTGGGAAACCCAGATGCACAAGATCTCCGTATCATCAACTGCACAATGAATGATTTGATTGACCAAAATAATCAACATGTCCAGGTTAACGAGAGAATCAACCAAAGGCTAACATTAGTAACAGACACGGTAAATAGAGCAATAGCAAACTCTACAATGGCCAATAAAATAATCCTAACGGAAATAGAGATGATGACTACAATCGTAAATATAGATACCATCAACGAAATATTAGAAGATATACAGGATGCAATTATAAGAACCAAAGCTGAACTGACAAGCAACAAAATTATTTCATTGAAAGAAATTATTTTAATAAAAGACCTATTAGTAAGTCAAGGTGTAAATATTTCATTACCCGAGGCTTTGCAGTACATCACACCAAAAATAGCAATAAATGAAGAAACACTTCTCTATATCCTGGAAGTGCCACAACTAGAAGAAGAAAACTCGATGACCCTTTTGGTTCACCCTTTAACTATAAATGGTACAATAATAGCTAACTATCCTCAATACCTAATAAAGACAAGAGAGAAATTATTCACAACTACAAACCACGGCAATTACATACAAAAACACACAAATATTAAAGAATTTCAAGATGATTGTATTCAACCATTAGTGATGGGAAAAAACAGCATTTGCAATGTTACCCCGGATAGAAAGACAACAATCCAGTACATCGCCGAAGATAAACTTTTAATTAATAATGCCAACGAAGAAGCCTTATTTTCAGACTGTGGGCCCGACAACCGCACACTCAATGGTAATTTCCTGATCACCTTTTTGAATTGCTCGATAACGTTCGACAATAAGATTTTTAAATCATATGAAATTCAGAGTGAAATTCAGGAGATTCAAGGTGCTCTACACAATCTGCAAGCAACACGCCAACTTATTTCAGAACTTAATATTGACGAAATAGCACAAGTAAATATCGAAAATAGGAAACGACTTCAACACGTTTACCTCAAACAATGGAACCATCAACTATGGATATGGTCATTATCAGGCGGTATATCTATTTCATCAGTCGGACTTGTGGTACTACTTATTTATGTTTTGATCCAGAAGCGCATGAAAATTGTAAGAGTAAAAGCTTCATAAAGGACCAATCGACGACGATGCCGAACCTCGAAGAGATGAAATGGTGTTCAAAACTATTAGAAAAATTTGGAATTAACTCAAAGGTCGAGGACGCCCTTTCTTCATCCCCGGGAGGAATTATAACATAACCAAAATGCTGAGCATAAAACTTCACCGGATGTTACAGGCCACGCGCTTCATTGACATGCGATTAATACACGCGCATCATACCAATAACCTGATCCAATTATTTTGTAAACACAGCAAAACAAATTATTATATATAGTTCTATGGGAATGTAATTAGTTTTAGTTTTTAGTTGATCGTGTTAAAATTAAGTTTATTTTCTTAATGTATTAAATTGTAATACAATTTTTTGTGAATAAATTTTTTTTTATGAACCGAGAACTCTTGAACTCCTAATTATATATATATATATATATATATATATATATATATATATATATATATATATATATATATATATATATATATATATATATATATAATATATGTATATATATATATATATATATATATATATATATATATATATATATATATATATATTATATATATATATATATATATAATATATATATATAGATATATACAGCGCTGGGAAAAAAAATTGAGCAAACATATTTTATTGCAAATTGGAGTTTTTTTGCGAAAATTACAATACTTTTGAAAACAATTGGCTTATTGTTTCATTTTAAATACATGTATGACGTAATTTTTTGAAAAAAAAAAAAAATTAAATTATTAAAAAATTATTAAAATTATAAATCCTCCTATGTATTCAATAACATTAATTGAAAATTCACTTAGTATAATTGGGTATCCAAGAAAATCTTCATCATACATATTCGATTCGTCTACTTTTGAAATTTCTTGGTCAATAGAAATATCATCTGATGAGGCTTCAACCATTGCTTTTGCAATTCTCCATATTTTGGTAAACTAAAAACAAATGTTTACATTATAATTTTTGTAAAAAATTGTATTTACAGTACATATTCCAAAATAAAAATAAATTATGAAAAGCAAAGCACTTAGCACATGAAATAAAATAAGAAAAACGCGGCACTGGTAAAAACATATGTTTATTAAAAGCATCAACCCACGCCAATAACCAAAATTGTTTTCTTATTTTTATTTGATTTATAACTTTGTAACGGAATTAAACCTAATTCCGTTATCAACCCATCCCAACAAAATCTATTTCCTCATCGGCATGACCTCGAAGATAATATCTTCAACTACATTCCATTCAAGCAAACGTCATGCCACCTTCTACATTTCTTCTTTGCCTTTATTTATAGTGGTATCATATGATTCATTCACTTTAGAATTTTTCATATGTGCCACAGTTAATTAAACGCAGATATGTACATCAACGTAATTTGATTACGTTGCCTATGTACATAATAAATGTACTTGATCTAGTTATTAGGTGAATGACAATGACCAATGCAAATATTGAAAAGCATTGTGGTTGTTGTTGTTCGTACTTCCTCAACGGATGGATTGAAGAAAAAAATACTTGCGCGTGGATCGAGTCAGCAAAATCGATGTCACGTTGCTGTACAATTTTCATAGGAATTTTTGTGATGAGATCGCAAAAAATTTCCTATGAAACTCAAAAATAGGTACGATATTTTTCTTGCTTGGGACAGTTAGTTTTTGGACAGGCCAACGTGTGGTCAATTAATTTTTTTTAGTTTTTTTTTTTTTTTTTGCAAGAAGTTTTCGTGGTTGTATAAAATTAGATTTTTTTTTTTTTTTTTGCGTGTTTGGATAAAATAAAGTGTTGTTAAATAAATAGACCGTTTTTGTTGTTTTTTGTGTTGTTGCATGCAATTTTGTTTTGATTGATAATTGGATTTTTAACTTGGATACGTGAGGTAAGTTCGAGGTCTGGAGGCGTTATTAACAAATTAAATAACGATAGTGGGTTGTTACCGACAGCCTGTGACAAAGAAATTGTTGACGCAAAGCGGCTCTTTTCTTTTCACAGGCCTAGATAGCATACCACTATCAACCCCCCCTTACTAACACCACCTCATTAGGGCCTATGGGCCAGATAGTTTTTTTTAGTTTAGTTAGATTAGGGTAAAATGTTTAAATAAACATTTTACCTATACAACCGCGGTCAGTTTTGCCCACGCGATGGGCTGGTAGGCTAACCCACTCCTTCGGCGTCCGATACCCCAATTCCTACTTTCCCCCAATTTTTTTTGTATCTTTATTTAATGCGGTAATCTAGGCCACAATCTGCAGTACCCCTAAAACCCACACCGATCCCTCTACCCGACTGAGCTGCGGGAATCAATGCCGCGTGGGGTACTAAACAGAGAGTGGCAAATCTATGAAACTGGGTTAACTTTAGCAGTAGCTAAAGTTTAACCCATTTCAACTTAAATTAAGGATAATTTTACCACAAATCACTTTCTTTTCAACATAATTTACATTTTATTTTTTTATAAACACTTACTGATGGTACGAAATTTCATCTTGTAATTTTTGAGGCGTAATTAGCAGTTTTTCACGAGACACTTCATTTTATTAAATGTTTCTAATTTTTATTACTAAAATGATGCACTACACACAATCCACTAACTATTTTAATAATATTTTATTTATTTTTTAATTATTTTAATTAATATGTTCACGATTTTTTAAGAGCACAAAATTTAACGCGTCATTTAAAACAAAAACAAAAACTGGTTTGAGGGGGTTGATTCTTTGACATATGAGACCGCCATATGCATTTTTTATATAACCATCCTGCTCTGGCTTGTGACACATGAAACAGCAAATCTTATATGGGAAAACTCTACATTCATTCTATAGTATATAATTCTATGGTCACAATTTCGGAGAGAAAAAGAGAAAGCTTATAAACAGGGCCATATTTAGATTTTTTTCGACCGAATGCAATGAAGTTGAGGGAAGTTAAAATTAAAGGAAATTGAAGGAAGCTAAAATTAAAAAATCTATATAAATTGAACTATATTTTTATTCATTAGTACAACAAATTAGTTGTTTTTTCCTTAAATACAATATATTGGTTTAAACCTGTGTATATCCAAATAGTTATTAGTCCTATTTAACTTAATATTGTATTCATTGCCGTCAAATTTAGTCGTTGGCTCGTTTACCAACAAAGGAATAACTCATTTCTTAAAAATATTTACCGATTCTCTTTTGTCTGCGGCCTAAAATAATTATTTTCAAAATGTAACGAGCAAATCTGCTACATCGAAGCCAATAAGGTTCAACAATTGCTTTTCTAATTCCTCACATTAACTTTATCCTAAAAAAAACAAAATATGTTGTTCATATAATTTCTGTAAAAACTAATAATTATGCTATTCAAAAATAAAAGTGATTATGAAAAGAAAAGCACATAGCACATGAAACAATCAACACCATCTTTTCGAACCATAGTAATACCATAAAGAAAGTACATAAGAGTAGTAATTCGAATGCAATAAATTGGCATATGAAATTTAAAATCGAAATATTTGGAACTAATTTTGCGGCTATCGGACGGAAATAGGATGTACATATATACTTCTATATAGTTCTTTCCTTTTTTTCTCATTTTCCTAAAATCAAAACAACACAAATGCAAAGAATCAAAACATTTGTATATTTTCTATTTAAACATACATATGTATGTGTAGAAAATCAAAACAAAATTCGAATACAGTTTTTAAAGTTATTGTTGTTGTATTGCAATACGTAACCGCATCAATATAATGAATAGAATATCGTCACCCCAGTATTGTGTTTTAAATGCATACAAAATACTATGCATTTAAAACACTTAAATACTGAGGTAACGATATGTACACATAGCAAATTAAGATACATATGCAAGTACGTTAATAATGACCGGACATGCGCACTGAATAATGAATATTATTTTTGTTTTATGTGGTGTTTATTAAACTTTCATGATTAATATATGCAGAATTATCTATGTACGAATATTTAGGAGTAATTTATAAACGAATCTTTCGGCTCCCAGTGAGAACCTCAGTGCGCTGGATATTCCCATTGTGCCTTTCCACATGAGACTGAGCAAATAGTACATTTTTTTAAATCGTTTCGTGCTTTATATAAAATTGAATGTGCCAAGAATTGAATGTGTGAATGTGAAGCAGATAACGGTACATGAGTGCATTTTGAGCTTCCATTTCAATCCGTTCACTGTAAATATAAATATGTACGTAAGGGAAAGAGCTACATGCAAACGATAATAATAAATGGGTACCATATGTTTATTGTTTTCGTTTGTGTCGTACACAAACGCACATTTAACAAATAAAATATTGTTTATGAAATTCTGCATTGGCATGAAAGAGAGATATATATTAAATAGCTAAACTATCTTACTCTGTCTGCTCTAAATTCCATCGAACCCTATTATAACTGGGTTTAAATTTATTTTTAAAACACATCAAAATTGCCGGAAAGATGATTCTCTGTTCTTCTTCGCTGTGGTTTCGTACCATTTCCTCCAAACATTTGTTTTTTTTAAACTATATTTCATGCAGCACCAGCACACCAAAACATATTCAATGTAGCTACATACATCTAAAATAGATCCTCTTCCTTTTCAAGGTTACGTATTTAAATTTTATATACCTAAACGACAAGAAATATTCGATCGTGCACACATATTATTTTAAAAAGTCTGTAATTATATACGAGTACATATGTACATACATAATAAATACATGCGTTTTAGTATTTATTCGGAATCTACTTAAATATAAGTCCTGCTAACTCCACACATATGAAATAAACAGTAACTAACTAAAGATGTATTGGTAATTTTTTTTCTATATTATTTTTTTTTAAGTAAAACTTCTTTACACACGCTTGACTTGGGGAGTAAGCTGGTGATTGCGTGACGAGAGCGTTACGAAAAGTGTGATCGGGCGAGGCGAACGAAAGTTGAGAGAGAGAGAGATATAAGTTATTGAAGTAAAACTTCTTTACGCAACCTTGACTTGGGGAATGGGGAGTAAGCTGATGAATGCGTAACGGGAGCGTTACGGAAAGGGTGATCGGGCGAGGCGAACGAAACTTGAGAGAGAGATATAAGTTTTTTTTTTGTTTTTGAAGTAAAACTTCTTTACGCACGCTTGACTTGGGGAGTAAGCTGGTGAATGCGTGACGAGAGCGTTACAAAAAGTGTGATCGGGCGAGGCGAACGAAAGTTGAGAGAAGAATATAAGTTATTTTTGAAGTAAATCTTTACACACGCTTGACTTGGGGAGTAAACTGGTGAATGCGTGACGAGAGCGTTACGAAAAGTGTGATCGGGCGAGGCGAACGAAAGTTGAGAGAGAGATATGTTTTTTTTTGTTTTTGTTTTGTGTTGTTTATTTAAAGTGAAATTGTGTGTGTTTTTTATTTTTGCCTTTGTTTTTCCACCAACAACAACAACATCAAAACAACACAAACTTATTGAATGCGTGATGAGAGCGTTACGAAAAGTGTGATCGGGCGAGGCGAACGAAACTTGAGAGAGAGATATAAGTTTTTTTTTGTTTTTGAAGTAAAACTTCTTTACGCACGCTTGACTTGGGGAGTAAGCTGGTGAATGCGTGACGAGAGCGTTACAAAAAGTGTGATCGGGCGAGGCGAACGAAAGTTGAGAGAAGAATATAAGTTATTTTTGAAGTAAAACTTCTTTACGCACGCTTGGCTTGGGGAGTAAACTGGTGAATGCGTGACGAGAGCGTTACGAAAAGTGTGATCGGGCGAGGCGAACGAAACTTGAGAGAGAGATATACGTTTTTTTTTTGTTTTTGAAGTAAAACTTCTTTACGCACGCTTGACTTGGGGAGTAAGCTGGTGAATGCGTGACGAGAGCGTTACAAAAAGTGTGATCGGGCGAGGCGAACGAAAGTTGAGAGAAGAATATAAGTTATTTTTGAAGTAAAACTTCTTTACACACGCTTGACTTGGGGAGTAAACTGGTGAATGCGTGACGAGAGCGTTACGAAAAGTGTGATCGGGCGAGGCGAACGAAAGTTGAGAGAGAGATATGTTTTTTTTTGTTTTTGTTTTGTGTTGTTTATTTAAAGTGAAATTGTGTGTGTTTTTTATTTTTGCCTTTGTTTTTCCACCAACAACAACAACATCAAAACAACACAAACTTATTGAATGCGTGATGAGAGCGTTACGAAAAGTGTGATCGGGCGAGGCGAACGAAACTTGAGAGAGATATAAGTTTTTTTTTGTTTTTGAAGTAAAATTTCTTTACGCACGCTTGACTTGGGGAGTAAGCTGGTGAATGCGTGACGAGAGCGTTACAAAAAGTGTGATCGGGCGAGGCGAACGAAAGTTGAGAGAAGAATATAAGTTATTTTTGAAGTAAAACTTCTTTACACACGCTTGGCTTGGGGAGTAAACTGGTGAATGCGTGACGAGAGCGTTACGAAAAGTGTGATCGGGCGAGGCGAACGAAAGTTGAGAGAGAGATATATTATTTTTTTTTGTTTTTTTTTTGTGTTGTTTATTTAAAGTGAAATTGTGTGTGTTTTTTATTTTTGTCTTTGTTTTTCCACCAACAACAACAACATCAAAACAACACAAACTTATTGAATGCGTGATGAGAGCGTTACGAAAAGTGTGATCGGACGAGGCGAACGAAAGTTGAGAGAGATATAAGTTATTTTTTTGTTTTTGAAGTAAAACTTCTTTACGCACGCTTGACTTGGGGAGTAAGCTGGTGAATGCGTGACGAGAGCGTTACGAAAAGTGTGATCGGGCGAGACGAACGAAAGTTGAGAGAGATATAAGTTATTTTTTTGTTTTTTTTGTGTGTTGTTTATTTGAAATGAAATTGTGTGTTTTTTATTTTTGGCTTTGTTTTTCTACCAACAACAACAACATCAAAACCACACAAATTTATTATAAATAGAATCAGACCAATAAAAAGCCAAATATGGATGAAAGTGGTATGGAAATTGCGTTGTTTATGAACGTAATTTTAGTTGATACCATTTGATTTTAATAATTTGTTAAAAAAGCAACCTGATTAAATTTATATAAACAAATGGACAACAAATTTTTTTTGTCTGTATCACACTGTAGGAGCAAGAGAGAGATATAAGTTTTTATATATGTATATGTATATACATGTGTATATTATACCTATATTTATATATATATATATATATATATATATATATATATATATATATATAAATATATATATATATATATATATATATATATACAGTGCTGGGAAAAAAAATTGGCCAAACATATTTTATTGCAAATTGAAGTCTTTTTTTGCTAAAATTACAAAACTTTTGAAAATAATTGGCTTATTGTTTCATTTTAAATACATGTATGACGTAATTTTATGAAAAAAAAAATTACCTGCAATTTAGAGGAGAAACCCCGAAAAATGCCAAAATATTCAAAATACGTTGATTGGAGTTAAAGTAATAGAATAATTTAAGCACCTATTTTTTAATTTTGGTTTTGTTTTTTATTGATTTATAGAAGTTCTATCTTTAATATCAATATTTTGTTAGACCGCCTTTTGTTTTTATTACACCGGCACAACCCCACAACTGATGTGCAAAAAAATGATCAAGTAATTATTTTATTTTACGCCTACCGTTCTTCACCGTCATTAGGGTGCAAATGTTTTATTGCCTGTAATTTTTTTTTTGAGTATTAATAGTGCATTATGTTATTCTGTAAGTAAGATTAAGTTATTCTGTAAGTGATCCTAGTCAAATAAAGAATAAAGTGCAATTTTAGTTTAAAAAAATGGGAAAAGTTAGTGAGCAGCGTAAAAGCAATATGTTGATTTTGGCGCGAGAAAATGTAACCACGCGTGGAATAGCAGAAAGATTAAGCATTCCAAAAAGTACTGTCGCGTGGAATATTAAAAAAATGCGAGAGATGGGCAGTACACAAAGAAAGAAAGGCTCTGGAAGGCCCAGAAAGACAACGCCAGTGGAAGATCGTTTCATAATGTTACAATGTTGTTGGAACTGTTTTAAAACTTCATCGGACAGAAGACGGGACGTTGAGCGAGCAACGAGAAAAGAAATTTCAGCCAGCTTAGTGAGAAAAAGACTTGTTAAAACTGGTTTGAGGGCACTTAAACCAGTCCAGAAGCCTGAGTTCACATTACTAGTGAAAAAAACGTTTGCTATGGGCCCAGGAGCATGTTTCTTGGACTCCAGAGATGTGGAATGATATGATTTTCTCCGATGAATCAAAATTCAAGCTACATGTCGGAGATGGAGGAATTCTCGTAAGAAGAAAACCGGACGAGAGGCTTAGCAACAAATGTCTTTTAAGACTTCCACCGAAAAATGAAGCAATTATGGTCTGGGGATGCTTTTCTGGAAATGGAACCGGTCGATTGTGCTTCCTTAGTTCCAGCATTACAGCAGCTGTTTATCTGCAGGTCCTACACAACGAATTTGAGCCTTCTGTGTTAAAGCTTTTTGACGAGACTTGAAAATTTATTTTTCAAGAGGACAACGCTCCGTGCCGTACCGCTAAAGTTGTGAGTTATGAATTTTGAATTGTAGATAGAAAAATTGCCTTTCAGAAAAACATAAATAATTTGTTAAAAACTTGTTTTTTTCTTATCTCTTCATTTAAAATTAATAAAGTACTTTGAAGAAAGAAGTATCGATGTGTTGAGCTGGCCCCCGTATAGTCCAGACTTAAATCCCATTGAAAATATTTGGTCTATAATGAAGCTAGAAGTAGCGAGAAAGGGCTCAGAATCGGTTCAAGCTTTAAAAAATTTGTTGATGACAATTTGGGAATCCATACCTCCTATGACTTTGAAAAATTTATCAAATTCAATGAATCGGTTTAATTTATACCAATATTTTAACTCAAATCAACGTATTTTGAATATTTTGGCATTTTTCGGGGTTTCCCCCTAAATTGCAAATAATTTTTTTTGAAATTCTGCTATTCCACGCGTGGTTACATTTTCTCGCGCCAAAATCAACATATTGCTTTTACGCTGCTCACTAACTTTTCCCATTTTTTTAAACTAAAATTGCACTTTATTCTTTATTTGACTAGGATCACTTACAGAATAACTTAATCTTACTTACAGAATAACATAATGCACTATTAATACTCAAAAAAAAAAATTACAGGCAATAAAACATTTGCACCCTAATGACGGTCAAGAACAGTAGGCGTAAAATAAAATAATTGCTTGATCATTTTTTTGCACATCAGTTGTGGGGTTGTGTCGGTGTAATAAAAAGAAAAGGCGGTCTAACAAAATATTGATATTAAAGATAGAACTTCTATAAATCAATAAAAAACAAAACCAAAATTAAAAAATAGGTGCTTAAATTATTCTATTACTTTAACTCCAATCAACGTATTTTGAATATTTTGGCATTTTTCGGGGTTTCTCCTCTAAATTGCAGGTAATTTTTTTTTTCATAAAATTACGTCATACATGTATTTAAAATGAAACAATAAGCCAATTGTTTTCAAAAGTTTTGTAATTTTAGCAAAAAAAGACTTCAATTTGCAATAAAATATGTTTGGCCAATTTTTTTTCCCAGCACTATATATATATATATATATATATATATATATATATATATATATATATATATATATATATATATATATAAATATAGGTATAATATACACATGTATATACATATACATATATAAAAACTTATATCTCTCTCTTGCTCCTACAGTGTGATACAGACAAAAAAAATTTGTTGTCCATTTGTTTATATAAATTTAATCAGGTTGCTTTTTTAACAAATTATTAAAATCAAATGGTATCAACTAAAATTACGTTCATAAACAACGCAATTTCCATACCACTTTCATCCATATTTGGCTTTTTATTGGTCTGATTCTATTTATAATAAATTTGTGTGGTTTTGATGTTGTTGTTGTTGGTAGAAAAACAAAGCCAAAAATAAAAAACACACAATTTCATTTCAAATAAACAACACACAAAAAAAACAAAAAAATAACTTATATCTCTCTCAACTTTCGTTCGTCTCGCCCGATCACACTTTTCGTAACGCTCTCGTCACGCATTCACCAGCTTACTCCCCAAGTCAAGCGTGCGTAAAGAAGTTTTACTTCAAAAACAAAAAAATAACTTATATCTCTCTCAACTTTCGTTCGCCTCGTCCGATCACACTTTTCGTAACGCTCTCATCACGCATTCAATAAGTTTGTGTTGTTTTGACGTTGTTGTTGTTGGTGGAAAAATAAAGGCGGAATTCCATTACTGCGGCTTTTTTTTTGCAGAAAAACAGAAAGAGATAAAATCAAAAATCCGACAAAGACAGATAATTTTTATTTTATAGCGAAATTTTAAGGGGAATATTTGACAACTACGAAATTATAACCAATAAATTAGTTAAAAGGTGAAAATTATTGTTCAATTAATTTTACATCTATCTCCAAATTACTAAAAATTCTAAATATTATTTGTAGGCATCATTTTATTATGTTTTTTAATTATTTCCTTTCAATAATTAAAAACTATAAAAACGCTTTACTATAAAAAAAAGTTAGGGGAATATTTGCACCGCATTTATAACATAACCTAAATAATATCACATGCATTAAAATTATGTAATACAGAGTAAATAATAAAAATTAAAAATTATAAAATATTTTAATGTGAACATTAATATAAATTTATCATGAAAACGCGATTTATATCACACTCCACCAAACATATAAAACGTCTGAGCCAAGTGCTCACCATAAAAATATTACTAAACTAAAATTTGCTGAGAGTGGGGAGTATTTTTCATTTTGGTTGCCATAAAAAATACTTCATTTTGTATTTTTTATTTATATTTATGGCAACCAAAACGCAACAACAACAACAAATTTAAGTATACAAAATTTTACTGTTTCACCGCTCACACACATACGGATTTTTGATTTTATCTCTTTCTGGTTTTCTGCATAAAAAAAAGCCGCAGTAATGGAATTCCGCCTTAAAGGCAAAAATAAAAAACACACACAATTTCACTTTAAATAAACAACACAAAAAAAAAACAAAAAAAAATAATATATCTCTCTCTCAACTTTCGTTCGCCTCGCCCGATCACACTTTTCGTAACGCTCTCGTCACGCTCTCGTCACGCATTCACCAGTTTACTCCCCAAGCCAAGCGTGTGTAAAGAAGTTTTACTTCAAAAATAACTTATATTCTTCTCTCAACTTTCGTTCGCCTCGCCCGATCACACTTTTCGTAACGCTCTCATCACGCATTCAATAAGTTTGTGTTGTTTTGATGTTGTTGTTGTTGGTGGAAAAACAAAGGCAAAAATAAAAAACACACACAATTTCACTTTAAATAAACAACACAAAACAAAAACAAAAAAAAAACATATCTCTCTCTCAACTTTCGTTCGCCTCGCCCGATCACACTTTTCGTAACGCTCTCGTCACGCATTCACCAGTTTACTCCCCAAGTCAAGCGTGTGTAAAGATTTACTTCAAAAATAACTTATATTCTTCTCTCAACTTTCGTTCGCCTCGCCCGATCACACTTTTTGTAACGCTCTCGTCACGCATTCACCAGCTTACTCCCCAAGTCAAGCGTGCGTAAAGAAGTTTTACTTCAAAAACAAAAAAAAAACTTATATCTCTCTCTCAAGTTTCGTTCGCCTCGCCCGATCACACTTTTCGTAACGCTCTCGTTACGCATTCATCAGCTTACTCCCCATTCCCCAAGTCAAGGTTGCGTAAAGAAGTTTTACTTTAATAACTTATATCTCTCTCTCTCAACTTTCGTTCGCCTCGCCCGATCACACTTTTTGTAACGCTCTCGTCACGCAATCACCAGCTTACTCCCCAAGTCAAGCGTGTGTAAAGAAGTTTTACTTAAAAAAAAAAAATATAGAAAAAAAATTACCAATACATCTTTAGTTAGTTACTGTTTATTTCATATGTGTGGAGTTAGCAGGACTTATATTTAAGTAGATTCCGAATAAATACTAAAACGCATGTATTTATTATGTATGTACATATGTACTCGTATATAATTACAGACTTTTTAAAATAATATGTGTGCACGATCAAATATTTCTTGTCGTTTAGGTATATAAAATTTAAATACGTAACCTTGAAAAGGAAGAGGATCTATTTTAGATGTATGTAGCTACATTGAATATGTTTTGGTGTGCTGGTGCTGCATGAAATATAGTTTAAAAAAAACAAATGTTTGGAGGAAATGATACGAAACCACAGCGAAGAAGAACAGAGAATCATCTTTCCGGCAATTTTGATGTGTTTTAAAAATAAATTTAAACCCAGTTATAATAGGGTTCGATGGAATTTAGAGCAGACAGAGTAAGATAGTTTAGCTATTTAATATATATCTCTCTTTCATGCCAATGCAGAATTTCATAAACAATATTTTATTTGTTAAATGTGCGTTTGTGTACGACACAAACGAAAACAATAAACATATGGTACCCATTTATTATTATCGTTTGCATGTAGCTCTTTCCCTTACGTACATATTTATATTTACAGTGAACAGATTGAAATGGAAGCTCAAAATGCACTCATGTACCGTTATCTGCTTCACATTCACACATTCAATTCTTGGCACATTCAATTGTATATAAAGCACGAAACGATTTAAAAAAATGTACTATTTGCTCAGTCTCATGTGGAAAGGCACAATGGGAATATCCAGCGCACTGAGGTTCTCACTGGGAGCCGAAAGATTCGTTTATAAATTACTCCTAAATATTCGTACATAGATAATTCTGCATATATTAATCATGAAAGTTTAATAAACACCACATAAAACAAAAATAATATTCATTATTCAGGATCGAGCAGTAATGATAGAATAATAAATTTTACCTAGTGAATTGTAGAGCTCTTAAAATAAATATATGCGTTATCAGTAGGACCTTAGATTTTTCAATAATACTCGTAATAATTAAATTTAGGGATATTCGAGAACTTGGATTAGTCAACAACAATATTGGAGGTGTACCAAAAACATTATTGGAGGTGTACCAAAGTAATAAACAAAAATAGCATTGCCCATTGAACTACGAGTATTTAGCTACTTCATAAAATCTATTAAGAAAACAATTCTTAAATAACTTAAAAATCCCATTTCATCCGTTTTTCATTACTCTAACGATTATGAAACATATGAAAAATTATGTAATACGAGTACACTGCACATGGAAAACATAAATATCCATGTTTGGGTTATTTCTTGTACTCCTTCATTCATTCACGATCAAGTAAACCAAAAAATATAATAATATTTATATTTTTTTTATAATTCATATTTTGATCATCTCTTATTTTTATTTGCATGTATGTGTTTGTATTTATTGTAAATTTTGTGTAATATTGTTTCTCGCCATTTATTTTGTATTCCACAAAACATTAAAATCGAAATGTGCGCATGTCCGGTCATTATTAACGTACTTGCATATGTATCTTAATTTGCTATGTGTACATATCGTTACCTCAGTATTTAAGTGTTTTAAATGCATAGTATTTTGTATGCATTTAAAACACAATACTGGGGTGACGATATTCTATTCATTATATTGATGCGGTTACGTATTGCAATACAACAACAATAACTTTAAAAACTGTATTCGAATTTTGTTTTGATTTTCTACACATACATATGTATGTTTAAATAGAAAATATACAAATGTTTTGATTCTTTGCATTTGTGTTGTTTTGATTTTAGGAAAATGAGAAAAAAAGGAAAGAACTATATAGAAGTATATATGTACATCCTATTTCCGTCCGATAGCCGCAAAATTAGTTCCAAATATTTCGATTTTAAATTTCATATGCCAATTTATTGCATTCGAATTACTACTCTTATGTACTTTCTTTATGGTATTACTATGGTTCGAAAAGATGGTGTTGATTGTTTCATGTGCTATGTGCTTTTCTTTTCATAATCACTTTTATTTTTGAATAGCATAATTATTAGTTTTTACAGAAATTATATGAACAACATATTTTGTTTTTTTTAGGATAAAGTTAATGTGAGGAATTAGAAAAGCAATTGTTGAACCTTATTGGCTTCGATGTAGCAGATTTGCTCGTTACATTTTGAAAATAATTATTTTAGGCCGCAGACAAAAGAGAATCGGTAAATATTTTTAAGAAATGAGTTATTCATTTGTTGGTAAACGAGCCAACGACTAAATTTGACGGCAATGAATACAATATTAAGTTAAATAGGACTAATAACTATTTGGATATACACAGGTTTAAACCAATATATTGTATTTAAGGAAAAAACAACTAATTTGTTGTACTAATGAATAAAAATATAATTCAATTTATATAGATTTTTTAATTTTAGCTTCCTTCAATTTCCTTTAATTTTAACTTCCCTCAACTTCATTGCATTCGGTCGAAAAAAAATCTAAATATGGCCCTGTTTATAAGCTTTCTCTTTTTCTCTCCGAAATTGTGACCATAGAATTATATACTATAGAATGAATGTAAAGTTTTCCCATATAAGATTTGCTGTTTCATGTGTCACAAGCCAGAGCAGGATTGTTATATAAAAAATGCATATGGCGGTCTCATATGTCAAAGAATCAACCCCCTCAAACCAGTTTTTGTTTTTGTTTTAAATGACGCGTTAAATTTTGTGCTCTTAAAAAATCGTGAACATATTAATTAAAATAATTAAAAAATAATTAAAATATTATTAAAATAGTTAGTGGATTGTGTGTAGTGCATCATTTTAGTAATAAAAATTAGAAACATTTAATAAAATGAAGTGTCTCGTGAAAAACTGCTAATTACGCCTCAAAAATTACAAGATGAAATTTCGTACCATCAGTAAGTGTTTATAAAAAAATAAAATGTAAATTATGTTGAAAAGAAAGTGATTTGTGGTAAAATTATCCTTAATTTAAGTTATAAATCAAATAAAAATAAGAAAACAATTTTGGTTATTGGCGTGGGTTGATGCTTTTAATAAACATATGTTTTTACCAGTGCCGCGTTTTTCTTATTTTATTTCATGTGCTAAGTGCTTTGCTTTTCATAATTTATTTTTATTTTGGAATATGTACTGTAAATACAATTTTTTACAAAAATTATAATGTAAACATTTGTTTTTAGTTTACCAAAATATGGAGAATTGCAAAAGCAATGGTTGAAGCCTCATCAGATGATATTTCTATTGACCAAGAAATTTCAAAAGTAGACGAATCGAATATGTATGATGAAGATTTTCTTGGATACCCAATTATACTAAGTGAATTTTCAATTAATGTTATTGAATACATAGGAGGATTTATAGTCCGATATTTATTTAGAAAATTGAATTGTGAGGACTGTTGCACATTAATACAACAATGTAACTCTTATACCTCGCTAATCAATTTGTAACGATTTACCGGGACACTCTGTAATCTTAAAAATCTGTGGTGACGTGATCAATGGTGACGTGATGATGATGATGATGATCGATTAGTAATAACCGATGAGTATAAACTGGATATTTTTTTTTTTGATGCAATAAACTGTTTAACTTTTCCCCTACAAATTGGTTTGGATATAAAAGGTGGTGCGAACGGATTGAACGGGAGAATTGATTAAGAGTTTTTGTATTGACCTGGTTAAGTAATGGTCAAAACTGGAAATTAAAATTGCAAAACTGTGTGGTGTAAAGTTTTTTTTGTGAATTTGGATAAGTGGAAGAAGTTGGTTGATAAATCCGCTGTGAGTTGTGTGGCAAATTCGTGTAGTTATAATTAAAAACTAAATTAAGATTGATAAATAAATCGAATTGAATAAAAAGTTATCTGCATTTATACGCAAATAAACATATAAGCTTTGCGATTAAAAATCCTATTAAGTGAATGTATATTATATGTAAATAGCCTATGTATTAATAAAATGGACGAAATTGTAAAATTATTATGAAATTTGTAATAAAATAACTGAATCGAATGGTTCATTAGTAATAATAATTGTTCAAAATAATAACTTTTTGTTGAAACCCAAATAATACATGGTTCCTAAAATATAATTTCGCAATAAAAAGTACACATAAAAGAAAATATCTTGTAAACCACGAATAAAATCACAAGTGTTTCAATTATCAATCACGCACTCAAGGCACAAACTAAAACTTCCACCGTTATAACAATTGTAAAGAAATCATCGGAATTGCTGAATTTATTATCGAGCGGTGAATATAGTGATTTGGTCATCGAATATAATTCTCTACATTGTGGTATCGAACAACATATTGCGGTCGATTATTATTTTCGTAGAGTATACTTTGGAATCAACGGAAATACAGTTTAATACTATTAAGACGGGATTTCAACTTTATTTTGGCGGTATAGATGCAGCAAACTGATATGGATACCTCGCATGGCCGGGAAAATTTGAACAGGTATAATTTTTTTAATTTTAACTTTAATATTTGAAATATTATAAACTAGTTATCGTAGTCAAGTCTAATAGTTGTGAAAAAAAAACTACGAAATTATTGTCCACATATTTTTTTTGCAGATTTTTTTTTTGTATGCACTCGTATCTATTGTAAACATATCACAATTTTGCAATCAGGTGCGCACAAATATCTTAATTCGAGCGCCTGTCTTTTTGTTTCATTTTATGGGTTTAAACACTAAATAATAATGAATTACTAGTTTTGGTCGAGATTTGTGATGGCTGTCTGGGAATTTAGCGTGCATATAATTTTTTTTTAAACCAGGTATATAATTTGTAACCGGCTTCTATTAAAGTGTTTCGGAAATGTTAATGAACCCTCCTAAGACGAGCCACACCCGAGAAGCACCTGGTATCCGAAACAAGCAAGCCGTTACAAAATGGCGCCCGAGCAGGGACTTGAAGGGTCCACGTTTTTAGTTAACTACGTTCTCGTTACAATTCCGATCTTCGGTAAATGTCAATTTCCGGGTTGTCAAGTGAAATGTAGAATTTAATTACAGTTAATTTCAATTTTTTTTTCGGTTCAAATCAAGTTAGATTTTGTTAGCGCTTATCCCGATTGACTTCTAGGTTAACTAGCTTCTCGTGAAAACGTTAATAATTCGCCGCGTTTGAACTGTTCGAACTTCAATTTCATTTATTAATTTATTTAAATTAGCTTCAGATTAGCCATTCTTGGTAAAATTATTGCTCATGTTAAAAAAACTATCGATTATTCGCGAATTTCGTTTTCTAGATTTTCTTAACATGAGTAGCATTTCAATAACAAGGTACTGTTGGAAATTTGAGACATAGATGTTCGACCTTGAGAAGCTTCGATTGATTTTAAACCGTTTTGGACTAAACTCGTAGCTGTAAGGTACAACATCACATGATCATCAGAATCGAACACGCGCTTGTAATACGCTTGAATTTTTATTTTTGTCGTCAACCATTACCTTTCGTCTATAGCACGCTGATTTTTTAGGTAGCCATCACTAACCAACCATTAATTTTCTTTAAATTCAAAAAAAAAAAAAAAAATATTAAAATATCAATCATTGTTTTAATATAATTAAATATCTGATTTTTTTTAATAATTTCATATACTTCTGAATTTTATATGTATTATAGTAATTAAGCTTTTGAATTTTTATTGGGGAAAGTTTTGCATTTTGGTTATTTTTTTTTGTGTAATTATATTTCTATTTAAAATTAGTAATTTCTGTAAATATCCTAAAATTTGTCAATCCAACTGTTCACGGAAAAGTTATTTTTACTACTTGTTCCGCTATCGTTCACACCATCATTGATCATGAGCATAACGTTAATTCGTTTTAGTTGGTGCAGTTAGTTGTCACCTACATATATCTATTTTGCTGGTTGAAATTGATTTTTTGTCGTTACTGTACGCATTATTTTAAAACATCGCATCATGAGTAATAAGGATGACGATTACCAACCTTTGCTCGGTTTAACTCCCGACGAAATAAAGGTAGAATGTTTGTTACGAGGCATAGATACTTCGGACGTTGGACATAAAGATTTACTTCGGGAAGCGTTAAAAGAAGAACATTCGAATCCATCAAGAGCGCCTGGTCGAAGCCATGCAGATAATTTACTAACTGAACTTGATGTCTGTAAAACCCAAACCGTATCCCTTACCGCCGTCTTGAATAAACAGCCAGACGTTTTTCAACGTTTGACCGAAATAGCGAACCAAATTAGGCACTGGAGAGGACGAGTTCAACGACTGAAAGGTTGTTTTCATCAGGACAATGAGGTAGATAAAACCTTAAATCAATTTCGGAGGTTGAATCAATTGCTAGAAGCCCGGCGAGAAGAATACACGCAGGTACAACCATTTGCTGTTCCTGTTGCTACCAGTTCTACTCTGACTTTTGTTGAGAGTCCAATAAAATCAAAAATAGCGACCCCAAAATTAACATCGGGTGCAAGCGTCCTAAAACATTTAGCTAAATCTTCAGACGTCTTTCCAATGATACCAACTACTACCTTACCTCCCACATTTTTAACTGTTTCTATCCCAAGTACTCCACAAACTATTACTACCTGGATTAGTAATCCAATGGTAACAAGATGTTCAACGGATGTCATCCCATCATATACAACAGGTTTGCAAAATCCGCTCGGGAATCCACATCTTTACCTCTCACCCAACATGCCGTATACTATCCCAACTCAGAATAATCGGGAATTAAAAATTACACCTCTGTCAGACATGACTTCGTATTACAACTCCGAATCTCAACCATCATTTGCTAAAGTCAGTAGTGCTCAAATAGAACAGAATGCTCTGCACCAAGAAATACCTAAACCATTTACACACTACGAAAAGAAATATCCTAAATGGAAAATTAGCTTTTCGGGACAACCCGATGGATTGGACGTTCATGATTTTCTATTTCGCATAGAATTGTTGGCAACCAAAGAAAATATAACGTTGAACCGATTAGAAGCTTTCATGCCTAAGCTATTAACCCATATCGCCGAGAAATGGTACTGGGTATTTGTACGTAAGTTTCCCCACTCATCTTACTTTCAACTAAGACAAGCCCTGTTAGACCGGTTTAGTACTACAGAATCGGATCGGGCTTTGCGACGAACGATTCAGAATAAAAAACAAGGTGATCGCGAGACTATTGGGGATTATATATTAGAAATGGAAAGTCTTAACGGCCGTCTTATGCGACCTTTTTCAGAAATTGAACTAGTCGAGATAATTCGAGATAACATGAGAGTTGCTTATAGGGAGGTAACATTAACTACGCCTTCATTTACTACCGATAGTCTTCGCATAGTTTGCGAACAATACGAAAAGTTATGGAAACAAAAACAAAAACACGTTGGTTTTTCGGAGCGAAACGACAAATATGTTTACGAGATAATTGGAGAAGATAACACAGAATCCTCGAACGGGCTATTTCCGGTTAGTTCAACGTCTCAGATGCCACAACAGTCGTGCCAAAACGAGGGTTATATTGATGCCATGCAAAAATCGAAACCTATGGTCCGAGGAAACTCCGGACAATCGCACTACTTAGTCTGTTGGAACTGTCGCGATTTAGGGCATCGCTATCATGACTGTGCCTTGCCGCCGCAAGGAATGTTTTGTTATGGCTGTGGTAAAAGTGGTACAATCAAGCCTCAGTGTCCTCAATGTACTAGATTTATGCCGGGAAACATTTATCCGGGCGTGAGCCGATCGGGATCGACACGACCGGTACAACAGATCTCCCGACCAATACAACCAGGGAAAACGCTTTACCCTCGGACGGAAAATTCGACATCGAATACCGAACCGTCCGATCTACCATAGTTCAAACCGACTTAACGTTACTTTGCACGTCAGATGGTAAATTATTACCAAATAAACGTTCGGAAAATCTCAAATTAAATAAACCTGTTCCTAATGATACGAACCTCTCTGAAGTGAACATCACCAAAGTCTTAACACCTAAAAATAATAGACGGCAGCGAGTTATTCGTTATTTTAAATTCCGCAAAGCTCTTAAACTAGCCTGCGACGAAACAATATTATCAAACCCAGCTGACCCACGTCCATATATTACAGTAAACATATCTGGTCGAAATATCCGAGGTCTACTAGATAGTGGGGCTTCAATCAGTATTCTCGGACATGATTCCTTAAATATTCTCAAAAACGCAGGCCTAACATATAAGAAGCTGACTTCTGAAGTCAGAATGGCGGATGGTACGAAGAATAAGATTATTGGCTATATTGATGCACCCGTGACATATAACCAAATGCGTCACGTTATTCGCTTCTATTTAGTTCCTTCCTTGCACGGTCAAATGTATCTAGGAGTCGATTTCTGGAGTGCTTTTAACATCGCTCCTCATCTTATAGATTGCTTAGAGGTTAGTTCACTTGACGATACTCACAAACACGTATTATCTCCACTACAACAGCAAGAATTGGATCGAATAATCGCCGACTTCCCGTCTTTTGATCGTCATGGATTAGGTCATACCTCTTTAATAGAGCATCAAATAGATGTTGGAAATTGTGCACCAATAAAACAACGCCACTACTCGGTATCTCCAGCTATTCAAGAGCTAATTTACAAGGAACTCGATCGAATGCTTGAAATGGGGGTCATTGAAGAGAGTTCCAGTGCATGGTCATCTCCAATAGTTTTATTCCGAAAACCCAATAAGGTTAGATTATGTTTAGATTCGAGGAAGGTCAATGCTGTGACATTGAAAGATGCGTATCCTCTTCCGCTAATTAATGGCATACTCGCGCGTCTAACCAATACGACAGTCATCTCCAGCATTGATCTTAAGGATGCCTTTTGGCAAATCCCCTTGAAAAAAGAATCGCGAGATAAAACTGCCTTCACGGTGCCAGGACGCCCACTTTACCATTACCGTGTCATGCCATTCGGGCTGTGTAACTCTCCCCAAACGTTATGCCGGTTAATGGATAAAGTGGTGCCGTACCATTTGCATACCAGAATTTTTGTATATCTCGATGACCTGCTCTTAACCTCCCCTACCATTTCTGAACATTTTGCATTGCTGCAACTCGTGGGACAACGTCTAAAACAAGCGGGATTAACTATCAATATTTCGAAAAGTAAGTTCTTCATGAGCGAAGTCAAATATTTAGGTTTTATTGTGGGCAATGGGGAACTAAAAACGGATCCGGATAAGGTTGAGGCCATATACAATTTTCCAACTCCGACCTCCCTTAAACAAACCCGACGTTTATTAGGAATGACCGGATGGTATCAACGGTTTATTCCCAACTATGCAGATATTACTACCCCCATCACGAAACTTCTCAAGAAGAACGCTAAATTTGCTTGGACTCGAGAAGCTCAATTGGCTTTCGAAAAACTTAAATACCTTCTCACAACTGCACCCGTACTTGTCAACCCAAACTATTCTAAACCGTTCTTCATTAGGTGTGATGCCTGTAAATCGGGTGTTGGCAGTGTTGTAACGCTACAAGTTCACCGTCTTACGACCGTATACCCTAACGCTAAAGAAATTTGTCCCCATTTCATGCACTAACCCCATGTGCGGCTTTGATTCCCGCAGCTCAGTCTTGTAGGGGATGTGGTCGTGGGTTTTTGGGGTTAGACGAAATGCGGGACCTAGATTACCGCACAATAACAAAAGAGAAAGAGAAAGATGGCCTAATATTTACCATCTAAAGGTTGAAAAAAAAAAAATGAAAAGTGGGGTCCTCAGACCCAAAACTGGCGGGTCCTACATATCTCAAGCGGATGTTTTACCCACGGTTGTTAATTCTGGTTTCTTAGGGTAACATAATTACCCTAAGAAATACGCACCAAAAAAAAAAAAAAATTAATAGAGAAGCTTAACGATTAGTGGTTTAATGGCGTGGAGGAGGTCCTCAGCAGAAAGAGGGTGTCCCGCCTATGGGCAGGGTTACTTTCGATGCCCTCGCTTCTAGCAAGACTCAGCTTTGCTAGAAGCAACTAAGGAACCTCGCCACGATTAGAATGGTTAGTATCTCTACTGCACTAAAATCATACTTACCAAAAAAAAGAAAATTTAGTCTGCAAAGCACTAGACTAAAAACTCGCACTTTTAATTTACCTCCCGGATCAGTCTTTCAATGTATGTATTTCACTAACGTTTATTTTAAATTTTTAAATTAATGAACAAAAATTTTCTTTGGTGTCAAAAATAAATCAAACTTGCAACACTCCCACAAAACGAATTTTTTGGATATTTCACATTTATTGGCACTTGATTTGATTTATTCCCCGATTACATCAATTTATTTATGTAACTTAATGAACACTGTATAGTATCACGAGATAATAAACACATCCAATTTTCTTAATTAAATTTATTTCAGATTAATTTATACTTTTTTTTTTAAAATTATTATTGTATTTCACTAAATTTTACACATGTTAACAAACGCATTTTATTTTAGATATCAGGAAATTACCCAAAAAGAAACTGAACTTTCTACCTCTTCTAAACACAGCTGCACGGCTGACTGTCTAGCACGCAACTCTCCTCTTCTTTCTTTCCGTTGTACATTTTATACCAAAAATTGAAAACAAATTATTGTACATTCATCAAAATGTACGAACGCAAAAACGTACAACAACGTGACATTGATTTTCGCTTACTCAATGCACGCGCAAAAATTTATTTACATCAACAAAAAATCAATCGATCGAAAGGTGCAATTGTAGGTATTTTCAATAGCAAAGTTTTTTTTCAAGCCATTTACCTCAAGACATATCGATGCAAAAATAAATTGATAATGTTGCATTATATATTATTATGGTTTACGTTTATTCACCTACTGCATGGATATATACAGTAATCTGAGTAACATAAGCAACCAATAACAATGCGAAATACGGCATGGTAATTTCTTTTGGTAGAATTTGAGGTATCACCTCGAAGGTTATGCCGTATGTTAAAATTTGATGTTTGGGTTGATAACGGAACTGAATAAAATTCCGTTACAGCGTGGGGAAAACCCAAACCCTGAGATGAAAAGGGATCTCATGCCCTAATGAAAGGAGGACAGGAGTAGAAATTCAGTTTCCTTACATCCCACGTGGGGAACTCCCACACCCTGAGCTAGTCTCAGTGCCGGGCTGTCTAAATTAAACACCTAACCTATATCTAAATATCTAAATTATAACTATGGGCTACTAATTATTACTACCAATAAGCATTAAATGTCTAACCCTACGTCCTATCCTTGTTATCAGATCAGGTTTCCCTGCGCCCCCTCAGCCTGGTTTCCGCCTTCCCGTGGTGTTGGCCGTTGCCTTATTGGTCCCCGTTGTCTCCACGGTCTATTCCAGAGTTTGCATCCCAAGAGTAACAGAATTAAGGTTAGTACCAAAGCTGCCCCAGTGCCCGTATAGTTCCCAATGTGATGCCAATTGACTTGGGACCACGGTTCCTCTCTTTTTAGTTCTTGGATGGTTTGCTGTAGTTCGGACACCTCGACCTCTAACGCATTGGCGGGGAATGTTAATGTACGCCTCTCTGTTTTCTGCGTGAGGTTGAATCTTGGAACAACATCAGCACGGATTACTGTTTTGTAAGTAGTCGTGGCCTTAATGACCACCGAGGCCCCCCTCAAACTACAGCCAGGGTCTAGTGATAGAATTCCGCTCCCGTTCATAGCCACTGCCTGAGATTGTTCCTGGCATTCCAGATCAAAGACTACTTCGCGGGGTAGTACCATGATCCACCGGTTATCCTTTAATGGGTGAATGTAAATCGAAGGTAGTGCTGTTCGTATGGGGCATCGGCTCGGTTGCTCATTGGCATGTGAGAGCAACGCCATTTCACAATGCTCATCTTGACTTTCAATCTTGTACGTTGGTCCTCCTGCTTTGCAAATTACCGTTCCTTCTTCCCAGCGTCTACACTCGTCCAACCTTTTTGCAGAGATTGGTTGGTACCACACTCTAGAGCGGCTAACCAAAACATACTGGTATTGCGGCTCGAGGTAAGCATACCCCCCTTGGTATCTTGTTGGAACCGGGATGGGGTGAAATATCTGGTACTCTTCCCCCTGGATAAGAGGTACCTGAACTTCGAAAATAATCTGATCCTCGATGATTGCTGCCTTGGTCTCCAGTAACCGATATACATTGATCCAGTGTGCTCTTGAACTAGGAACTTGCAGGTTCGTGGGGATCTGCTTACTTATTTCCCATAGTTGTTTTGCAAACTGCGAAGGAGGTAACAATCGCACACTTGCTCTCCCATGATGTACATCCGAGAGTATATCTATCAGGTCTCCTTGGACATCCTTATACATCCAAATGGCCGCAGATAGCTGGAATAACACGTCCATATACTCTTCATGCACCATCACAGACTCGATTTCCTCCTGGATTACCCGATAATGCTTTTCCATTGCCTCATGCTCCTTACGGATAATGTTTCCGGTCAAATCTAATACATGCATTTGCTGTTGGAGCATGGTTTGTGTTTTTAGTACACCGGTATTCAGGTGTTTGATTTGCTCCTGATACCTCTGAGCATCCCGTTGGCCCAACACTCCGATTATGTCCCCTGCTAAATCTCCGAGGAAATCCAATGGAGCCCTCTTTTTCTGTCCGTGGCGTGCTTGGAGAAGCCTATTACTATCCTCGATTTGGTCCATCAAGTAAGCTATCGGACTTAACAACGCCTCGCAATGTCTAACGTACCTGGTCGCATTGGCGTTTTCTGCACATGTCGCTCGGAGATGTTCTTGTGTTAGCCTCATGTGCTCCCACTCCCTCCAGTAGCTTGATAAGTTATAGTACCCCACTATGGTACAAATTTTGGTGGACAGTTTGGCCCTACCTTCCTCAGCAAAGTATATACCCGGCTCAGTCTGAAACTCTTGGAACTGCAAACCCTGATTGCTCAGACTCGCTGCTGCCACCAGTATCGTCGTTAGCCTCAAACACCAGTTGAAAATACCCATTTCTAGACATGAGATAACAAGCATAAGACCGTTGTGCTGATGAATGGCGCTAACCCAATCCCACTTTGCTGAACCATGTGCATGGAATGTGATTGGGTCAACCTCATCCTTTCCTTAATCTTAAGTTAGTTTATATCGATTTATATAAAATTTGTGTAAAATATATTAACTTAGCTACTACTCTAACTATCATGAGAGGAGGGCGCCAAATCAATTTTACTTCCACAGAAGAACAACTGTAGTAACTAAATTGAGTCAGCCTCATTCTCTCATTTAACTCAATTCTCTTAAACTAATACCGGTATCCTCTAACCGCGCGGGGAATACCGATCTTCACTTTACCGTTACATCACCTATGTAAATGCCCAATTATACATAGATGGTCTAATGGGAAAGTGGATGGCGTATGCGTCTGTTTTCTACGGCGGCGCTTCCAATTTCGATATAAAGTTTTCACTAGCGATTTCCAGTTGTAATACACTTCGTAAACGGACGTAAGTTTCACATAGTCCAATAACGCCCTAATGCCGTGCTCAGTCTCACAATGCCACTTCCGATTTCGAAAGTTCGGAGTCGATTGTAATACTGCGGCGGTTATAACGTTATTGGCCATTAACTTTAACCTTTTTTGGATGTTTTTCATTACTCTAAAATTAGCCCTGCTTCTTAACGAATCAGCTTGAACTACCGGGAACACTTCTTTATCACTATGTTTGTTGTAGGAATGTGAATTAGATTTATTAAATTTTTGCCAAATTAATTGACGGTCCTTGGTTGTGGAAATTGAACCCACTTTAATTGCACCTGGCGTTGATTCTAACATTAGAATGTTTGGTGGTAAACATCTAAGATATTTTGTTGTTAGTACTAAATTCAAAGGATTTATGTAAAAATGGTAAGTCATTGACGAAGTAACCTTGATTAAATCAGAAAGGAAAGTCGTCGATAATTTAATTACCTTAGCTGGTGGACTTGAAATGATTTCGATCGATTTGATGGTATTTCCTATCTGTAGTTTACATTTACCTCTGATTATTAACCTTTTATCTCTAACTCGACCGTTCTTTTTATCTTTAAAATATTCCAAAGAAAACCTTTTGGAAAATTCCCCTTCAAAGTTAGCTACGGTTTCATTTTTGGAAGTGCGTGATGTACATTGTTCTATTGCCGATGAACATGTTATTTGTGCTGCTTTAGGTGATGATTCTCTACTTACTTTATGTTGAGTTAATCGACCAATTCTTTCGGCTGACGACGATTCAACGTCCACTTCCGTCTTGCGCATAGACGGTTGTTCGTAAAATGCCTCTGCCCTCAAATTTTTGCACACACGTTGGTTTTGATCTAATTTTTGAACTATCCGTGCATTTTGCTTACGTGTTCGTTCATCTTTAAAATAATTCCTTCGCGAAGGGTTCGAGTGTAATGAGTTTTGGCTATGTGCAATTTTCTCCAAATCTAATTTCGCCCTAGATTCATCTGAGATGATTTTCAAATAATATAAGCGTCTTGCAGCTACTTGTAACTTATCGGTTACTTTTATAAATGCTAGTAATTCCCACAGATCCCTTACAGCCAAGATCATCTCATTGATTATCTCTTGTAAAGGGAGTGTAAGCCGGATACGATCTAATCTACCTTGAATGTGTAGCAACTTTGTTGACACCACTGGCAATTGCTCATCCGCCGTAATAACTCCATTCGTTATTTGGCGGAACAAATGTTTGACACCTTCCAGCTTGTGAAAACATGTCACTATTTCTTGTTTAGGAGATCTGACTGCAGTTTCATGTACAACAAGATTATTCCCCTTAAGGTTCACCTGTTCTTCCACCAATTCTCTTTTCAAAGCGAGAGCCGCTTTATGGTAAGACACGACGGGGATCTTTCGACATTCACATTCGATTAAGAACTCGTCACTGTCTAGATGTTCTACCTTCATTTTTCAAAACAAAACCTTCCACTAAAGAAAACTAAACTAAACTAAACTGATCAAAAACATTAATTTAAAATTCAAATGAAATCAATAACAACCATGGGTAATATCCCCCTTCAATGAATAGATTCCGCCAACTTGGATAAAAATAAGGATAAGATAAAGGCATTGAAATTGAAATTTTGATGAAATTATTTCCTTGTTCCCTTTGATGCAGCGGTAGTCTTAACCTGACATACAAGGTGATCCTCGCTGCTATGGTGAACTTGGAAACAGATGACATTTATGGTACCCAATAGACCATGGCAAGTTTGTTGTCCCCTTTTCTGCAGCTGGCAGTCTTACCCTGAACTCAGCAGAGGAGCTCACCTACATGGGTGACAAAAACGTTACCATGTAAGTCAACTGATGTTGATGAGACCTTTGCAGGCCTCTAACAACAGCTGCTATTGCTGTCTATTGGGGATGATAACACGCCGGTTATCACCAAGGATTTCAACAGTGTGTGGTATAATAGTGTTTAGCTTATGTCCGAAACCTCATCAATATCCGTTCACTGATAGAAAACTGGATTGGACAGCTAAACACATTATACCCTGAACGCGCCTACAACTAGCAATGGGAGGACTGGCAACCCCATCCCGGAGGATGATAAATTTTTAAATGAAACGACAAAGTGGAATTTGCGCAATAACCTAACTATACACTGCTTGTTGGAAATCCATATTTTGAATAATAAAATTTGCCACAACTCGTAATAATTTCTTATAACCATTGTGGAATCAAACCGTAGGAAAATTTAGTGACAGTCGTGCAACTTACTTTAGGATGCGGAAAAGTAGTTTTAGTATCTGAGAAATGTGCAGCTCTTAATACCCCCGGTCTTATCACTCGGCAAGGAAAGAGATGATGCACATTGTTTCAAGGAAAAACCCTTTTCACCCTTACTAACATCCGTTGCACCACTGGTTGTTGTACACGGTACAGAAAACCGTACAACTGGATTATTGTTTGAGTTCGGTTATCAACGCATGCTCCAGCCTTCCCACCACATTAGATGAATTCTTAAACTCCTATAACTACCACGAATGTTGGTTTATCCCCCGGAGTGCGGGTTGGGACATGCCACGGATAAACCATCCATTCGGGGATCTAGCATAGAAACTCAACTATCATCAATCTCTGTCGGTACGCGTATGACCCACCACGTATTAGGTCAGGCTTGCCGCTGTCATACTCGTATCGATAGAAATTTACATCTAACAATGATAAAAACCAAGCACACTGTTTTTTAAACCGATTTAAATTTTATTTAGAGGTATTTAACAATTTTTGAACATTATCCAAAAAGTAATGTCGAATATTAATTTAGACGAGAGTGTGAGGGGATCCTCAATTGAATTTCTTAGACTTATTGTGGTATTTGTTACCAGAATTTTTGGGCCGAATTATGGCCCCGTTTGGGCGCCACTGTAACGCTACAAGTTCACCGTCTTACGACCGTATACCCTAACGCTAAAGAAATTTGTCCCCATTTCATGCACTAACCCCATGTGCGGCTTTGATTCCCGCAGCTCAGTCTTGTAGGGGATGTGGTCGTGGGTTTTTGGGGTTAGACGAAATGCGGGACCTAGATTACCGCACAATAACAAAAGAGAAAGAGAAAGATGGCCTAATATTTACCATCTAAAGGTTGAAAAAAAAAAAATGAAAAGTGGGGTCCTCAGACCCAAAACTGGCGGGTCCTACATATCTCAAGCGGATGTTTTACCCACGGTTGTTAATTCTGGTTTCTTAGGGTAACATAATTACCCTAAGAAATACGCACCAAAAAAAAAAAAAAATTAATAGAGAAGCTTAACGATTAGTGGTTTAATGGCGTGGAGGAGGTCCTCAGCAGAAAGAGGGTGTCCCGCCTATGGGCAGGGTTACTTTCGATGCCCTCGCTTCTAGCAAGACTCAGCTTTGCTAGAAGCAACTAAGGAACCTCGCCACGATTAGAATGGTTAGTATCTCTACTGCACTAAAATCATACTTACCAAAAAAAAGAAAATTTAGTCTGCAAAGCACTAGACTAAAAACTCGCACTTTTAATTTACCTCCCGGATCAGTCTTTCAATGTATGTATTTCACTAACGTTTATTTTAAATTTTTAAATTAATGAACAAAAATTTTCTTTGGTGTCAAAAATAAATCAAACTTGCAACACTCCCACAAAACGAATTTTTTGGATATTTCACATTTATTGGCACTTGATTTGATTTATTCCCCGATTACATCAATTTATTTATGTAACTTAATGAACACTGTATAGTATCACGAGATAATAAACACATCCAATTTTCTTAATTAAATTTATTTCAGATTAATTTATACTTTTTTTTTTAAAATTATTATTGTATTTCACTAAATTTTACACATGTTAACAAACGCATTTTATTTTAGATATCAGGAAATTACCCAAAAAGAAACTGAACTTTCTACCTCTTCTAAACACAGCTGCACGGCTGACTGTCTAGCACGCAACTCTCCTCTTCTTTCTTTCCGTTGTACATTTTATACCAAAAATTGAAAACAAATTATTGTACATTCATCAAAATGTACGAACGCAAAAACGTACAACAACGTGACATTGATTTTCGCTTACTCAATGCACGCGCAAAAATTTATTTACATCAACAAAAAATCAATCGATCGAAAGGTGCAATTGTAGGTATTTTCAATAGCAAAGTTTTTTTTCAAGCCATTTACCTCAAGACATATCGATGCAAAAATAAATTGATAATGTTGCATTATATATTATTATGGTTTACGTTTATTCACCTACTGCATGGATATATACAGTAATCTGAGTAACATAAGCAACCAATAACAATGCGAAATACGGCATGGTAATTTCTTTTGGTAGAATTTGAGGTATCACCTCGAAGGTTATGCCGTATGTTAAAATTTGATGTTTGGGTTGATAACGGAACTGAATAAAATTCCGTTACAGTGTATTATACCAAAAAGATGAAGAGAGCAATGAACGACCTATCACTTTTATGTCGAAAAAGTTAAGCCCAGCCCAGTCAAATTATTCGACCACTGAGCTAGAGTGTTTAGCTGCAGTTCTTTCAGTGAAGAAATTTCGTCCTTATATTGAAGGTTATCGTTTTACGATTATCACTGACCACTCTAGTCTTAAGTGGTTGATGTCCCAGTCTGACTTGAATGGAAGATTAGCCCGTTGGAGTCTAAAGCTTCAAGCTTTTAATTTCGACATTCAGCACCAGCGCGGTTCTCAAAATATAGTACCTGATACCCTCTCACGTGTGTATAGCGAATCCACCTCGGCATTACTATCCGAAATAGATTTTGGAAGTGTGGCCTACAATGATTCTGAATATGTGCAGCTACGGAATAAAGTAATGGGCGATCCTTCTCGTTATCCCGCGTTTAAAGTCCGAAATATCCGAATATTTATTAAGGTCGGTGCAAAAATAGATCCCGCATTAACTGATATTCCTGAATGGAAAGTATGGATACCACTAAGCATGACTGATGTCCTAATAAAACAAAGTCACGAGGAACCCTTGTCAGCGCACGGAGGTGTGACCAAAACATTAGAACGTATTCGTCGCCTTTGACCAGTTTACTAAATTTGTCTTGTTGAAGCCGCTTAGTTCCAGTACAACTAATAAAATCATCTTTTATTTGCGAAATGAAGTTTTCCTGGTATTTGGGATTCCAGAACAAATTCACTCCGATAATGGATGTCAGTTTGTTAGCAAAGCCTTTCATCAATTATTGTCAGAGTTTAATGTCCAACACTGTAAAACTGCTCTTTATTCCCCTCAGGCGAACGCGTCTGAAAGGGTTAACATATCCGTTATATCCGCAATTCGAGCCTATGTAAAGACTGACCATAAAACCTGGGATGTACATTTACCCGAAATAGCTTGTGCCTTACGAACGGCTGTACATCAATCCACCCAATATTCTCCCTACTTCTTGCTATTTGGATACAGTATGTTGACTGATGGGAAATCATACCACCTCTTGAGGGAAATGAAATCGTTGACAGAAGATGTGGAACAGTTGCCCATGAATGATCGGTTGTCTATTATACATAACTCGGTACTAAAGAATTTGCGCGAAGCCTACAATTCATATGCCAGAAAATACAACCTAAGAACTAGGCCAATTTCCTACTCCCCTGGACAAACCGTATACGTACGGCAACATTCTCTCAGCGATGCTTCTAAAAATGTCTGCGCAAAATTTGCTCCTAAATTTTGTAAAGCAGTTATCGTAGCAAAGATTGGTAATGTTAATTATAAATGTAATGATGAATCAGGAAAGCGTTTGGGAATCATCCACGCGAAAGACATAAAACTCTAAAATACAGTAACGAGAGAAACTCAGTTTCGTCGCAATCGTTTGCATAATTTCGACGAATCTGTCCTGTAACGATTTACCGGGACACTCTGTAATCTTAAAAATCTGTGGTGACATGATCAATGGTGATGATGATGATGATGATCGATTAGTAAGAGATGAGTATAAACTGGATATTTTTTTTTGATGCAATAAACTGTTTAACTTTTCCCCTACAAATTGGTTTGGATATAAAAGGTGGTGCGAACGGATTGAACGGGAGAATTGATTAAGAGTTTTTGTATTGACCTGGTTAAGTAATGGTCAAAACTGGAAATTAAAATTGCAAAATTGTCTGGTGTAAAGTTTGTTTTGTGAATTTGGATAAGTGGAAGAAGTTGGTTGATAAATCCGCTGTGAGTTGTGTGGCAAATTCGTGTAGTTATAATTAAAAACTAAATTAAGATTGATAAATAAATCGAATTGAATAAAAAGTTATCTGCATTTATACGCAAATAAACATATAAGCTTTGCGATTAAAAATCCTATTAAGTGAATGTATATTATATGTAAATAGCCTACGTATTAATAAAATGGACGAAATTGTAAAATTACTATGAAATTTGTAATAAAATAACTGAATCGAATGGTTCATTAGTAATAATAATTGTTTAAAATAATAACTTTTTGTTGAAACCCAAATAATACATGGTTCCTAAAATATAATTTCGCAATAAAAAGTACACATAAAAGAAAATATCTTGTAAACCACGAATAAAATCACAAGTGTTTCAATTATCAATCACGCACTCAAGGCACAAACTAAAACTTCCACCGTTATAACAATTGTAAAGAAATCATCGGAATTGCTGAATTTATTATCGAGCGGTGAATATAGTGATTTGGTCATCGAATATAATTCTCTACATTGTGGTATCGAACAACATATTGCGGTCGATTATTATTTTCGTAGAGTATACTTTGGAATCAACGGAAATACAGTTTAATACTATTAAGACGGGATTTCAACTTTATTTTGGCGGTATAGATGCAGCAAAACTGATATGGATACCTCGCATGGCCGGGAAAATTTGAACAGGTATAATTTTTTTAATTTTAACTTTAATATTTGAAATATTATAAACTAGTTATCGTAGTCAAGTCTAATAGTTGTGAAAAAAAAACTACGAAATTATTGTCCACATATTTTTTTTGCAGATTTTTTTTTTGTATGTACTCGTGTCTATTGTAAACATATCACAATTTTGCAATCAGGTGCGCACAAATATCTTAATTCGAGCGCCTGTCTTTTTGTTTCATTTTATGGGTTTAAACACTAAATAATAATGAATTACTAGTTTTGGTCGAGATTTGTGATGGCTGTCTGGGAATTTAGCGTGCATATAATTTTTTTTTAAACCAGGTATATAATTTGTAACCGGCTTCTATTAAAGTGTTTCGGAAATGTTAATGAACCCTCCTAAGACGAACCACACCCGAGAAGCACCTGGTATCCGAAACAAGCAAGCCGTTACAAATTTAAAAAATAAGGGTGGTCTGTTAACTCCTTCGTCGTCAGTATTAAAAATTTGTAAATATTCAGAACCTGTATTAAAACGGGAATTGGCTATTGCGGACTACAAAAACATAACGCAACTAAAATCTAGTTCTAAATTGTTTAAAAAAAATAAGTTATAACGTTCTTCACAACCTAATAAGTGTAAATATTTTCAATGATAAAGATCAATATAGTCATTCTCAAGAACACGTTAATTTGTTAGCTCATTCTATCATAGAAAAAAATTATGACATCCGATTGAATTATTTTTGTAACCAAAGGTCATATAAATTAACGAAAAGAAACAAGTTTATTTCTTTATTACATTTCAAAGGGATGTGAAATAAATAAGCGTAGTGGTTTTTAATTATTATTTTTTATATTTTATATTTTTTATATTTTATAATTTTTTATTATATTAATATTATATTTAAATAAAAATAATTAATGTACTTTATTAAAGAAATAAAAATGTAATATAAATAATTTTTTAATTTAAACTTCCTAACTTCACTGCATTCGATCGAAAAAAATTCTAAACACGGCCCTGTTAATTTATATGGTTTCTCTATAGGCGGAATTCCATAGCGCTATTCCATTCAAAATCACAAGATTTTGTACAAAATTAAAAGAGACAAGAATAAAATATCTACATGAGAGTGACTGGAGACACAATTTTTTTTTTATAGTAGAACATGTAGGGGAATTTTTTATACTGAGATACAAACGTAACCTAAAAATTATTTAAATAAAGTGAAAAGTCGTAATTTTTAATAACTGATGATGTATTTTACATTCTTTAAATTATTAAAAAAAATAAATATTATTTTTAAAATGGCGAAAATAGTTTTGTTTTATTTAGTTTCTTTAATTTGGACAAATACGTAAAAAGTACTCTACTATAAAACATATGAGGGGAAAATTTTGACAAGTTCCTCTATAACCTAAAACAATCAAAAAATTTATGTTACATAAATAATAAATCAAATGGCTACAATGGAGAAACCTAAACTGAAGGTAATTTTCTTAAAATAAAATGTATTTTTTAATAATTATAAACTAAATATTTGTGTAACTTATAATATAGTTGATTTATTTCCGTTTTAACAGTAAATATTAAATTAAAATTAATTTTAAATCTATTGATCTTAACAATTTGCGCTTGAATCATAATCAGCTGTTCCGCATTATACTGGGAATCACAAATTTTATTGAATATTATTTTTAATATTGAATTTTATTAATTCGGTTACGTTTTTGACCTTTTATTAGTTTTTTAAGCCAGAACTTCTAAACCTTAAAAATTACTAACCCAATTTTACGTTAAGAATGTTATTTGTGTGTTTTCAATGAAGTATAATCAACAACGATTTATTTACAGAAAAAGAAAAATTAAGCCCCAGCAAGAAATCGATTCGATTGTCGAATCTTTAAGCAGCGTCAATTATCACTCGAGTTCGTCGTTTGCAGTTTCAATAGAAAGCGTAGAATGTGCTGTCGCATCCCATGTTCCATCCAAATGGATACTGATGAAGTAGTTGAACCGGTTACTAAAAGTGGGGAGATTGAAAGTCGCTTTGCATTAATTCTGTGACAAATGTACATGTTCCAGATGTAACTTTCACTCCCAGTAATATGCCAAAAGTAAATGAAATACATTTTAAGCCTAGTGCTCCCATATTCGAAGACACAACATCGTCGCATGCTGTTTTGATACCCGAAGGTTTTGTTATTTAATCAACCGATTTAAAATCAAAGGAAGCAATTGAATATCATGCAACCGCACAGACGCACAATAAATTAGCCGATCATGTTAAATTAAACATAAATCCTTTCAACGAACTAGAATTAAAACAAATTTATAACAATCCTGAAATTCTGGCCACAGCCTTCAAAAAACAATTTATTGATACAGAACTAAACATGCCATATACAACGTCAAATCTTGTTTTATTTGAATTTCTTAAGAAATATTCAAAAAGTTGAGTGATTAGGAATTTATTAGCTGAATTGGGAACTTTGCACAATAATATTGAATGAAAACACATTGTAAAAAGTAAAAGATCATATCGCCACTGGATCGACCTCCTGCAGTTGTGGTTCAAGGTTTAATGCAAGTCATAAATACTGGGTAAGTTCCCAAAGTTATAATCTTGATTAAATGTTTATTTCAATGTATTTTTTTGTTCTTTCTATATTCGATTTAAATACAACGTTTATTTATTTTAATTATTCTAGATTATTATATTTGGATGAAGAAGCATTCGTGACTCTCTTCGAATTTTAAAGGCTTAATTGAGAAAACGCGCTACGATTTTGTTCGATATATTTATGATTCTGAAGTATATGCACCTTCATAATTGAGCACAAACTAGCGGAGCTCCTAACACAATGTCAATAACTTCGAAATATTCTTCAACGCAAATAGCGATTAACACGTCGAATGGTGAAACAATTTCACGGACCGCCGTTCAATTGCGTAAATAAATAAAATAAATGAATAATACAGTTTAGAAAAATTTAAAGAATTGGCTTAAGAAATTAATTAGTTTACATAAAAAGAGTGGCAACATGGCAATATCATATGTTTTTGCTGTTTCATATACTAACTTTAGGTCTCCGAGCGAAACACCTACCTGGATGGCATCTATGATTCAAATTCCAGATTTAATTACAGACCTTAGAACACCTTTTCCGAGCAATCATGTAGATCATTGCATGACAATATTAAAAGTAATTCTCTTACCAATTAAACAGCGTAATGAAGTTTTGAAACAGCTAAAGCTGGAAAATGTTATAGACCCTGTGAAAGATGATGTTTGGACCATTATTGATTCTGAATATGTACTATATCGAAGAAAAACTCATCGCAAATTACTTATTAAAGATATTTGCATTTTCAACGAGTTTAGTTAAAATTTTGGGCGAATTTATTCTGATTTGGCATACAAATAAAATATTTTTTGATTATTTTCAGACACCGAATAAGACGAATGATGTGGAACTCTATATCGAATTCAAATTGAATATAACTCCCTTATATTACGATCTGGCACTATATGTACAATTCGCGACGTCTTAGTACATGGCAATATTTATTCGATTTTCCATTTTCAACTTTAGATAAGCGCATTTTATGGATTTTATGATATTGCTTGACGGTTGGGTTTCCTGACAATTTTCACTGTTTAAACTATGAACGGTTACCGATCCAAATCAATAATGAATTTTTGTTAGACAAGTTCAGTGATGTTACAACTGAAATTGCAGCCGATCACTTATATTATTTGTTGAAAACATTTTGTAATATGATTTTATCGAGAGAACAGTCGGACTGGGAATTCATAAGGGCTGTAACATTAAAGATATTTGAGGTAGAAAATTAAATTACTTCCTAGTTCCTTCCTATTCCTACTAATTACATTTTCTTTTATTTTGTTCTTAGATAGGATTCATTAATCAGCCGACCAAAGATATATGCTATAAAATAGTTCGAAATCTCCTTTATAATATTTCGGATAAATATCCTGAATTGGATACATTTTTATATACATTTTATGGCGTGTTAGCATCCTATTAGCATCGTATTTTTCTTTAAATCCCTTCTGCTGCACCGGTGGAAGCCATCATTTATTATTATTATTTAATACATCTTTTAATCGAAATTAAATTTTTTTTTATTTGTTGTTGTGTTGCTGTGCATACTGCATATATGTACTGTACAGTACAAATTACCACCACACGAATCTATTAAGTTTTTCTCTAAAATGACGGCATCATAAAAAATTGATCATCTAAAGTCACGTTGGCGTATGTCTGTACACCATAAAAATTTACGAAAAATAAATTAAAGAGAGAGTGGGGGATTTTGATTTTTGATTTTTATATTTGCTGCTATAAAAAATACTCAGATTGATATTTTGCAAGAAAACATTATAGCAACTCAACAAAAACAAAAAAAATCGGAAACACTATTCTCACAAATAGAAATGGTTTATTTTCGTCTCTTTTTAATTTTGTAGAAAATCTTGCGATTTTGAATGGAATAGCGCTATTAAGGCGGAATTCCATTACTGCGGCTTTTTTTTTGCAGAAACGCAGAAAGAGATAAAATCAAAAATCCGACAAAGACAGATAATTTTTATTTTATAGCGAAATTTTAAGGGGAATATTTGACAACTACTAAATTGTAACCAATAAATTAGTTAAAAGGTGAAAATTATTGTTCAATTAATTTTACATCTATCTCCAAATTACTAAAAATTCTAAATATTATTTGTAGGCATCATTTTATTATGTTTTTTAATTATTTCCTTTCAATAATTAAAAACTATAAAAACGCTTTACTATAAAAAAAAGTTAGGGGAATACTTGCACCGCATTTATAACATAACCTAAACAATATCGCATGCATTAAAATTATGTAATACAGAGTAAATAATAAAAATTAAAAATTATAAAATATTTTAATGTGAACATTAATATAAATTTATCATGAAAACGCGATTTATATCACACTCCACCAAACATATAAAACGTCTGAGCCAAGTGCTCACCATAAAAATATTACTAAACTAAAATTTGCTGAGAGTGGGGAGTATTTTTCATTTTGGTTGCCATAAAAAATACTTCATTTTGTATTTTTTATTTATGTTTATGGCAACCAAAACGCAACAACAACAACAAATTTAAGTACACGAAATTTTACTGTTTCACCGCTCACACACATACGGATTTTTGATTTTATCTCTTTCTGGTTTTCTGCATAAAAAAAAGCCGCAGTAATGGAATTGTGCCTTGAGAAGTGAAACAAATTTGCGAATACTTTTGTATGTATTAGTATACATAATAGTGTTCATAATGTTAACGTTTTTACGTAACGTTTGCGAACTGCTAATGCGTAACATTTATGAACCCATTACGCGATACGCATATGAACTGCTTACGTGAATCATTTACGAACGGTGTAGAATGTGTCACTCCGGCCAATATTGGAAAAAATGAATAGGTAGTAAAAAAACGTTTTTAATCAATTTTTATTATTTATGTATTTCAGCTTCAGGTAGATAATAATAATAATTATAATAATAATTTATAAATGTTTTTATGTTTTGATTTACTGCTTAGTGCATATAACTCTTTTAATTAACAGTATTTAGATATACAAATATTACATATTTTCAAGGTGACATTTTTGTCTTTGTCTATAAACTAATGTTATAACTTAACTAATAAGAAACTAAAAATTTATCTTGGTCCTAAATATTAAATTATTTAATACCGTTCGATATTTAACTAACATGTTTCTAAAACACAGTGCGCTCATTTAATTTATCTAATTTCTTTTACTAATAAAGTAAATTCATTAATCTCATTAATTATTACGTTGTGACCGCCGACAACGGTCTTTGGCATACTGGAACCACTTTTTAATTACGTGTTCCACGTCACTAGCACGAGCCGTATTAAATTTTGAAATTGTTTCCTCTGAAATGATACAATGTTATTATTCAAGCATACAAAAACAAGAAATTATAATTAACCGATAATACCTTTTAAAATATTAATGATGGTAAATGTTTTAATTGGTATATTTCCATGTTGTCCGTGAACCGAGAAACTGGAGGCCGCATGATCCGTTATAATGGTTTTTAAACAGCCCCGAATGTATTTCTCGTGTGTTAAATCTGTTATACCTCTAAAATGTTGCAACTAAAATTTAAAAAAGTAAATTATTAATATCAATTATGAGTGTAAAATATAAAATTTTTAGAAATGTTTACAAATTACTTGATACTTACTAGAAATTTTTCTTTATAACTGTCTTGTTTTACTTCGTTTTCCAAATTCTTGAATTCTTCAACCGAAGTTGCCGGTAAAATTAATTTTGATGTTTCAAGTGGATTACAGAAAAACAACCAAATTTCAGGAAAAGATCTATTTTGGAAATGCTACATATAAAATCTTGTTCAAATTCCATTAACAAAATTACCGATTACGCTTATATTGGCAATTCATAAGATCTATTTTTATAATTTGATTTTTTGCTTTTACACATTTCCAATATTAGTTAATATGGAAACAATTATTTTCATTTTAAGTTTTTTAAAGTCAAATTTTATTTTGTAAAGTGTTTTTTCTGTAGATACGAAAATTGTTGCCTAGCTAAAATAAAAAATATATTTTTCTAGTAGCTAACGATATCTACAGAAAAATAGCTACATTTTAGATAGCCTTGATTTCGTTTTTATTTTGTATAGAAAATATTTTTTTGTAAAATTGTTTTATTCTTCTTTTGAGAATGGAACCGAAAAGGTTCCGAAAGCTAAGGAAATAATAAAGTTAGTTTTATAAAATTGAGCTAATTACTCCTAACTTTAATTTGAAATGATAAACCTGGTATTTATAATAAACAATTTTTTGTCCTTCTTTTCACCAATACTAATACAAAAGTCGGGTAAATTTTTTCATGTTCTTTTACACATAAATCGGGTAACTTTTTTTCAAAAAGTTAAACGAATTTACTATAAATATGTGTGTGTGTGCATTCTTCTAGTGTTTTTATATTTTTGTTTTATTGGTAGATTAATTTTTATGCATTCAGTTACATATTCGTGATAATGGAAGAAATGTTTGGATTGAACATTCTGGCAACAACAGTCTTAAAACAATTGCACAAATTTCAAAATCGCCAATAAAATATTGTGAGAATCATTTTTACGATACTGATATTCGTGTTTTAGGTACCAAAAAAATGTTAAATAAAAATGTGTATTATTCCTTATCTCAATACTTGTTTGTGTGACCTTATAAAGATGGACAGTGAATGTAATGTTTTGGTAGGTGTTTCAAATATAAAAATTATCACCGCGACTAGAAGAAAACGTTCTTTAAAAGAAACCTATTTGCAAGATCTTCAAAGTAGGACAGATGAGAATAACACAAACATGCAAACAGTTTCGCCGTTTATTGAAGACTATTATTTGTCTTTGGAAGGAAATTGACCTATGCCAGGATTAAATTTGAAAGTTTATTCAAACCGGCTACGGAATATGTGCTTTAATAGTAATAATGAAAATCAAGAAATTAAAGAAGAACATTTTCCTCAAGTGCATTATGTTTTAAAAGAGGTTTTAATAAATTCGCCTCGTTCTAAAATTCCGCACTTTATATTTCTATCTCCGAAAAAAAGAAATTGGAGCCATTAGAAAATATGGTTACCGAAAAAATAAATGAAATATTTAGCAATAAAAATGATCCAGTCAGAACATTTATATTGTCCCAGATTCGTCATAAACCTCAATGGCAAAACGAAGAGCGAGATCTCTTTTTTAAATATCATTATTATAAATCTCCTGCGCTTTACAAATACCTTCTTGAGTTGGAATTTGTATTGCCATCAGTATCAACCATTCGCAGGTGGCATTCCAATATTCCATTTTCGCAGGGGACTAATGAAGAGTGAAAAGCGCTCAACTATCCAAAATGAACAAAAAATGTATTTTACTATTCTATGAAATGGCGATAAAGCCGGAATTAGAATTTATATCGTCAGAAGACATAATAGCATCTAGGCATCTAGGTTGAAAAGATGTTATTGCAACCCATGCTCTGATTCTTATGCAATAGCAAGCAAAAATTATTTGTTATTGTGTTTCAGAAATAACACTTTTGGGTTTTGATGTATGTGCCCGGTGCCGTAAATTGTGACCAAGGTAGTAACAACACAATAAGAACTTAATAATATAATAAGAAATTATAATATTTTAGGTTCAAAGCCTTACTTTGCCTTTAATGAAAAAAATATTCTTCTTCTATATGATATGCCACACTTGATCAAAAGTATTAGAAACATATTAATTAACGCAGATACTTTAACGCAATTCGGTAGAGTTTCTTGGATAATTTTAGAAAAAATATTCGATTTTGATGAGACCACAATTATAGTTTTTTATAAATTGACGACGGAGCATATAAAGCCAAATGCTTTTCAAAAATTATCTGTTAAATTAGCTACCCAAGTATTCAGCAAAGCCGTATCAATGAGTATTTTTGCTGCCATCGCTAATAATTTTTTCACTGAAGCTGAAAAAATACTTCTATTTCAACAGCTACATTTATTGGATGGCTCAATAAGTTTTTTGATAATCTAAATAGTGTTAGCAGGTTTGCATCTAATCCAGATAAAAATGCAATTTCCAAAGAGCCAGTAGATATTTTTGATAATTTGAAAAATGCGTCACTACAAATATACTTTTGGAAATCTGAAGGGAAAATGACTTTTTCGTATTGTTTTTCAGGCCTTCAACAAACCATTAATGGTGTGCTATTGGGTGTACAAATGTATTTCCGACCTTTTTATAGAGGTGTCGTTAGTATCACTGCTTGCATATTATTCAATCGGGTAATACATGTTTTGGAGGTTAGATGTCAAGCTTCAATAATTACTAGTGACATTTGTTCAAAGGGTAAACAACAATTATTCTCATGTAATTGAAAATGTCGAATTTTGTGTCGAAAAACAGCATTTGCGGAAAATTTTACTTCATTAATTTTTGTTGAAGTAGAGTGCAGCAGAAACAAATTGTTGCCTTGTGGAAGTTTACGTTGAACATGTTTCATCGAATACAACATGCAAAGAGTGGTTTCAACGATTCAAAGTTGGTGATTTTGACGTAAGAGACAAAGAACGTGAAGGTGGACCAAGAAAACTTGAAGATACAGAATTGGAAAATTGCTTGATGAGGACCCTTGTCAGACCGAAAAACAATTGGCAGAAGAGTTTAATATTACCCAACAATGTGTTTCGCAACGTATACATGCAATGGGATTGGTTCAGAAGCTGAGAAATTGGGTTCCCCACAAATTGAAAGAACGGGACATGGAACGTCAGAAAACCATGTGCGAATTATTGCATCAACGACAACAAAGGAAGGGGTTTTCGCATCGGATCATCACTAGGGATAAAAAGGGGATCCATGACAAACTAAAGCGCAAACCAGCGTGGGTCAAGCCAGGTGAACCACGGCCGTCGACGCCAAAAGCAAATATCCATGGTTCGAATTTGATGCTTTGTATTTGGTGGGGTATGAAGCGTGTCGTTTGTTTTGAGCTGCTGAACGAGCGTGAAACCATTACTGGACAAGCTTGTCGACGACAACTGATGGCTTTAAAGGCAAGCTCTAGCTGCAAAACGACCGGAATGGGACAAAGGCACGATAAGATTATTTTGCAACATGACAACGCTTGGCCACATGTTGCTATACCTGTCAAGAACGTCTTGGACAGGCAGAATTGGAAATTATACCCACCCGCCGTATTAACCAGACATTGCTCCCTCTGATTACCACTTGTTCCGGTCGATGCAATCAGCCCTGGCTCAGCAGCACTTCACTCCATATGAAAACATCAAAAAATGGGTCGATGACTGGATCACCTCGAAACATCCAGACTTCTTCCTTCGGGGAATCCGTTTATTGCCTGAACAATGGGCGAAGATTATAGCTTCCGAACTAGCATACTTTTAATAAAACATTCTTTCATTTTCTACACAAACTAATGTCCTTTATTTCACTAAAAAAGGTCGGAAATACATTTGTACACCCAATAAGTTTATGATATTACGTTTCTAGGGATCCTGAACAGCATTTTCTAATAACATCCCATTTAAATCAAGATGCGATTGAAAATAATATTTCAATGGTTCGCACAAATAGAAGCAGCTATCCTTCGGCCTTTCGAGTATGTAGAAACCTCAAACTAATTTGTTTCAAAACTTAAAGTCGTCTAACCTTAGTGGATATGAATATTCCAATTCGATTAATTTATTAGAACAAATGCAGTGTAACTCATTAAACGCATTGGTAACCCGTGAACTAGATGATGACGATATTGATTTGGAAACTATTGAAGCCGCGATAGAAGACGGCGAGGAAAATGATATAAAAGACATTTTCGAAATTATTAACGAGAATAAAATTGTTAAGTGTGTTGCTTTAACAAACTGTGCGAATGCATATATCACTGGATGGTTTGCGCATAAATTTAGTTTTAAAAATAAATGTATATTGTGTAAAAATTATTTTAAAGAAACGAATAATTTGGAGAAAACAACGGCAAAACTGATTAATTTACGTATTTACAAATCAAAATCATCTAAACAATGCTTGCATTGCGGAAGTTTGACTACACCGCCAGCTATGTTTGAAAATGATTTAAAGGAAATTATTTTAATATTCGATAAATTTTTCAAACATTTTAAATATGATTTCCGTTATATTTAGGCAAAAAGAATTCTTCAGTCATTGCCAATCTCATAAAGATGAAATTTTAAATTTTATTGTAAAAGTTTTAATTAGATTTACTAATAGATTTATTAGAAAATAATATTAAAAATAAAATATTAAAAGTTCGGCAAACCAATAAAACCTATTGGTTTGCCGAACTTTTAATATTTTAAAATATATTTAATAAAAAAAGAAGTTACTGAATACTTCCAGGAGAAAAACTAACAATGGTTTTCAACGACCGAAGGAAAGTTGAATTTTTTTTATGAATTTGAATTTAATTTAAGCAATTATTATGTTTTTTATTTTTAAGTAAACCTCACATTGAATATGAGGTTTATTTTATTTTTCTTGGTATTATTAATTTGCAGAATTATTTTAAACTTGTTTGGAGTAACGCTACTCTGTTAAGTGTAACCCTTGACGTGGCAACAGAGCTTAATTCAAGGAATAAGCATAACTGAAAACTAATTACACAAAAATGATGTATTGTTACAGATTTAATATCAAACTCTGCATAGAAAGCCATCTCATATAAGTAAATATTGAATCTCTACTCTCCCTTATACTTAAAAAATATCATTTACTTAAGTTCATAAATCAACAATCCAATATTAGGCACGTTGAAATTATTATTTGTTACTATGTTAAACAATACGTTGTTTTTAAATTACAACAATATGTTGTCTTGGATGTTTTTTATGCAAAATTCAATGCGAAAACTAAACTTTATATTGTGCTAAGTCGAATGAAATTTCTCATACAATTATCAACTGTAATTTATTTTCATTTCAAGAAGTCAGCACATGCTGGTTTATAAAAAACGACAAAACTACATTTCATTACAAAAATAAAAAAAAAACAAAAAACAGCAACAACATCTATAGAATACTAAAAAGAAAACATTTAAAATAGTTTGTTTCGTATACTATAGAAAACCTGGAATCACACAAATGCATTGAAAGTATTAAATGATGTTTGTCGCGCTCCTGGTGAGGTGATATTGTAATATGTTTTTAAGCTAATGATTTCTCTATATAATTATAAACACAATGCTACAAGTTAACCTAAAGATAACTATTGCTGCGTTTTTTTTGAAATATGGTGTTAAGGACCGCGATAAAATATAGGGAAAATACAGGGAAATTTAGACAAAAAAATTTAGAACAACAGCTTTAACTAACTTCAAGTCAATCATTTTAACATTTAACTTTTGGTTTATAATTAAACACAATAATATCCAATATTAAAATAAATTAATTAATTTCACCAGCAAACATTAAGATATCCATTTTTTCTTATTAAAAATACAATTCAGTCATTTCATTTTCATTCATTCAAATTTCCAGTTGTAAATGAAGTAAGGAACAATCAAAAAATTGTGTACTAAAAAAATTTCCCTGTTTCGTCAGTTCAGCAATTATTAAGTATTTTGATGAACTCGGTTGTACTCTACATAATATCAAGAGTTGTTCAGAGTTGATGAGAACAAGCATAAATAAACTTTATTCGATAATATAATGCAAGATATTGACTTAGTATAAGCTCTTTAGGAGACGATTAAGTAAATCCGAAGCACACATATTTTAATAATATGTAAATTGTTTAAAAAATCAAAATATAATTTATCGCGGTCTAGAGCAGCTTTTTCAAAAAAAACGCAGCATATAATAGCCCATCTACATGCGACCAACATTTTGCTTCTGCAAAATGAAAGAGATATAAGAATTGAATTTTTTTACATGAGAGACAAGAAAAGAAATATGGATTTTTGTTCACTTATAATATATACTGGACGGATTGATCGTCATAGTGGAGAGACGTGTTTTTGTCTCTCCTTTAAATAAATTAATATTTTAATTCAAATCAGTTTAAATTAACTAATAAATTAATAATATACATATATGTGTTGGTAAATAAATAATAATATCAATAATAATTTGTGTGAATTTAATTAGTGAAGTGAAAAGTTATATTGTATTGTTATATAATTTGTGTATGGTGCGCTTGCAATAGTGTGGAATATGTACATAACAATTTTTGTTTTTATGTTTGTATTTTGTGTTTTAATACATATTAACACAAATTTGTTACAATTTTAAGTATATAAACATAGTTTATAGTGGATCATATACATAGTGGGTTATTCGAGTATTGTCTACGCGCGAAAGGGTTTTTCATTTCTGTTGTTCTGTTTAGTACACTCGCTAACAATTTCTGTCGTTGTTTTGCTATGGAGAGTATGCATGTTTGGTGATCGACGATTATTTCTCGTTTTTTCTGATTTTCGTAATTTTGCAACAATCTTTTTTTATATATGTACATCAGTATTTACTCGAACATAATTTCTATTGTAAAAAGGGTTTTCAATGTGTATGATGAGCGCCAACATTTACTTAAATATTTAATATCCCGTTTACACCAGTAGAATAAAAGTATGTAGCAAAAAAGTATGTTGGTGTAAACTCAAACTAAAATACTTTAATACTTTATCACGTACTATTTTGCTATTAAAGTATAATAGCTATCAAAAAAAAATTGGTATTATAGTCGTGGTGTAAACTCTACTTTAATATTATAATACTTTCATTTTGTTTATTATTTTCTTTAAGTGACCGGTAAAGGCATTTTTTGTTTGAGTATACATTTCCATTTGTGATATTGAACAAAAAAATGTATACAAAAAATGTTAACAAAAAAAAGTCTTGCGCAGATTTTAGCGAAAAAAACTAGATATAATTTTTTTCGATAAAATAAAAATAAATGATTGCAACCAAAACTGCTATACAAATTTTGTGCATGCATCCAACATAAAAACTCAATAAATTTAGTCAACATGTTATCAGTACATATGGGAGGGTACATATAAAAAAATAAAAACTCGATATGTTAAGTAAAATAAATTTTATTTAAAAATACACAAATTTTTTATGTTTAATTTTATTTATTTTTCGCAAAACAAAATGACCTTAGAAAATGGTGTGCATGATAATGTACATTTTCAGTTACATTTAATTGGATGGGTACATCTCTTCAAACCTAATAAAAAATGGAAATCATATTCAGACAAATTTATTGAAACTAAAATTAAAATCATCTTACTTTTATGTTTTATTCATGTCTAATAAAATTTTCTTATAACTTTTATACACTTTTTTAATTATTTAAGTGTGCTAACACAAATTAAATTTAAAACATAACAAAAAATTTAATTGCCAATGCGAAATGTCAAATTAAATTATGTAAACATAAACAAGGTGAACAAAAGTTGCACACGCGTTTGCTTCAATAAGTAAAATATTAAATATTGTACGTGCGTTTTTGTAGCAACTACAAGAAATTATATCGAATATTTTTTTTCGCTAAAATTTACGCATGGTTCCTATACTGGTATTATACTTTATTAGCAAAAAAGTATTATACTATTAAAGTAGCTTTGGTGTAAACATGGTATTAGTAGATTTGAGTGAGCGCATAAGAATGAGTATCATAGAAATCATAGAATTAAATACTATAGAATGAATGTATTGATTTTTCCCATATAAGATTTGCTGTTTCACGTGTCACAAGCCAGAGCAGGATGGTTATATAAAAAATGCATATGGCGGTCTCATATGTCAGAGATGCTACCCCCTCAAACCAGTTTTTGTTTTTGTTTTAAATTACGCGTTTAATTTTGTGCTCTTAAAAAATCTTGAAAATATTAATTAAAATAATTAAAATATTATTAAAATAGTTAGTGGATTGCGTGTAGTGTATCATTTTAGTAATAAAAATTACAAACATTTAATAAAATGAAGTGTCTCGTGAAAAACTGTTTAAATACGCCTAAAAAATTTCAAGAAGGAATTTCGTACCATCGGTAAGTGTTTATAAAAAAATAAAATGTAAATTATGTTAAAAAGAATGTGATTTGTGGTAAAATTATCCTTAATTTAATTTATAAATCAGATAAAAATAAGAAAACAATATTGGTTATTGACGTGGGTAGCATCTCTTAATAAACATATGTTTTTTACCATTGCCGCATTTTTCTTATTTTATTTCATGTGCTAAGTGCTTTGCTTTTCATAATTTATTTTTATTTTGGAATATGTACTGTAAATACAATTTTTTACAGAAATTATAATGAAAACATTTGTTTTTAGTTTACCAAAATATGGAGAATTGCAAAAGCAATGGTTGAAGCCTCATCAGATGATATTTCAATTGACCAAGAAATTTCAAAAGTAGACGAATCGAATATGTATGATGAAGATTTTCTTCGATACCCAATTATACTAAGTGAATTTTCAATTAATGTTATTGAATACATAGGAGGATTTATAGTCCGATATTAATTTAGAAAATTGAATTGTGAGGACTGTTGCACATTAATACAACAATGTAACTCTTATACCTCGCTAATCAATTTAAAAAATAAGGGTGGTCTGTTAACTCCTTCGTCGTCAGTATTAAAAATTTGTAAATATTCAGAAGCTGTATTAAAACGGGAATTGGCTATTGCGGACTACAAAAACATAACGCAACTAAAATCTAGTTCTAAATTGTTTAAAAAAAATAAGTTATAACGTTCTTCACAACCTAATAAGTGTAAATATTTTCAATAATGAAGATCAATATAGTCATTCTCAAGAACACGTTAATTTGTTAGCTCATTCTATCATAGAAAAATATAATGACATCCGATTGAATTATTTTTGTAACCAAAGGTCATATAAATTAACGAAAAGAAACAAGTTTATTTCTTTATTACATTTCAAAGGAATGTGAAATAAATAAGCGTAGTGGTTTTATAATTATTATTTTTTATATTTTATATTTTTTATATTTTATAATTTTTTATTATATTAATATTATATTTAAATCAAAATAATTAATGTACTTTATTAAAGAAATAAAAATGTAATTAAATATAAATAATTTTTTAATTTAAACTTCCTAACTTCACTGCATTCGATCGAAAAAAATTTTAAATACGGCCCTGTTAATTTATATGCTTTCTCTTTTACCCTCCGAATTTGTGACGCTTGACAGTTCTTTACATTCATTCTATATACTCTATTTCTATGATAGAAATAGAGTATATAGAATGAATGTAAGCAACTGTCAAGTGTCACAAATTCGGAGGGTAAAAAAGAAAGCGTATAAATCAACAGGACCGTATTTAGCATTTTTTCGACCGAATACAAGGAAGTTAGGAAGTTAAAATTAAAAAATTATTTATATTTAATTACATTTTTATTTCTTTAATAAAAGTACATTAATTATTTTTATTTAAATATAATATTATGTATATAAAAAATAATAATTATAAAACCACAACGCTTATTTATTTCACATTCCTTTAAAATGTAATAAAGAAACAAACTTGTTTCTTTTTGTTAATTTATATGACCTTTGGTTACAAAGATAATAAAACCGGATGTCATAATATTTTTCTATGATAGAATGAGCTAACAAATTAACGTGTTCTTCAGAATGACTATATTTATCTTCATCATTAAAAATATTTACACTTATTAGGTTGTGAAGAACGTTACAACTTATTTTTTTAAACAATTTAGAACTAGATTGTAGTTGCATTGTTTTTGTAGTCCGCAATAGCCAATAAATAGTTTTAATACTGCATCGGAATATTTACAAATGTTTAATACTGACGGCGAAGGAGCTAAAAGACCACTCCTATTTTTAAATTGATTAGCGATTTATAAGAATTACATTGTTGTATTAATTTGCAACAGTCCTCACAATTCAATTTTCAAAATAAATATCGGACTATAAATCCCCATATGTATTCAATAACATTAATTGAAAATTCACTTAGTAAAATTGGGTATCCAAAAAAATCTTCGTCATACATATTAGATTCGTCTACTTTAGAAATTTCTTGGTCAATTGAAATATCATCTGATGAGGCTTCAACCATTGCTTTTTCAACTCTCCATATATGGTAAACTAAAAACAAATGTTTACATTATAATTTCTGTAAAAAATTGTATTTACAGTACATATTCCAAAATAAAAATAAATTATGAAAATAAAAGCACATAGTACATGAAACAATTAACAACATCTTTTCGAACCATAGTAATACGAAAAATGCGGCATTGGTAAAAACATTTGTTTACAAAAAGAAAGAACCCACGCCAACAACCAAAATTGTTTTGTTATTTTTATCTGATTTATAACTTAATTTAAGGATAATTTTACCACAAATCACTTTCTTTTTAACATAATTTACATTTTATTTTATATAAACACTTACTGATGGTACGAAATTCCTTCCAGTAATTTTTTAGGCGAATTTTTAGATTTTCACGAGACACTTCATTTTATTAAATGTTTCTAATTTTCATCACTAAAATGATGCACTACACACAATCCACTAACCATTTTAATAATATTTTAATTATTTTTTAATTTTTTTAATTAATATTTTCAAGATTTTTTAAGAGCACAAAATTTAACGCGTCATTTTAAACAAAAACAAAAACTGGTTTGAGGGGTTTTTTCTTTGTCATATGAGACCGCCATATGCATTTTTTATATAACCATCCTGCTCTGGCTTGTGACACATGAAATAGCAAATTTTATATGGGAAATCTATAGTTTATAATTCTATGATGAATATGTAATAATTATTATGAATATATAATAATTATTATCTATTAATAGATGAACCTGTGCATGTGTGTGTATTTTCGGCCGTCTCGCAATGTATGGACTTTGTATATACATACGAGTATGTATATAATGCGTAGACACGGGAAAGAGCTTTCACTGTGCGTTTATGCTTGCGGAGGTTGGTGCGGCGCTGGTATGTCGCACTCGCTCCGTAGGTATGAATATATACCTGCGGGAGCGAGTGTGATATGTTGGTACCGCGCTGGTTTCCGCGGGTATAAACGCGCAGTCATACGGGTGATATGGATTTTTTGAAACAATTTTTTTATGTGTCTATTAGTTTGTTTTTTGTAGGTAATCGCCAGTTATAATACGTTTCATGACATCCTGGTAGTCGGAAAGCATTGTTTCACAGACATCAACACGACGCTGTTTTCCCAAAAAAATTGAGTGATTTTGGAACCAATCGTGCTTTCACTTTTCTTCAGGCCGAAGGCCTTTTGCAACATTCTGAACGTTTCGGCACCACAAAATTGATTCCGCACACAAAATTTAATGGAACTTCTTTATTGAATAATTTCACTCATTGTAAAAATCGCCGAATGCACTTTTTGTACTTCAGAAGACAAGCGTATACTTAACACTAATGATTATTTTGATGTCACATTTGGCACAGATGTCACTGACAGTCATACAAACATAGAAAAAAATATATTTCGACGAATGGTTTTCCGCGCGAAATTTAAATTAAAAAGTCTTACTACTTTTTGCCCACAGTAGTATGTTGGATGGAAATGGGATTCTTAAATGATTTTTGGAAGATATTCTGGAATATAGCCATATGGGACGGAACTCAGCCATTTTTGAACCGATTATGATCGGATTAGGTAGGCTGGATGGAAATGGGATTCTTAAAAGATTTTGGGAAGGAATTCTGAAATATGGCCACCTGGAACGAAAATCAGTCAGTTCTTCACCGGCTATGATGGGATTGGCTATACTGGATGGAAATAGGATTCTTAATTGATTTTGGAAAGAAATTCTGGAATATGGCCACCTGGATTTCTGTTCTTTCTTTTTTAATAATATTCACAGCATCTAGTATTTTATTACCTTTATTTTGTAAGTCTTCCATTATTTCTTTGCTTGAGAAAGTGTGATGCAAACCTCTTGCCATGACTTTTATAGGTCGGGCCTGTTTGTTCTCGTAAGTGACCCACTGATATTTACTTTTAGGCATTCAACCAAACAATTTAACCGATTATGATCGGATTGGGTAAGTTGGATGGAAATGAGATTCTTAAATGATTTTGGGAAGAAGTTCTGGAATATTGCCACCTGGGACGGAACTCAGCCATTTCTTAACCTATTATGATGGGATTGGGTATGCTGGATGGAAATGGGATTCTTAATTGATTTTTGGAAGAAGTTCTGAAATATGGCCACTTGGGACGGAACTCGATCAATTCTTAACCGATTATGATCGGAGTGGGTATGCTGGATGGAAATGGGATTCTTAATTGATTTTGGGAGAAAGTTCTGGAATATGGCCACCTGGAACGAAAATCAGTCATTTCTTTACCGGCTATGATGGGATTGAGAATGTTGGATGGGAATGGGATTCTTAAATGATTTTGGGAAGAAATTCTGGAATATGGCCACCTGAGGCGGAGCCAGGAAATTTCTTAACCGATTATGATCGGATTGGGTATGTTGGATGGAAATGGGATTTTTAAATGATTTTGGGAAGAAGTTCTGGAATATGGCCATCTGAGGCGGAACTCAACTATTTCTTAACCGATTATGATCGGATTGAGTATGTTGGATGGAAATGGGATTCTTAAATGAATTTTTTAAGAAGTTCTGGAATATGGCCACGAAACTCGGTATTAAGCAGGCATTTTTCTTGAAGCAAGCGGCTCGTAATGCTAACAAGTTTCTGGTAATGCTGAATATCTATCACCAGTACGCAACCACTCGAACACCCACCACTCATGGAATTGGTAGGTTGAGCGGCAGGCCAACTTCATACTCGCACATAAAATTACGTTATGAACACAAAGGGCTCCGATAAGTTTATAGTATTCTTATCAACAACGACCTCGAAAACTGTTCACAAGTACATGGAATATGATAAGACAATGAAATCTTCTAATCCTTCTAAGACAATGAAATCTTCAGAACCTTTCGAACCAAGCGAAAATTTACACCTTTGAGGTACTTGCAATACAAGAACTTAATTCATATGGCCATATTTCAGAACTTTTTCCAAAAATTATTTTGTAATCTCATTTCACCCACATTGTCCAATTTCTGTCCTAGTTTGTCATATACCAGAAACTCTTACAAACAACATTTAAAAATTCCATTTCCATCAAGCATACCCAATCCCATAATTATCGGCTACGAAATGGCTAAGTCCCGTCCCAGATGGCCATATTTCAGAACTTCTTGAAAAACCTGTTTATGAATCCCATTTCCATCCAACAGGTTAAGAAATGGCTGATTTCCGTCCCAAATGACCATAATTCAGAACTTCATCCCAAAATCAATTAAGAATCCTATTTCCATCCAGCATACCCAATCCCATCATAATCGGTTAAGAATAGGTCGAGTTCCGTCTCTAGTGGCCATATTTCAGAATTCTTCCAAAAATCAATTAAAAATCCCATTTCCATCCAACATACTCAATCTGATCATAATCGGTTAAGAAATGGCTGAGTTTCGTCCCAGGTGGCCATATTCCAGAACTTCTTCCCAAAATCAATTATGGAGCACATTTCCATCCAGCATACCCCCAATCCGATCATAATCGGTTAAGAATTGATCGAGTGCCGTCCCAAGTGGCCATATTTCAGAACTCCTTCCCAAAATCATTTAAAAATCCCATTTTCATCCAACATACCTAAACCGATCATAATCTGTTAAGAAATGGCTGAGTTTCGTTCCAGGTGGCCGTATTCCAGAACTTTTTCCCAAAATCAATTAAGAATCCCATTTCCATCCAGCATACCCACTCCGATCATAATCGGTTATGAATTGATCGGCCATATTCCAGAATTCCTTCCCAAAATCATTTAAGATCCCATTTCCATCCAACATACTCAATCTCATTATAATTGATTAAGAAATGGCTGAGTTCCGTCCCAGGTGGCCATATTCCAGAACTTCTTCCCAAAATCATTTAAGAATCCCATTGCCATCCAACATACCCAATCCGATCATAATCGGTTAAGAAATGGCTAAGTTTCGTCCCAGGTGGCCCTGGTATTCCAGAACTTTTTCCCAAAATCAATTAAGAATCCCATTTCCATCCAGCATACCCAATCCGATCATAATCGGTTATGAATTGATCAGCCATATTCCAGAATTTCTTTCCAAAATCAATTAAGAATCCCATTTCCATCCAACATACCCAATCCGATCATAATCGGTTAAGAAATGGCTAAGTTGCGTCCCAGGTGGCCATATTCCAGAACTTTTCCCAAAATCAATTAAGAATCCTATTTCCATCCAGCATACCTAATCCCATTAAAATCGGTTAAGAATTGATCGAGTCCCGTCCCAGGTGGCCATATTCCAGAATTTCTTCCAAAAATCATTTAAGGATCCCATTTCCACCCAACATACCCAATCCGATCATGATCGGTTAATTAGTCCATTAAATCGAGCGTTAACTGTATTTAAATTATTTTTCAACAAAATACGCTGTTTGCAAACGTATCGCATTGTTGGGAGGGACGAATAACCTAAGAACCACTTGTGTTTGTGCTGCCACCTATTGTTTGCTGTTTGATTTGTTCTTTCGCTATAAAGCGTCCGACTGTATATTTAAATGGACATTTTATATTTTGTATTATTTTTGACATAAACAAATGTCATTTAAAAAGCTTTCAATAAATTTTCTATCTTGATAGATTTTTGAAATAAATTATGTTTAAATATTAAAATTGTGATAATAAAATTAATAACTAAACACATTTAAGTACTGTAATTGTGGCAAACTAGATAAGATTGTATTTAAAACTAAAATGATAACATTGGCCAAACAATCAAAGAATGATTATAAACGAGTCTCAATAAGAGATCGATTATTGGTGAAGGAGGTACAAGAATTGGAACAAAATCAACCAGCAACTTGTGCTGTTTACTTTAGTGATCCAAATATATTGTGTGAATTCTATTTAGTGATATGTCCTGATGAAGGTTATTGGCAGGGTGGAAGATTTAAATTTAGTATTTCTGTCCCCGATGAATATAATATGACGGTAATGTAATTTAGTGTAAAAGAATTTCGTTTATTATCAAATCTAATCGGTACCTACAAACTGAACTATTTCTGTTTTACATTTTACAGCCACCGAGGGTAAAGTGTCTTACAAAATTATGGCATCCAAATATTTCTGTTGATGGTGACATCTGTCTTTCATTACTTCGCCAAAATTCAATTGATGGACTGGGATGGGCACCTACACGGCGGTTAAAGGATGTCATTTGGGGTTTGAACTCATTATTCACGGTAAGTTTTTTTCTGTAGTTGCCACCATTAATTTAATTTATACCATGAATTTTAAATTAGGATCTATTAAACTTTGATGACCCTCTTAATATTGAGGCAGCTGAATTATATCAAAAGGATAAAAAAGAATTCCAAGTTAAAGTAAGAGAATATGTTTCGTTGTATGCGAAAAGATAGAATATAATCTCATTTATTAAATATTTGTTATATGTAATTAATAAATTTTACAATTAATTGTGAGATAATCTTTAAAATCTTCCTTTTAGTTTTAATCACTTTGATATTCGTTTACTTAAGATTTTATTCGACATTTAATTAAGATTTTAGTTATAGTTTATCGTTAATATAAAATATATGTATGTATAAATAAATTTCGAAATGTAAATAAGTTATTATCGTGCATATTTTATCGCTTCAATAAGTATACAGCCCAATATAATTGCTATAAATTTACACATAAATGTCCAAAATCCTATAAAAATAATTGGAATCGAATTATGTCAATAATAATTTACATTAAAGATTTTGTTTGACTATAAGAAAAGTATTATAATAAATTATGTTTGAAAATGGTAATTGTGGGTGGTTTTTCTTAATAAATAAATAATCGTAAATATTATTTATTCGAATTTGAGTAAATCCAAACCCAAATCAAATGATAACATTACACATTAGCCAAATAAAGAACACCAAAAAACGATTTCAATACGTTATAAATTGCTTGTAAAATACCTAAAAAAAAAGAATACCTGCCTAAAGATTTTGCCCATATAAAATTTGCTATTTCATGCTATGGCGGTCTCACATCTCAAAGAAAAACCCAACCAAACAATTTTTCTTCAGTTTTTCATTTGTTTGAGCCAGACCTTAGAATCTATTTGCTCTTATATTTTTTCATTCCTCCATTTTATTATTTTGTTCTTTTTAATAAATGGTCAATGGTCTAAAATTTGTATTTACACTGTTATTACTTTGATTTATTTTAACATTCTTATTCAGTTTAATATTTCCTTTTATCAAGTTTTTTTTCACTATTTTTTATTATTTATTTTAAATATTATTTTTGAATATTTTTATTAGTTAACTTATTTTCTAATTCTCTTTAAAACTATTTAATTTTCTATATTTGTTTCGATAAAGAAATTTGCTAGTTCGTTTAAATCTTCTGTATTAGCTGTTTTTAGAATATCTATTAAATTTTTTTTATATGTTTTTATATTTTTTTCATACTTTTGTATTTTTTACAATAATCGATTATATGTATATTTGTCTCGTGCTACACATGTCATTATTTTCCAATTTTATTAAGTATTTAAATATTTTATTATAAGTATGACCCATTCTTAATCTGTTTATTGTTTTTATCAAATTTGCTTTCGTATTACTTGTTTCAAACCATGGTTCTTTTGGTGGCTTGGTGCTATTTATTACCCTATTGTATATATCCTTATTCCTTGTGAAAAATTCTTATTCCTCCTCCCAATCTGATTGGATCTTTTCCTTTATTTTTTTAATACCTCTGCTGCCGGTATTTTATTCTCCATTCTATTAATATTTTCTATCTACCGCTACATTTGCTAGACAATCCGCATTTTCGTTTCCTTTAATTCCCGCATGACCTGAAGGTCTATAATGAAATTTTCGACATCGCAATTTTCGACGCTGTCGACCAGTTCGACAACGTCGAATATAGTCGAAAATAACATCAATCACAAATAATTTCAATTTGCTCGGAGTTTGTTTAGGTCCTAAAATAAATCCGGCAATAAATGTAAATTTTAAATTTAAATAAATTTAATTATTTTAATTAAATAAAATCACATAAATTTAAAATTAACACACAAAATAACTAAACATGTAAATATATATGACTCACATTTTATCAATTGTTTATTTTCTTATTAAATTTCACGAAAAAATTTCGTAATACTATTTTCGACGATGTCGTAAAAAGAGCGCGCGTCGAAAATTTCATAATAGACCCCCTGGTATCCATTGAATGTAAATCTGTTTATCTGGATTTTTTTCTGCCATTTCTAATATTTTGTTTTCGTAATATTTATGCCTTATTTTTTATGCAATTTTTAATATTTGTGCAGCATCCTCTTGAATCCGTATATATTATAATTTTTCCATATCCTTTGTTTATTTGGTTTTATTTCCTCTATTCGATTACTTTCATACTTTAAAAGGACGTTGTTTCTAATGGGTGTATTAAAATTTAAATAATTAGTTTTTTTCCAAATTTATACTTTTATATTTTATATAATTTATACTTTTATATTTTTTTATATTTTTTATTTTACTTTTATATTTTTATTACTTTATTTCAGACATTGCAACAAATTGTCAATTATCTTATTCGCCTCTTCTTCCAGATCTTTATGATCATTCGCAGACCCAATTATTCCGATATCGTTCGATATCAGCGTATTGAATTACCCTGCATGTCGAAGAATCTAAATTATGTAATGATGCGGTATATAGGTTAAATAATAGGGAGCTCAGTACACAGCCTTGCGGAATTCCTTTATTCGTACTTCTTATTATATTCTCACCATTTATTTCTATCACTATTTGTCTGTTCGTTAGATATCGGTAAATCCAATTAATTATTCGCTTATTTATGTTCATGTGTTTTAATTTTTGTATTAAAACCTTTTTGTTAATGTTATTAAATGCCTTAATTATGTCTGTAACTATTAAAATGGACTTTTTCTTTTCATTTATTTTTGTTATTAATGTTCATAGTAGTCTATAATACCTCTATTTTCAACAAAACCGTATTGGTGAATTGGCATATTTTTATTTTTAAATTGATCATGTAACCTGTCACTTTTCCAAAATTCATTAAAATGTTTAGTCAAGATGTTTAATTGGTTTCACTTTAAATTTTAACATTTCATTCGATATTTTATTCGACCTTGGTGCAGTATTTTTGCTTTGCGTAAAATCTAGATCACTTATTTCCAACTCATTTATATGGTATGGGGTTTATATTATTTCGATCGATTGAGGGAAGTTAATATCTAAAAAACTCAATGCACTTTCTTTATCATTCAATATGTTATATGATTGCACCTTTCTCTTGTTTAATGTGTTTATCAATCTCCATGCTTTCTTATTACCTGTTATATTTGTAATTTTCTCAGTTACTTCCTTCCATGCTATTTGCTTGGTTCTTTTAATTTCTTCTGTAGCATCGTTTTTCTTTTTAGTAATATAGCTGACTGAAGAACTTTATTCCTATTGTACATTTTTTGTGCTTCTGTTTTTGCTCTCCACATTTCCTCTATTTTTCCATTCCACTAATATCTACTTGGGTAATTTTGTATTGATTTCTGAATTTCGTATGTATTTTCTTTAATCAAGTTTGTAAGTATTCCTTCAAATTGTTCGATATTCTTTGTATTATCAAAATCTAATTCTCCAATCTGTTTAACTATATTCTTATTGTTCATTTTTTTATCATATCACTTTCCCCTTCTTCCCTATGAACCCTTTCTTGTACGTTAGTTTAATAATTGTATGATCCGAACCGACATTTTTTTCAGTATTCTCCCAAATCGTTTTGTTAATTAAATCCGTTTAGGAACCATGCGCAGATTTTAGCGAAAAAAACTAGATATAATTTTTTTTCGATAAAATAAAAATAAATGATTGCAACCAAAACTGCTATACAAATTTTATGCATGCATCCAACATAAAAACTCAATAAATTTAGTCAAAATTTTATCAGTACATATGAAGGGTACATATAAAAAAAATAAAAACTCGATATGTTAAGGAAAATAAATTTTATTTAAAAATACACAATTTTTTTATGTTTAATTATATTTATTTTTCAAAAAACAAAATGACGTTAGAAAATGGTGTGCATGATAATGTACATTTTCAGTTACATTTAATTGGATGGATACATCTCTTCAAACCTAATAAAAAATGGAAATCATATTCAGACAAATTTATTGAAATTAAAATTAAAATCATCTTACTTTTATGTTTTATTCATGTATAATACAATTTTCTTATAACTTTAATAGACTTTTTTAATTATTTAAGTTAAACTAAATTTGAAACATAACAAAAAATTTAACCGCCAATGCGAAATGTCAAATTGAATTATGTAAACATAAACAAAATGAACAAAAGTTTGTACGCTCGTTTGCTTCAATAAGTAAAATATTAAATATTGTACGTGCGTTTTCCTAGCAACTACAAGAAATTATATCGAATATTTTTTTCGCTAAAATTTGCGCATGGTTCCTATACCGTATAGGAACCATGCGCCGATTTTAGCGAAAAAAAACTAGATATAATTTTTTTTCGTTTAAATATAAATAATTGTTTGCAACCGAAACTACTATACAAATTTTGTGCATGCAACCCACATAAAACCTCAATAAATTTAGACAAAATTTTATCAGTACATATGGAGGGTACTTATAAAAAAAATAAAAGCTCGATGTGTTAGTAAAATAAATTTTATTAAAAAATACACAATTTTTTTATATTCAATTTTATTTATTTTTCAAAAAACACAATGACCTTATGGATGGTGTATATGTACATGATAATTTATTTTGCATTTGATTTTAAGGGTACATCTCTTCAAACCTAATAAAAACAGGAAATTATATTCATTGAAATTAAAACTAAAGTCATCTTACTTTTTATCAGGTACGTATCGAAAGAGTTTAATCACATCCTTTCCCGTCAAATCACAATATATAATGTGATGTATTTCAATATTCATGGCAATAACAGTCGGACACTAAACGAACAACACTCATTTTGTTGATTAAAATACGAATATATTATTTTATAATATACACATACATTTACACGAGTTCATGTATAAATGACTTTTCATATAAAAATGTTTGAATTTTAAGAAAATTATGTATTTAGCACATATTACATTTAAAACACAACAAAAAATTTAACCGCCAATGCGAAATGTCAAATTGAATTATGTAAACATAAACAAAATGAACAAAAGTTGTACACTCGTTTGCTTCAATAAGTAAAATATTAAAAATTGTACTTGCGTTTTTCTAGCAACTACAAGAAATTATATCGAATATTTTTTTCGCTAAAATTTGCGCATGGTTCCTATACTGGCGTTACTAAGGTAATATCTATTGCATAGTTATTGTGGTTATATAAATTTTGGTGCGTTGCTGTTCCATCATTTAATATTATAAATTGATGGGAAGTAATTATGTCCGAAATCTTTTGCTCTAAATTATCGTTTTTATTAGAGTTACACCACAAAGGACTATGTGCAATGTGCATTCATATCTCCCCCAATTATAATATTTTTAGCCTTTTCATAGTGTTTAATAATCTTTTCAAATTGTCGACATACTTCTATATTATTACTTCTTGTTGAATTACACAAAACAATTAATATGTATACTATTTTATTTTTTTTACCTTAATTTCCATTGCTTCTAGAGGTTCTCGTTCAATAACTTTTTGTCTATCATTTGTATGTTTTTCCCTACTAGAAAACCACAACCACCATATCCGCCACTCCTATTTTTTATCAATGTTCTATAGTATTTGAAGTTCGGGATTCTTTTATTTGATATTCAGGTTTCACATAACATCGCAATTTCCATTTCGTTATATGTAAGGTACTCTTCTAATTCACTTTCTTTGTTCATTATGCTTTGTATGTTGTTTTGTATAATTCTCATAATTATTCGATTAAATAGTTATGTCCATTTAAACGGACATCTGCACTTGTTTTGTAAAGTTCAATTACAATTTATCCAATCTCTCTTCCTCTTCTAAATTATTTGATTTTAAAAAAGGGTTCAGCATCTCACATATTGCTTTAATTTGGTGCAATATCTTCGTCATTAGCTTGGTCTTTGTTTCAATTTCTTCCTCTTGCAATCTGATTTCCTCCATTTTTCTTTTTATTTCTTCCTCATTCTTCTGATTTTTTCCACTTTCCTCCCTGATAAACCTCCTTTACATTCGATCTTCCTATCTCCCTAATTTCCTGCTTTTTCCCGGTCAGTTTTGGGTATTCCCTATCTTGATATTTATATTCATCTACTTCGAATTCTTTATAATTGCTGATTGTTTCTATCCAGCGGGCGGAGTTATTGTGCTGTCTTGTGCTTAACTAACTGTTGACTGCTTGGGTGTCTGTAACCGGGTCGAGTCTGTCATGTCTGGTTACCTTTCTTGTCCCTCCATCTCGTTATGTGAAGGGGGTGTACGGTGGGCCCGGCGTATCCGGGATCTGTGCTTGGTCTTGGCCGTACATTCTGATCAATCAATCAAACAAATAATTGATTGTTTTTATTTATAGCTATTTTAATATTTTAATATTTTTTCGTTCCTTACTTTAAACAATTCTATAAATTGAAATTTTGTCTGAAGTCCTATACAATGTAACGAAATGGAAAGTAATCTTCAAATTCCGTTAACAGAAATTGACTATGCAGAGGCCTCGAAGCGGTGATTGTAGCCGGCTAGGCTCATGGTTTGGCGTGGGGTTTTTCGAGGTTTACACAGTCCTTGAATACACCGCATGAAAGGAATGCAACGAACTTCTCTCACAATCGACGGACTTACCTTATACTCATCATCACCAAGGAACGGAACGTAAGTTTAAAACATAGTCGAAGAATTAAATTTTAATAACATTGTGTATTTCATGATCAAATTATTTGAAATAGGAAACAAACTGTAACAGCGATTTAATTACGAATTGTGAATTAAAATTAAAATTGACCTTGAGATGCAAAATAAATGAATTATCATCTCCAAAAATATAAAAAAATCAGAAGAAATCCATATAAACTTAAACTAGATCCTTAATTACTACCACCACCAGAATGATAAGATCACAAATTAAATTTTTTTTATAGGTTTAGAAAATAATTTAAGTTTATGAATATAAATAATTATTTAAAAAGTTAAGAAACATATATATGTATATATAGAAAAACAAAATCTTATATTTACGATTAGACACTATGTACATAGTCGACGCGATGACAATGATCCGCTGATTGCCTTCCAATGTTGTTGGTATACCGTAGCGAAGATAAAATCGATATACACAAATTTGTTTTCTCTTAAGCTGGATACGTCACAATGGTGTGGTTTTTTCGTTGCTACTGTTAATTGTACATATTTTATATATTATTTTTGAATTGGTGTTGTTGTACTATTTAATTGTTAAGTATCAAAATATTGTATTATAGCGAGTGGATTATTATTATGAATTTGTTATATTATTATGATATGTTTTATTATTAAGCTCGTTAGGTTAAAAATGGTTTTATTAAATTATTAAATAAACTTGCGGTGTTAACGTTCGAGGTAAAAACACTTTGTAACGACCTTGCGCTTGTAAACGTACTTGGACACATGTATTTTATAAAATGTACCGGCTCTTATAACAACTTTAAGCCAAATTTGTACGGTTAAACCGTATTATCATTTAACAAGTGATTTTTAGTTTTGTCTTAAGTTCGCTTAAACACTAAATAAAAGTTTAACTATAGTATACACGATATAATGCAAATTATGTAACTATAATCTATTAGTTCCTTGTGATTTTTTTTTTTTTTAAATAATTAACTAGGTTACTTAATTTAAGTCACAGAATATTTTTTTGTTTTTGCAATTTTCACTATTCGTTACTATTATTAACTCGGAATGTTTTTTTGTTTTATATCAAAAAAAAAATAAAACAAAGCAAATTAGGTTCGTTCACCGGTATAATGAATAAAATGTCTTTCGAACATACAATAATTATCAATACTCTTTTCTTGGTGTTACTGCACAAAATTAGATTATTTTTCGTTTAAATTCCACTCTAGACTGCCTATCTATCCGTTTTTCAAAAAAACCATCCGTCATAAAAACTGGTCCATACAAATTCTTCTTGACCAATTTCGCGCCTAAAATCATGTTTTATTATTATTTTTTTTCTTTTGATTTATTGATATCCAACGATACAGTGCAACGACAGAAAACCATGTTGACTGTCGTTGCAAATCGTGGGGACGACTCACCCCTGACGATGGGTCTCAATGCCGGGCAAAGTTATATACCCTTGCGCATATGCTAAGATACGTTGCGATAATCAACACCCTAAGTTTCCCTAAGTTTAAGCCAATTATTCTTATTTGAATAGAAGTGGGGTTGTTAGATTCTAAGGTCTTTTCCGTGGTATACGCCCAGTTGCTTTCCATGCAAATTTCTAATTGCATATGCAACATTCCCAATTTTACGATCAATTATTGCAGGAATAAATTTAGGGGCTAATTTTGCAGAAAATTTATTCGAAGCATCACTCTGAGGAAAGGTTCTAACGAATACAGCTTGTCCAGGTAGAAACATATGCTGCCGAGTCCGTAAATTGTAACGATGAGCATTTCGCTGATAAGCTACTTTCAAATAATGCAGGACTTTATCTCGAACCAAGTTCAATCGGTCAGGTTTCGATTCCACGTGAAAATAGTTATCATCAGCTTCTTCGAGCAAGCGGCGGAGTTTATAGTCGGCCCCGTGTAGGGTCATATGCTGCCCAAATACCAGAAAATGTGGCGAGAAGGAAGTAGATGAATGAATTACATTTCTCAACGTGGAAGCAATTTCTGATAAATGGACGTCCCATTCAGCATGACTATCACTCAGGTATGATCTGATAGCAGATAAGACAGTACGATTTACCCGTTCGGACGAATTACCTTGTGGAGAGTAGATAGGAGTACGAATATGAGTAACTCCGTACTTTTGTAATAATTCCTGGAACTGTTTAGAAATAAATTGTTTTCCATTATCCGTCACTGCCGATTCTGGAACAGAAAACATATTAAATATCTCATTTTCGACGTACTGACACAACGAGGAGGCCGAAGCTTCTCTTAGGGCTTTAAGTAATACGAATTTGGAATAATTATCTAATATAATTAAGATGTATGCATTGCCTCGTTTGGACCTGGGATAAGGGCCAAGAAAATCTAGGTAAATTTTCTGGAAAGGGCGACTGGATACCGATTGACTATCCATGCTAGGTTTTGTACAGTAGTTCACGGCCTTATTCATTTTACAGGTTCTACAACTTTTGATAAACGCCTTGACGTCTTGTGCCATACGTGTCCAATAAAACTGCCTTTGTAGACGTTCTAACGTTTTCGATATGCCCATATGGGCGGAGGATGGTGGAAGATGCGCCTGTCGAATAAGTGACTCGGTTAAACCTTCAGGTATAAAGAGTTTCCATGTCGGCAAATCCGTATCTTCATAACGCAATCCGTAGGCGGGAGCAATAAGAAGTTTGCCATCTTGAACTCGAAAATTATTATCAGAATCAGGTAACGCCTTAACAGCTTCAAGTCGTTTTGTATATTCCACATCCAAGAAAGCGGGATCTGTGAGATCAACGTGTAGAGGACTCGATTCCAATTCAGAATTCAAAGAGCAAATCGATTTACTTGTAGAGTTCCGATGAGGATCTATAATCCTATCTTGCGCATGTTGAGCTATTCCTAACGGTTGTTTGGAACTTGCGCTCTCGGAGAGATTCATGTTTTCACAAAATGCTCGTGACAAAGCGTCAGGCACCACATTTTGTAAGCCCTTACGATAAGCCATCGTAAAATCAAATGATTGAAGCTTGAGGCTCCAGCGTACTAACCTGCCCGACAGGTCCTTCTGGGACATTAACCATTGCAGGCTGGCATGGTCTGTGTAAATAGTGAATGGGTGACCTTCTATGTATGGCCTGAATTTCTTGACGCTCAGCACTGCGGCGTAACATTCCAACTCGGTAACTGAATAATTCCTTTGGGCAGCGTTTAGTTTTTGAGAGACAAAAACTATTGGACGCTCTGCTCCATCGGAATCGAGCTGGAACAATACACTACCTACTCCCACAGTGCTGGCGTCACATTGGACATAAAAATGTTTAGAATAGTCGGGGTTTGCTAAGACCGGCGATGTTGATAAAGCAGTTTTCAAGGATTCAAACGCGGAGTTAGCCGAATCGGACCATTTTGCTTTTGCACATTTCTTCAAAAGATCAGTAATCGGAGCAGACAGCATCGCGTAATTTTTAATGAAGCGACGATACCAGCCGCATATTCCTAAAAATCGTCTTACCTGTTTGGAGGTTTTTGGGATAGGGAACTCTACTATTGCTCGCACCTTTCCCGGGTCAGTTTGGAGACAACCTTCACCGATAACATACCCAAGATACTTGGCTTCTTTAAGAAGAAATTTGCTCTTAGCAACGTTGATGGTAAGCCCTGCTTTCTTTAACCGAAAAGCGACTTCTTCCAATAAATTTAAGTGCTCCTCGATTGTTGCCGATGTTACCAATAGGTCATCCAAATAAACGAAGATTCGGTCATGCAGTTGGTGCGGAATCACCTTGTGCATCAAGCGGCACATCGTCTGAGGCGCGTTACACAAGCCGAATGGCCTGGATTGTTGGGCCAACGGGATCTGCCAAAAGGCATCTTTAAGATCAATACACGAGATATACCTGGTTTGATCCAATCGTCCCAACAATCCATCGATTAATGGTAGTGGGTACGCGTCCTTAACGGTGACCTTGTTCAATTCACGGACATCCAGGCAGAGTCGATCCTTGCCACTTGCTTTGGATACCAAAGTGACTGGAGAGCACCAACTGCTCTGACTTTCCTCTATTACGCCTAGGGACAACTTTCGGTCCAACTCTTTATACAAGCGCGTTTGAACTGCCGCAGACACGGAATAAAACCTTTGCTTTATCGGTTTGGTTGTGCCAATATCTATGACGTGGGAAATAAGAGAAGTTCTTCCTAGACCCATTTTTGTGAAACAGGGAAATTTCTCCGTCACGAAATTTAATTTTATTTGCTGTTCTGACGAAAGAATGTGGTAAGAATTTGCGGGTGAATCAGGAGAAGTGATGGAACATAGAGAACCTACTGTCAGTGAAACGCGAAATAAGTTCCAGAAGTCGATACCTAGGTACAACGGTTGTTCAAGGCTAGGAACAATATGCAAACGCATTGTGTGTTGCATATTTTGAAATTTTACCAGAGCTCTAATATACCCGAATACTCGTTCCGATTGACCGTTGGCTGCATTAATATAGGCGGGAGAGTTATGGAATTCAACATTCGCGTCGGATAACAATTTCTCTGATCCGGCACCTAAGACGCTCACTGTTGCCCCGCTATCAAGCAGCCCGTTGTATTCGATACCATCAATTAAAACTTGCGCGTAGGGTCTGGGATCCAGAGAGTTATTAGTGATTATCGAATTAACAAGTTCTGCCTTTAATTCTCTGCGTTTTTTCCAATATAATCTAGTTCGTGTACGATGTTGGGCATTATATTGTCGTTTCTGAGTGTTTTGGAACTTAACAATTTCATTTGAGGTGGAATCTATGTCCGAAGTACTTGATAAGGAAGAAGGAAGAGGTAGGAGAGAAGGGAGGTTGTCTTGGGTAGCGGGATTTATTCGGTTTGGTTCGATGGATTGCCTCGAGATCGGAGTCGTAATTCCGCATCCGTGTTGCTCGCTGCGTCTTCCATTACATCTGTGTCCTTCTGTGGTGGCCTGGGTATCGTCACTTTCGGAGTTCCATGGTTCCCAGCTCCCCATTGACCCCTCCAATTGTTTCCCGAACACGTGGGACACTTGAATATACGGTATCTTTCTTGCCACATTTATGACAAAACCATCTAGTTGGAGGTAATTGGCAATCATTGAACGTATGACTCTTTTTGTCACAGTTGAAACACACAATTTCGCGAGTATTAGATGGACGGTAGAACTGAGAGGTTGGTGGAGTAGCACTATAGGAGTTCTAAGCATCAACTGGCTAACGTTATTATTTTGAAAGGCTGCTACCTGTGGTTCTCCAGCCAGTGGCCCATTATCATAATTATATTGCGTCCACGTCGGATTATGTATAGTGGGTTCTAATAGTTGCATCTCATTAATCCATTTCCTATGGTACACTACCGATTCGGGATCAATTCGAAGTCTGCTCCAAGTATCCTCCCAAGCCGTACAGCTCGCAATCAGCTCGTTAATAGAGGTAAATCGTCTGTCCGTTAATTGATACTGCAGCCCTCCACGCATGTTTTGCATGAGGATTTCTATGAGTTTTTCTTCTGTGTAAGGGGTCCTGCATTGTAGTGTCATACTCCAAACCTGATGGTAAAATTCTACAAATGACTCTTTTGGTAATTGTTTTCTAGTTTCGATTGCGCGTCGAACTTCGAAATCTGACCGCCTGTCCTGGAATCTCTCGATAAATTGTCTCTTTAAGTCCCACCATGATATAACTGGGTTATGTCGCCTACACGTCCAGTACCATTGCAATGCTACTCCTTTAAGTACGCAACTCATATCAGTAAGCAAACTCTCCTCCGATAGATTTAATGATTTCGCTACTGTCTCTAATTGGAAGATAAACATATCAACATTTGTTCCTGTGGTTGAGCCATCATAAGATAAGCCACATCTATGGAGTGTTCGGGATTCTGCCGGGTACCTACTAGTTGGATTATCCTTTATAAAGTTACCAGTGGATGGTATGGTCCCCCCGGTCATACTAGTAGTGGTGTAAATTGGGCTAAACGATGTCGAGATCATCTGGACGTAAGATGTGGTCTTTGGTATACTGGACGAAAGAACCTGTTTTGATGCCATTGCGTGTACTCCCGAAGCGGTAGGTGGGAACGGGTTTGGCAAGGTATTATTAAACGGCTCGGAATATGTCACATGTGGAACGGTTTTATGCTGGATTGCTTGTGGTGCAATGGTATTTGTGAAATTAGGTAAGTTGACTATTGGATGTAAATATCCTGCGGAGACATGAATCGTTTGTGCGGGTGGCATATTGTTAGACCATGACCTAGAAGCTGGTAAGATTGTTGGTTGAACGCTAGGGTTATTAATTGTATCATTTAATTGAGATTGTAACACATTCTGTCGTTGGTCTAATGCTAACAGCTGCTGTGATAACATATTAAATTTTTCAAAAACAGATTCCAACAAAGTGGTTTGCTTAACATCGTGCTGTTTTCTAGCCAAGCTTTCTACTTGAGCCTGATCGAGTAATTCTTCCAAGGTGGATCTTCGCTGGACTCGTTTTGATGGTGAGGAATCTGAGTCACTGTTAGCATCCTCCACTTGTATGTTATTGATCGGATCCTCTTTATTGGTGTTGGAGGGAATAACAACCTCGGTGTAAATGCCTTTCGCTGCTTCGATTGACTCATTCAATTTGTCATGGTCTTCCAAATAAATTTGTAAGCTGGACTGTAACTCTTCACAGACTTTAAGTACCTTTCGAGCACAATCTTCATATTTCGGGGATTTAATTGCACGGTTGAGACGATTAAATATATGCAACAAGCGCGATTTGCACTGATAAGTTACTGTCGAATTGTCTTTCTCCTCCTTGAGATGTGTAATCTTCTCCTTCAAGGCTTGTAATTTTGTAAGACAGGTATTAATTTCTATGTCAGGTCTTTTATACGCGTTCCGATGCATTTTGAAGGGTTTTTCCTTCGTGTTTGAGTTCTGATCGTGGATGGCTTCTTCAAGAGCTTTAGTGGTATTAGGGGTATTAAGAGGAATGCCACGAAGGAGACACTCCACCTCAAATTCGTCTTGTTCCAACACTGTTACGTCCATTTTCAGATAATAAATAAAAGATCGCTAATGGACAGCACTAGTTGTTAAACGTCAATCAATGAAAATATAGTAAAATTTAATGTCGATAATGCTCCAAATGTATGAATAACTACAAGACGTGACTCTAACGTCAAATAAAGAAAAGTCAGGTTTATACAATCATAATATATGATGTCAAAATATAAATTGAATTTCGAAAAAAAGAAAAAAAATTTCAAAATTTTTTGTAACTTCTAATGTAGGAATTATACTGTGTCAATTTTAAAAATTCCTATTCATATATGTATTATTTCGAATTGACAAGCAAAATCAACAGTATTGGCTGATTATGTATGATGGAAAAAAAACAAACTTGGTTAAATATGGGGTTTTGTAAAGAAAATAAATAATAACAACAAGTTAAACAAGTCCAAGTGTGGAATCTAAGCTTAAAGTTGTGTAAATTAATAAATTTTATCGTTCCGTGGTTAATAAGTTCAAAATTAAATTTGAATATTTTAATTGGTTTGTTTGTTTTATTTTAATATGATGATGATCATGGTGATGGTGAGTATAAAGCCAGTTCGCCGTTTTAAAAGTATTCATTTGAGTCGTTAGAGAAAATGTTCCGTTGCACGTAAAGGAAAGGGATTAGGAAAATATGCACGGGTTTAGTAAGGTTACCTAAAAATTATAAATTTACATCTACAGTATTGACCGAAGGTAAATCAAATACAGCAACCTATAGTTAACAAAACAAAACTTTAACAAAAATGACATCAAACCGAATGGGGAAGTCGAAATTGTGTTAAATTATCAAAATAAATGAAAGCTGAAACGAATGAAGCTAAGATATCCGGAAATCTAAACACTAAAAGCGGAATCAACAAAATATCTCAGCTACAATACGTTGAGAAAAAAATTTTATATGAAAGGGAAAGATGATAAAATTTGAAATTAACTACATATGGACGGATTACTCCACTTAAACTATACCGAGTAACACACTGAAGTCTACACTCTAAACGCGGAAGCAGTAAGGGCTCAGTATCAGTACCAATTGGGAAATCAGTCGGATGTTTGGGAATATATAATATATAATATATAATTCTAGCATGCAGCCGCAATTCATTCAAACACGGAATTCAAACAGCGTAAATGCCGGAAATAACACAAAATAATTGAATGAACTGAACACTTGAATACTTGAATTAAAAAACATATATGAATCGATTATAAACGGAAAGGGATAAGGAAAGGATGAAAGAGGTAGCCGAAAAGAATTTGGGCGCCACTGTAACGAAATTAAAAATAATCTTCAAATTCCGTTAACAGAAATTGACTATGCAGAGGCCTCGAAGCGGTGATTGTAGCCGGCTAGGCTCATGGTTTGGCGTGGGGTTTTTCGAGGTTTACACAGTCCTTGAATGCATGAAAGGAATGCAACGAACTTCTCTCACAATCGACGGACTTACCTTATACTCATCATCACCAAGGAACGGAACGTAAGTTTAAAACATAGTCGAAGAATTAAATTTTAATAACATTGTGCATTTCATGATCAAATTATTTGAAATAGGAAACAAACTGTAACAGCGATTTAATTACGAATTGTGAATTAAAATTAAAATTGACCTTGAGATGCAAAATAAATGAATTATCATCTCCAAAAATATAAAAAAAATCAGAAGAAATCCATATAAACTTAAACTAGATCCTTAATTACTACCACCACCAGAATGATAAGATCACAAATTAAATTTTTTTTTATAGGTTTAGAAAATAATTTAAGTTTATGAATATAAATAATTATTTAAAAAGTTAAGAAACATATATATGTATATATAGAAAAACAAAATCTTATATTTACGATTAGACACTATGTACATAGTCGACGCGATGACAATGATCCGCTGATTGCCTTCCAATGTTGTTGGTATACCGTAGCGAAGATAAAATCGATATACACAAATTTGTTTTCTCTTAAGCTGGATACGTCACAATGGTGTGGTTTTTTTCGTTGCTACTGTTAATTGTACATATTTTATATATTATTTTTGAATTGGTGTTGTTGTACTATTTAATTGTTAAGTATCAAAATATTGTATTATAGCCAGTGGATTATTATTATGAATTTGTTATATTATTATGATATGTTTTATTATTAAGCTCGTTAGGTTAAAAATGGTTTTATTAAATTATTAAATAAACTTGCGGTGTTAACGTTCGAGGTAAAAACACTTTGTAACGACCTTGCGCTTGTAAACGTACTTGGACACATGTATTTTATAAAATGTACCGGCTCTTATAACAACTTTAAGCCAAATTTGTACGGTTAAACCGTATTATCATTTAACAAGTGATTTTTAGTTTTGTCTTAAGTTAGCTTAAACACTAAATAAAAGTTTAACTATAGTATACACGATATAATGCAAATTATGTAACTATAATCTATTAGTTCCTTGTGATTTTTTTTTTTTGTAAATAATTAACTAGGTCACTTAATTTAAGTCACAGAATATTTGTTTGTTTTTGCAATTTTCACTATTCGTTACTATTATTAACTCGGAATGTTTTTTTGTTTTATATCAAAAAAAAAAAATAAAACAAAGCAAATTAGGTTCGTTCACCGGTATAATGAATAAAATGTCTTTCGAACATACAATAATTATCAATACTCTTTTCTTGGTGTTACTGCACAAAATTAGATTATTTTTCGTTTAAATTCCACTCTAGACTGCCTATCTATCCGTTTTTCAAAAAAACCATCCGTCATAAAAACTGGTCCATACAAATTCTTCTTGACCAATTTCGCGCCTAAAATCATGTTTTATTATTATTTTTTTCTTTTGATTTATTGATATCCAACGATACAGTGCAACGACAGAAAACCATGTTGACTGTCGTTGCAACAATTCAATTCATTTTTATTATTATTAAAAAAAAATTTTAACATACCAGAAGGTCAGGAACGATTGTGATTGCAACATTCTTGATCAGGGGGTCTGTTTAATTACTTACGCTTTGAGCATAAACTTAATACAATCAATATGTTAACGATCCCAAAACTTTTTGCTATGGAATGTTGTTTTTCGACGATCTCTTCTGGTTGAATTCAGGTTATGTTTTAGTGAAGTCGTGTGAACGTTAGATATAAATTAACCCTGCTTTTAGTTGGATGAATTTAAATATAGGTAGCTGAATGGCAATACCGAATTAAAATTTTTTTTTTTACAATATGGAATACGGAATATTTAGGTCATCATATGTATGATAATACTGCCGAGTCACTACGAACGTGAAGTCCCAGAATAAGGAAGAATAAGGTTACAAGCAGTATATGATGAGATGACCTATAGATGTGAATTAAATAACCTAACCAGTCTATTATGACTGATGCCGAATACATATGATGAATATTAGTATCCTTTACCTCCACCACAACTAACACAAATTAATAAACTAACAAAATCTAATCTAGAGTGTGAATATAATTGAGACGAACATTTTAATATATTTAAGTAGTGAGAAAATGACTTTGCTGCAGTTTCGCGCTAGTTGTTTCTGTGACTAACATCCTTTCCTAATCAGCCTTATCTGTTAAGGATGCATGCAGGGCCTGGGCCCGCATGATGCTGAAATATTATTCGCATTCAGATATAATCGGTCATTTGATTGTTGATATTTCAGGATTATGGTAACATACCTAGGATCGCCATTATGGCTGGCCTGTATGCCTCTATCATATCATATCATATCATATCTACTTCGAATTCTTTATAATATATTCTTTCGCTTTTCTATAAGATATTCTTTTTTTCACTTTAATTTTCTGTATATGCATCTCTATTTTTTTTTTGTTGCAATCCTTCGAATTCGTTCTATGTTTGTCTTGACAGTATAAGTAATATGGGTTCTTTCCACACTCCTCCGTGTCATCCATGTTGTGATACAGAGAGCAATTGCCACATCTTGACTCTTCTCTTTTGCAATATTTTTTCGTATGACCATAATACTTAAACACTTTTTGCAATATAGTAGTAGAGGGATATAAAAATCTACTCTACAGTTTATCCCGTATATTTTGACACTATCTGATCGATTGTATAATATTATCAAAATCGTTCATGTTTAACTGATTTAACTTGTTTGCTATATTAAATAGATTCACCCCTTCCTTCTCTGTTATTAATGCATACGGACCTTTATCTTTATTGGAGTATGTATTTACTAACTTTGCACTTTCCGTTTCTTTATTTTTTGAGTAACAATCTTTACTGACTTTAACCAGATATTTTCATTTATTTCGTACGAAATAGTTTCCATTTCTACACTTTGATTATCCTCCATTTTGTTTTTCTGCGTATTTTTTAATTCCTTTGAAATTTTTATATAATTCTCGTTATTGATAAACACTTGTGTCTTTTTCTTATCACTTACATTTAAAATGCTCACTTCACTTTTTTTTTCATTTTAATACCATCTTTCACTTTTTCTGTCTTTTTTACTACCGCATTTTTTTCATCTTTACATGTGGATATTTTCCCGTTATTTATTTTCAATTCACATTTCTGTTTTTTTAGTAATTTTAATTAATATCTAGCTTATATCTATTACTTTATAATTCACCTTATACCGCTTATACTATATTTATATATTAAACACTTAACACTATATTTTATTAATATACTTAAGATATAAAATTTCAGCAAAAATCAAAATGTCGACTTTTGTACACGACGATAAAAAATGCGCAACCAAACTAGTTTTTGTACAACGTGACAGCAAAATATTGCGCTCAAAAAATGTAGAAATTATTAATTAAAGTGATTAAAATATTATAAAATAGTTAGTGGATAGTGTAGTAGTGCATTATTTGGTAATAAAAATTGGAAAATTTTAATGAAAATGAAATGTCTTACGTTTTCGGCCACGACACGCCTAAAAAATTATAGAATGGAATTTATTACGATCGGTAAGTTTACCAAGTGTTTATATAAAATAAAATATAAATTAAATATAATGAATAAAGTGATTTGTGGTAAATTATCCTTATTTTAAGTTATAAATCAGAAAAAACTAAGATCGAATTTTGGTTTCATTTTTCGTATTACCATAAAAAAAAGACATTTTATGATATTACCACAGAATAGACAGAAACGTCATAATGCTATTTTTGTATGGAAAAACATCGACTCATTTTTTTGACGAAATATTTATTTTTTTCTAAAAAAACGGTAGGAAACTGTATAGGAACCATGCGCAAATTTTGGCGAAAAAAATATTCGATATAATTTCTTGTAGTTGCTAGAAAAACTCACGTACAATATTTAATATTTTACTTATTGAAGCAAACGAGCGTACAACTTTTGTTCATTTTGTTTATGTTTACATAATTCAATTTGACATTTCGCATTGGCGGTTAAATTTTTTGTTATGTTTTAAATTTAGTTTGTGTTAACACACTTAAATAATTAAAAAAGTCTATTAAAGTTATAAGAAAATTGTATTATACATGAATAAAACATAAAAGTAAGATGATTTTAATTTTAATTTCAATAAATTTGTCTGAATATGATTTCCATTTTTTATTAGGTTTGAAGAGATGTATCCATCCAATTAAATGTAACTGAAAATGTACATTATCATGCACACCATTTTCTAAGGTCATTTTGTTTTTTGAAAAATAAATATAATTAAACATAAAAAAATTGTGTATTTTTAAATAAAATTTATTTTCCTTAACATATCGAGTTTTTATTTTTTTTATATGTACCTTCCATATGTACTGATAAAATTTTGACTAAATTTATTGAGTTTTTATGTTGGATGCATGCATAAAATTTGTATAGCAGTTTTGGTTGCAATCATTTATTTTTATTTTATCGAAAAAAAATTATATCTAGTTTTTTTTTCGCTAAAATCTGCGCATGGTTCCTATACTGGTCAACCAAACGTCTTGTAGTAATGCCATAGAATAGACAGAAACGTCATAACGCTCTTTTTGTATGCAAAAAAATCGACCCATTTTTTTGACCTTGCTTCGCGAAAAGGTAGGAAAAATTGTTTGCAGGTACTAATAGAAGGAAAAATTCGTTATTTTTGTTCAGAGTCGTAAAAAAAGGTAGGAAAATGGTCGATTGGTTATTTTTTCTTGGTCTACTCAATGACGTTCTGAATAATATTCTATTCTGTGGTAATACCACAGACTAGAATATTACCAGAAGCGCCATAGAGTAGACCAAGAAAAACTTACCTATCGACCATTTTCCTACCTTATTTCAAATTTAAAACTCAAAAATAACGAATTTTCCTTCTATTGGACATTTTTCCTACCTTTTCTCGAAGCAAGGTCAAAAACTGAGTCGATATTTTTCCAAACAAAAATAGCGTAATGACGTTTCTATATATTCTGTGTTTTCAGCTCAGAAATGCCACAAACGATCAATTCATCATAGAAATAGAGTATATAGAATGAATGTAAGCAACTGTCAAGCGTCACAAATTCGAAGGGTAAAAGGGAAAGCGTATAAATTAACAGGGCCGTGTTTAGAATTTTTTCGATCGAATACAATGAAGTTAGGAAGTTAAAATTAAAAAATTATTTAAATTTAATTACATTTTTATTTCTTTAATAAAAGTGCATTAATTATTTTTATTTAAATATAATATGTGTATAAAAAATAGTTATTATAAAACCACTACGCTTATTTATTTCACATTCCTTTAAAATGCAATAAAGAAACAAACTTGTTTCTTTTTGTTAATTTATATGACTTTTGGTTACAAAAATAATTCAACCGGATGTTATAATATTTTTCTATGATAGAATGAGCTAACAAACTAATGTGTTCTTGGGAATGACTATATTGATCTTCATCATTGAAAATATTTATACTAATTAGCTTGTGAAGAACGTTATAACTTACTATTTTAAACAATCTAGAATTACATAGATTGTCGTTGCGTTATGTTTTTGTAGTCCGCAATAGCCAATTCCCGTTTTAATACTGCTTCGGAATATTTACAAATTTTTAATACTGACGACGAAGGAGTTAAAAGACCACCCCCATTTTTTAAATTGATTAGAGTTAGTGATTTATAAGAATTACATTGTTGTATTAATTTGCAACAGTCCTCACAATTCAATTTTCTAAATAAATGTCGGACTATAAATCCCCATATGTATTCAATAACATTAATTGAAAATTCACTTAGTATAATTGGATATCCAAAAAAAATCTTCGTCATACATATTAGATTCAGCTTCTTTAGAAATTTCTTGGTCAATTGAAATATCATCTGTTGAGGCTTTAACCATTGCTTTTGCAATTCTCCATATTTTGGTAAACTAAAAACAAATGTTTACATTATAATTTCTGTAAAAAATTGTATTTAAAGTACATATTCCAAAATAAAAATAAATTATGAAAAGAAAAGTACATGAAACAATCAACACCCACTTTTCGAACCATAGTAATACGATAAATGCGGCACTGGTAAAAACATTTGTTTACAAAAAGAAAGAACCCACGCTAACAACCACAGTTGTTTTCTTATTTTTATCTGATTTTTAACTTAAGGATAATATCTTATCTTAAGGATAAAGATTTATTAAGGATAATTTCACCACAAATTTCTTTTTAACATAATTTACATTTTATTTTATATAAACACTTACTGATGGTACGAAATTCCTTCCTGTAATTTTTTAGGCGTATTTAGCAGTTTTTCACGAGACACTTCATTTTATTAAATGTTTCTAATTTTTATTACTAAAATGATGCACTACACACAATCCACTAACTATTTTAATAATATTTTAATTTTTTAAATTAATATTTTCAAGATTTTTTAAGAACACAAAATTTAACGCGTCATTTTAAACAAAAACAAAAACTGGTTTGGTTGGTTTTTTCTTTGCCATATGAGACCGCCATATGCATTTTTTATATAACCTTCCTGCTCTGGCTTGTGACACATGAAATAGCAAATTTTGTATGGGAAATCTTCACATTCATTCTATAGTTTATAATTCTATGCAATTCATCTAAATCATATCACACACGAAAAGTTTTCCCATATAAAGTGGGAACTATAGATAGAATAAAAAGAATAAAAAGAATAACGTAAGAAACGAAGACAAAAAATTATTATTCCAATTTGACATTACGGCCATAGATGACTTGAAATATTAAGTTCATTCATATATTTTTGTGATATATTTCCTACAATTATGAATGAAACTACATATTTTTGAGTATAAACGTATTTATATCAACAAATATATGTTTTTAAAATTATAAAAATTGTTTATATGCGATTTAAATCACCACAATTCGATAAAGTATTTTTTTAGGTTAGGTTTAGAAAAATACAATTCTACAGTGTATTGCAAATTATTTCTGATATTATATTCATATTAGCATATGCATACATGAATATTTTATAAATAGAAAAGATAAAACACACGAATAATTTAAAATTCCCTTATATAAAAAAGTAAATATGCATATTATATTCAACGCACTAAAATTTATTTGAGTTTTGTTGTTGTAGTTATTAAGTTTTTTATTCTTGGGCGAAAATTATCGCTCGGTTATTCTTTTTAAGTGACAGCAAAAATGAAAAAAAATTAAACGCAATTTCTGTTATTCTTTTTATATTTATTATTCTCAGTATAGTCGATTGCATGTAAATCCTCTCTTTCGCTCTCTTACGTTATTCTTTTTATTGTTTTTATTCTATCTATAGTCCAGCCATAAGATTTGCTGTTTCATGTGTCACAAGCCAGAGCAGGATGGTTATATAAAAAATGCATATGGCGGTCTCATATGTCAAAGAATCAACCCCCTCAAACCAGTTTTTGTTTTTGTTTTAAATGACGCGTTAAATTTTGTGCTCTTAAAAAATCGTGAACATATTAATTAAAATAATTAAAAAATAATTGAAATATTATTGAAATAGTTAGTGGATTGTGTGTAGTGCATCATTTTAGTAATAAAAATTAGAAACATTTAATAAAATGAAGTGTCTCGTGAAAAACTGCTAATTACTCCTCAAAAATTACAAGATGAAATTTCGTACCATCAGTAAGTGTTTATAAAAAAATAAAATGTAAATTATGTTGAAAAGAAAGTGATTTGTGGTAAAATTATCCTTAATTTAAGTTATAAATCAGATAAAAATAAGAAAACAATTTTGGTTATTGGCGTGGGTTGATGCTTTTAATAAACATATGTTTTTACCAGTGCCGCATTTTTCTTATTTTATTTCATGTGCTAAGTGCTTTGCTTTTCATAATTTATTTTTATTTTGGAATATGTACTGTAAATACAATTTTTTACAGAAATTATAATGTAAACATTTGTTTTTAGTTTACCAAAATATGGAGAATTGCAAAAGCAATGGTTGAAGCCTCATCAGATGATATTTCTATTGACCAAGAAATTTCAAAAGTAGACGAATCGTATATGTATGATGAAGATTTTCTTGGATACCCAATTATACTAAGTGAATTTTCAATTAATGTTATTGAATACATATGAGGATTTATAGTCCGATATTTATTTAGAAAATTGAATTGTGAGGACTGTTGCAAATTAATACAACAATGTAACTCTTATACCTCGCTAATCAATTTAAAAAATAAGGGTGGTCTGTTAACTCCTTCGTCGTCAGTATTAAAAATTTGTAAATATTCAGAAGCTGTATTAAAACGGGAATTGGCTATTGCGGACTACAAAAACATAACGCAACTAAAATCTAGTTCTAAATTGTTTAAAAAAATAAGTTATAACGTTCTTCACAACCTAATAAGTGTAAATATTTTCAATGATGAAGATCAATATAGTCATTCTCAAGAACACGTTAATATGCTCATTCTATCATAGAAAAATATTATGACATCCGAATGAATTATTTTTGTAACCAAAGGTCATATAAATTAACGAAAAGAAACAAGTTTATTTCTTTATTACATTTCAAAGGAATGTGAAATAAATAAGCGTAGTGGTTTTATAATTATTATTTTTTATATTTTATATTTTTTATATTTTATAATTTTTTATTATATTAATATTACATAATTAATGTACTTTATTAAAGAAATAAAAATGTAATTAAATATAAATAATTTTTTAATTTAAACTTCCTAACTTCACTGCATTCGATCGAAAAAAATTCTAAATACGGCCCTGTTAATTTATATGCTTTCTCTTTTACCCTCCGAATTTGTGACGCTTGACAGTTGCTTTACATTCATTCTATATACTCTATTTCTATGATCACTATCTATATACTCTATTCTATGGGTTGTGTAGTTTTTGTTATTAAAATTTTTATAAATACTTGTAATTATTGTAATAATGAGTACGCGTAGCAAATCTACAAAAGAAAAGAAAATTAAGAAGCTAAACCGTGTAATATGCGATCGTAAAATTTTTTTTATAAAAGGTGACAATATATATGGAATATATATACATATTGGGGTAGATACTCGATCGGCTAGCAAGCAAGCAATTTGCTAGTCGAAATCCCGGCTACTCAATAAATTTTCCCAAGAAAATTTGAATTTTAAGTTATACTTTTTGTAAATTTTTTGCTTATTTTGCACAGTAAAACACAAAAATTAGCTGTTCAATTTTTGAAGTAAATTTTACTGTGCAATCGCAAAAATAAACAAAAATTTTTACTAAAAGTATAGCTTGAAATTCAAACTTCCTTGCTAAAATTGATTGAGTAGCCAGAGTTTCGACTAGCAAATTGTTTTGCTTGCTTGTCGATCGAGTATCTACCCCATTCCCGCGCTTGTTTGCTTTAAGATAACCTTAAATTTCTTGCAGATGAATTGTTATTAAAGGACACAGCTGAAAAATATAATTTGGATATAGTCCCATTGCGAAATCCGAGGACAAATCAAAGGTCGCTTTTTCTGTTTAGTGATGGAGATAACAAACTATTTGAAATTATTTCTTTTAATGAATCTCATCGCTCCTGGTTTATTAATAATACTGTGTGCCCTAATGGTCAGTTATACTTCGCGACACCTATTGATCCAGTGTTTTTGTTGTTGCAGTACGTTTTCAAAGAATGTACGAATAAAGCAATCCCATTGCAACAATTACTGAAAGATGAAGAATTTTTAAACACGGGAAGATTGTTGTCATCACTGCGGGACGACCAAATAGATTTGATTGGGGATTGTAAGAGGTTCGGTGATATTACAGCAATAAAATTCAATGAAGAGAAAGCAATGGATTGGCTAAAGAGGAAATGTGATTTTATCACCAAAGCTCTTAAAGCACAGAGAATTCATGTGGGGCTCGGAGCCAGATCCACAACCTATGTCAAAAGGGATAATGCTGAAAATGTTATCGATATGGGAGAATACCTTCGTTATGCCCATGGTCTTGTTTCTGAGTATCTCTCAGAAGATCTGAGCATAATATTGATGAAACACTTGAACATACAACCACTATCAGGACTATCGTGTCAAAAACGAAAGCCACAGTCGCAAACTGATGCTATCAATCAAGATGAGGATACAAAAGAAAAAAACCGAAAGAAAGCGAAAAAGGAGACTATTTCGGTAGAAGCTCAAGAAAATTGTTTTAATCATTCGGAAGAAATAAACGGAGAGAAAAAGCAATCTGCTAAAACTAAGGCTCTCGCAAAAGCGGCCTCTGGAACGAAAAGCATTTCATCATTTTTCAAAAAAGCCTGATGTATTTTAATCAAATAAATTTCTTTTTTCATTTTTCATTATTGATTAAATTTGTGATTTGTATTATTTGACTCGCCTCTTGGGTTGGTATCGCAATAGAAGTTGGGCTGTTATTTAATCGTAGAGAACCAATAATTGCATTATAGGTTTGTTCATGACAATATCGTCGCAGACATTCCCTTGCACATTCATTTTCTTTTGCAAGTGTGTCACGTTCGTCGGTCAAACGACGATTAATGTATTGAATCTTAGAAACTTTATTCATAAAGTTTTGTAATAATTGCATATTTTCGATAGTTTCATCCATGTTGTCTATTTCACCGTCGGTGGAATCGGAGAATGGTACTATTTTTTCTCTCTCTGTTTCATATTTTCGAGTTACAGCTGCCACTCCAATGATGCGTTGCCCAAATTTTTCTAATTGTTCTAATTGCTGGAAAAGTTGGGCATGAAATTTATTTTCTGTACTGTAAGACCTACAAATTAAGATACAATACCTTTACAGGTTCAAAAGCAGAGGACGCCAAAATTCGTAACTGTGTCTGATCTCTAAACATGTCCTGATCATATTTAGTTTTTAAAATTTCAAAATTTGCTTTAAATATACGCTTTTCGTGTTTTAAATCGGATATATTCTTGGAATATTTGAGCTCTAATGCCGAAAGATTTACTTTAAGATTAGTAATAACTTTTTCAATTTTTCTTTTTTCAACCACCATTTTTTTAAATTGATCGTCTGCTTGATATTTTTTCAATAAAAGTGTGTCGTAAACTTTTAACCGGCTAGGTGGAACCTTCGGTTTGGTCAATTCTCTCATAATTGTGATCATTTGATTACGCAACACAAGCATTTGCTGATGAAGCGAATCGATTACCATAAATTTGTGTTCAATCTTCTCCTGTTTTTTGAACAAAAATTCCCGTTTATGGTTTTCAAGAAAATTTATCGACAACAAATTGGTTGCGAATAATAAATTATCATAGTACAATTTACGCCGACTAAAAATTCGTTCTTTGTTTCGAATTTCAATGTGAAAATCCTTTATCATTTCGTAAGCAATACAATCATAATTTTCTTTTAAAACTCTCACAAATAAATTAAACAGTTTGATCAAGTACTCAATAATATCGCAATGCTTCTGAAAATTGCGACGATACTGTTCATCGGCTATTTCTCGGTCCTGTTTCAATCGATTTATTGTGTGATCTTTTACATCCAACATGCGATTTAGGTTTTGAATGGCTGTTTTTAAATCAAGTTTAGCTTTTGGATATTCAACGTCCAAACAACATTGCTCCCAATCTTGATTGCCGCGTGCGTATGACTTTTTTGTAAATTTTAATTCGCGAGTGAGATTATCGTAAAACAAATGCTTTTTGGCGTTTTCAATTTTGAGTAAGCGCAATCGTTTTTTTTCCATTTTCAGAGCTTTTCTCTGTTCTTTAGTTAATTTCTTCCGTTTTGCTTTTTTATGCTTATCCTTTGCAGCTACCACTGCATCTCCAGTTGGATCGGCGGATGCTGAGGGCGCATTGGCTACTGCAGGCAGTGCATTTGAGCCTGAAGAGGGAACATTTGCTTTTGTATTCATTATTTTCTTTTGTATGTCTCAATTTAAAATAAATGTTTGTTTTATTGCAATGGAAGTTCACAATGAAAGAATCGCGCTAACTGGATCTAAAGATTTCGAACAAATTATTTACCGCTTGTTTAGATTTTCTTCGATATTTTCTTAATAAAATTGGAAAAACAGGCTGGTTGATTACATTTTTGTGTAATTTATTTGAAAACTATGGTAATAATCACCATAAGTAATACCATTTTCGAAAAAGTGATAAGTGATTATCACTTAAAACCTTATGGAATCTCACTTCATAATAAGATTCATTATATTCATGTTATTTAAGTATTCTCCACCAAATTAGATACCACAAAGAACTATTAATAGTAGCTAATCAAAATAGCTTCTGCCAAATATAATAAATAACGTCAATATATAATATATAACGTCATCATATGTGGATTTATTTCATTAAATAAAATTTACTAATATCATATCGTTCGAAATGTCAGGCAACAAAAACTTGCCTGGATTCAACTGTCAGGCTAAAAAAATTGGACCGGATTCAGCTGTCAGGGCAACATTTTGACATTACATATTCATTTACAAACAAAATCTTGCCCGGGTTATCTTTAGAAAATCGCGATATTTTGTGATTTTATAAAAAATGTACACAAACAAATATACAAAATAAACGTCACAACATAAATATCAAAACAAAGATACCGCGCCATTTGTACAATTCAATTTTAAATTTATTTTTGTTTTTAATAAATTTATTAAAATTGCAAGGATAATTTGTAAATTTGTTTGTGCGAAGTATTTTCAAAATATCTTGTGTGTTTTTGCTTTTAATAGATTTATTAAAATTGTAAGGATAATTTGTAATTTTGTTTGTGCGACGTATTTTCAAAATATCTTGTGTACTAACATGTAGTGTTTATGTGCGAAATTATATAATTTCTTATGTTTTTAATTGAAAATTATTGATATTGAGTGGTAAATAAATTAATAAAATTGAGAAATGGGAGACACTATATTGAACATTTTCATTCTTTGCTTTATAATTTTTTATTATACCGATGCCTAACATGAAATGTTAAACCTGTATAATATAAATATAAACCTATACTGTAGAAGAATATAGAATATAAACCTATACTGTATAGGAACCATGCGCAGATTTTTAGCTGGACTATAGATAGAATAAAAAGAATAACGTAAGAAACGAAGACAAAAAATTATTATTCCAATTTGACGTTACGGCCATAGATGACTTGAAATATTAAGTTCATTCATATATTTTTGTGATATATTTCCTACAATTATGAATGAAACTACAATATTTTTCAGTATAAACGTATTTATATAAACAAATATATGTTTTTAAAATTATAAAAATTATTTATATGCGATTTAAATCACCACAATTCGATAAATTATTTTTTTAGGTTAGGTTTAGAAAAATACAATTCTACAGTGTATTGAAAATTATTTTTGATATTATATTCATATTAGTATATATATACATGAATATTTCATAAATAGAAAAGATAAAACACACGAATAATATTAAATCCCCTTATATAAAAAAATAAACATGCATATTATATTCAACGCACTAAAATTTATTTGGGTTTTGTTGTTGTAGTTATTAAGTTTTTTATTCTTGGGCGAAAATTATCGCTCGGTTATTCTTTTTAAGTGACAGCAAAAATGAAAAAAAATTGAACGCAATTTCTGTTATTCTTTTTATATTCATTATTCTCGGTATAGTCGATTGCATGTAAATCCTCTCTTTCGCTCTCTTACGTTATTTTTTTTATTCTTTTTATTCCATCTATAGTCCAGCCAATAGCGAAAAAAAAACTAGATATAATTATTTTTCGATTAAATAAAAATAAACGATTGCAACCAAAACTGCTATACAAATTTTGTGGATGCATCCAACATAAAAACTCAATAAATTTAGTCAAAATTTTATCAATACATATGGAGGGTACATATAAAAAAAATAAAAACTCGATATGTTAAGTAAAATAAATTTTATTTAAAATACACAATTTTTTTATGTTTAATTGTATTTATTTTTCGAAAAACAAAATGACGTTAGAAAATGGTGTGCATTGGAAGAGTACATCTCTTCAAACCCAATAAAAAATGGAAATCATTTTCAGACAAATTTATTGAAATTAAAATTAAAATCATCTTACTTTTATGTTTTATTCATGTTTAATAAAATTTTATTATAACTTTTATACACTTTTTTAATTATTTAGGTTTGTTAACACAAATTAACTTTAAAACATATCAAAAAATTTAACCGCCAATGCGAAATGTCAAATTGAATTATGTAAACATAAACAAAATGAACAAAAGTTGTACACTCGTTTGCTTCAATAAGTAAAATATTAAAATTTGTACGTGCACTGCAAGAAATTATATCGAATATTTTTTTCGCTCAAATTTGCGCATGGTTCCGATACTGGTATTTATAATAAACAATTTTTTGTCTTCCTTTTCACAAATCTACTACTAAAGTTGGGTAAATTTTTTTCATGTTCGTTTACTTAATAGCATATTCGTTTAATTTTACAACAAAAATTTACCCGGATTTTATGTAAACGAACATGAAAAAATTTTACCCGACTTTTGTAGTAGATTTGTGAAAAGAAAGACAAAAAATTGTTTAAATGCCGGGTTTATCATCTCAGCTTGTTAGCATCGGTATAATAAAAAATTATAAAGCAAATTACTATTTCTCAATTTTATTAATTTATTTACCACTCAATATCAATAATTTTCAATTAAAAACATAAGAAATCGTATAATTTCGCACATAAACACTACATTTTAGTACACAAGATATTTTGAAAATACGTCGCACAAACAAAATTACAAATTATCCTTACATTTTTAATAAATCTATTAAAAGCAAAAACACACAAGATATTTCGAAAATACGTCACACAAATTTACAATTTATCCTTGCAATTTTAATAAATTTATTAAAAGCAAAAATAAATTTAAAATTGAATTGTACAAATGGCGCGGTATTTTTGTTTTGATATTTATGTTGCGACGTTTAGTTTGTATATTTGTTTGTGTAAATTTTTTATAAAATCTGACAAAATATTGCGATTTTTTAAAGTTAACTCGGGCAAGTTTTCCGGGCAAGATTTTTTTTGTAAACGAATTTGAATGTCAAAATGTTGCCCTGACAGCTGAATCCGGGCAAGGTTTTGTTGCCTGACATTTCGAACGAATATGTAATAAATTCCGGGTAATTTTTTGTTGTAAAAGTAAACGAATATGCTATACGACAAATATTCCACGTGACATCTACTTTTCATGAACAAAAGTTTAAGATTTCAATATTAGCTGCGTTGCTTTCAAAATTTTACAACAACAATTGCATTGTATTAAGCCGATTGTTTTAGAATGTAAAGAAAAAAATTTTTAGGATTAGGGGAAATAAATCTTTTTATGGTTATGGTGTTTACCGCAAGGCGACTATTTTTTAATTTTTTTTTTCGAAGGGTTGTCATCTTGTAAAAAAAAAGACAATTGGCATTTGTTATTTGACAGAAAAATCCATTTAATTTGTATAGTTCACTTTATTTTAATTAAACGAAAAGATATTTAAACTGTTTGCCGCATTAAATGTCGTATCTTTTATGTTAATGTTCTGTAGATAATTTGACAGAAATTTTGTTATTGCCAACACAGAAGAATTAAAAATACATCAAAAAAAATAAATCCAAAAGTTGTTGCTTTCACATTTCCTAGCTAATCCGATTAGATTAGTGAAAGCAACACTACTATTAGCTGCGTTGCTTTCAAAATTTTACAACAACAATTGCATTGTATTAAGCCGATTGTTTTAGAATGTTAAGAAAAAAATTTTTAGGATTAGGGGAAATAAATCTTTTTATGGTTATGGTGTTTACCGCAAGGCGGCTATTTTTTAACTTTTTTTTTTCGAAGGGTTGTCATCTTGTAAAAAAAAGACAATTGGCATTTGTTATTTGACAGGAAAATCCATTTAATTTGTTCTGTGTAAAAAATTAATAAAAAAAAATTAAAATCAATACATATTTATAAAATGAACCAAACCGAACAATCTTTAATAATTCAAGTAACTATACTTTGCGAATTATAATGTATTTAACGTATATGAAATACTAGTGCAAACAAAGAAAAAAGATATTTAAACTGTTTGCCGCATTAAATGTCGTATCTTTTATGTTAATGTTCTGTAGATAATTTGACAGAAATTTTGTTATTGCCAACACAGAAGAATTAAAAATACATAAAAAAAATAAATCCAAAAGTTGTTGCTTTCACATTTCCTAGCTAATCCGTTTAGATTAGTGAAAGCAACACTACTAATAGTAGTGTTGCTTTCACTAATCTAATCGGATTAGCTAGGAAATGTGAAAGCAACAACTTTTGGATTTATTTTTTTTGATGTATTTTTAATTCTTCTGTGTTGGCAATAACAAAATTTCTGTCAAATTATCTACAGAACATTAACATAAAAGATACGACATTTAATGCGGCAAACAGTTTAAATATCTGTTCGTTTAATTAAAATAAAGTGAACTATACAAATTAAATGGATTTTTCTGTCAAATAACAAATGCCAATTGTCTTTTTTTTTACAAGATGACAACCCTTCGAAAAAAAAAATTAAAAAATAGTCGCCTTGCGGTAAACACCATAACCATAAAAAGATTTATTTCCCCTAATCCTAAACATTTTTTTCTTAACATTCTAAAACAATGGGCTTAATACAATGCAATTGTTGTTGTAAAATTTTGAAAGCAACGCAGCTAATATCTGTATTTAGATGACGCTACAGTTGCCGATCGATGCCGATGATCACGTTATTGTTTTGTTTTGTTATAGTAGAAATATGGAAATGGGAACTGAAGTAAAGACGAACTATATATAAAAAATTATTTTTTATTTTTATTTTTTAGAGCAATAAATGCTATGAAAATAAACTTTTAATTTTTTTTCTGTGAATGTATGCGCTATAATAAACTTTTATTTAGTGTGTACACAGTTACACACATTCAAATATTTTTCTTTTGAAAATGACGTAAAAGTAAAAGTAGAATACATAATGTATTGTTGTTGTTTCTAAAAGTTATTTTTCCTAGCTCTTTAAATATTATGAACAGGAAAACGAAATTTTAAGTCCCTACCCTTCAGACCAGGTGTAACGTAACCGTACAGTTTACGAAGACTTTACTATACTAAGGTGTTCGTAAACGTTACGCGTAAACAATACGGATGTGATGCGTAAAGTACACTTTTGTCACATGAGAAGTGAAACAAATTTGCGAAGACTTTTGTATGTATTAGTATACATAATAGTGTTCATAATGTTAACGTTTTTACGTAACGTTTGCGAACTGCTAATGCGTAACATTTATGAACCCATTACGCGATACGCATATGAACTGCTTATGTGAATCATTTACGAACGGTGTAGAATGTGTCACTCCGGCCAATATTGGAAAAAATGAATAGGTAGTAAAAAAACGTTTTTAATCAATTTTTATTATTTATGTATTTCAGCTTCAGGTAGATAATAATAATAATTATAATAATAATTTATAAATGTTTTTATGTTTTGATTTACTGCTTAGTACATATAACTCTTTTAATTAACAGTATTTAGATATACAAATATTACATATTTTCAAGGTGACATTTTTGTCTTTGTCTATAAACTAATGTTATAACTTAACTAATAAGAAACTAAAAATTTATCTTGGTCCTAAATATTAAATTATTTAATACCGTTCGATATTTAACTAACATGTGTCTAAAACACAGTGCGCTCATTTAATTTATCTAATTTCTTTTACTAATAAAGTAAATTCATTAATCTCATTAATTATTACGTTGTGACCACCGACAACGGTCTTTGGCATACTGGAACCAGTTTTTAATTACGTGTTCCACGTCACTAGCACGAGCCGTATTAAATTTTGAAATTGTTTCCTCTGAAATGATACAATGTTCAAGCATACAAAAACAAGAAATTATAATTAACCGATAATACCTTTTAAAATATTAATGATGGTAAATGTTTTAATTGGTATATTTCCATGTTGTCCGTGAACCGAGAAACTGGAGGCCGCATGATCCGTTATAGTGGTTTTTAAACAGCCCCGAATGTATTTCTCGTGTGTTAAATCTGTTATACCTCTAAAATGTTGCAACTAAAATTTAAAAAAGTAAATTATAAATAAATCAGAGCCGCCAATCCCATTATCTGATATGAAAACAGAATTATCGTTTTTTATTTCTTCCCAACTAGTATTTGTAGGAAAATTTTCTGCGATAATTTTAGCACCGTTACAAATATTATTAATTTCTTTTCGCACACTTCTATATTGATTTTGTTTAGACATTTTTAAAACAAAAACTTTTTTTTTAATAAAAACTATTTTTAATAAAAATATACAAAATAAATAAAAAAAAATCAAATATTACGAATATTATTTTGTATTTATTTACCAAATTAAAATATCACACACGACTGTTCACTAACTTATGGTTATGAAGAATAAATTATCAATGACGGTGTATACATTAGGCATACTATTTATGGAATTTTTTTCTCTTTTTAAAACCGGTTGTGTTTGTTTTTATTTTTTGGATTTTACACCAAAATTTTGTTGGTTTTGTTGGATTTTATTGCCTTATGTAAACACCGCGATATGGAAAAACCAGAAACGACAACATGTGTTCTGTATATAATACGGAATGTATATGTATGTGGTAGTAGTACTAAAAAAGCGTTCGTAAACCGTTCGTAAACGGTCCGCTTTTGATGTACACATTTTTGCGCCGGGAGGGTATTGTTTCTTTATTAAGTACTAAAATTAAACGATTGAAAATAGGACCAAAAGATGGCCCACTCTGTATTAAGAAGCACTTCTCAGTATCAAACGAAACGAGGCTTCTTTAAGGGTAGCAAATCTTCTTGAGAAAGTTGATACGGTTAGAATAAATTTAGGATAAATAGTTTTACTACTTTTATTTTTTGCGGTGATTAATTAACGAGTGAACTAAGCAGTTGTTACGGCCGCTGGTCGTACCAGGGGTTCTATTACATATTTTTTTTTTTTCGGAATTCAAATCATAAGAGCACTGACCTCCACTGTGTTACCGAAGTCTATTGTAAGCAACTTCAGTAAGTACTAAAAAAAAAAAAAAAAAAGATTTTGTCCGAAACCGAAAATTTTGCGATTGTTGTTGTCGCGCTGAATATCGTTCCCTTTTTGTTGGTGTGGACCAAAAATCGTATAAATAGAGACCGGGTCAAGAAGGAAGAGGAAGAAAAAAAAAAGAAAGCAAATTAGAAGGTTTTGATCTCGCGATCGTGAATAAAAATTTTTTTTTTGTGTGGAAAAAGATTAATAAAAAAAATGGTGATACGCGAAAAGTTAAATTAAAAAGAAAAAAAAAATAATAATTTATAGAAGATTTTGTTTTATAATAATAATCTAAGTTTAAAAAAAAAAAAAAAATATATATATATATAAAAAAAAAAAAATATAAACCAATACCGAAATTGAATTGTATACAAGTTTGCAAAATGGACGTATAAATTAAAATTGTTGTATGGTCCATCAGTACTAAATACTAATTACAAATTATGGGCCTAATTAATGTAACATGTAATTGTGATCTATAAAGACTATAAAATAAATGTTATATTCCATTTTTAAGTTGAATAAACAAAATTTTACAATCTGTTTTAATTAAAAAAAAAAAAAAAAATTTTGTTCTATTTGGATTGTGAGTCGAAATTTTGTGAGTTATAAGGTCGTTAATTTTCTCCACCTGTCTGTAGTAAAGTGACCTGAACTGTGAGTGAGTGAACCTTAATAAATAGTTATACATAAAATTAATATAAAATTTTAATGTTCAAAATCTAAATAATAATAACAAAAAAAAAAAACTAATTAAATTTTAAAATAAACTAAATAAAAGTAAACTAAACTACTAAACTAAACTACTATGCTACTTTAGTAATAACTAAATACTACGTTACTAAATTATGTATTTATACGACATTCATAAAGTGATATGATGGTGTAAAACGGTAGTGTAGCATATCGCTAAACTAAGTTGAAGTCAAACCTAATTCTGTACAAGTGATCGTAATTGTGAAACAAATTAGTGCTACATAAACTATTGTGAACCGTGAAGCTGGTGTTATACAGTGTTGTGTAAACGCGAAAGGTATAAAATACGTTGATACGATACGCTTAAATCAACCCAAATTGCGTAGGCAGTGATACAGCTGATTTTTATATGTAAGTTATTTTCGTTTGTACACACTATCCCGTTCCAGAATACAAAACAACTTACCCTCTATACGATCGTCATTTCCTTGAGCACGGTAAATGTTGAATCCAATCGAATGTGCGCGTATTTTTTCTACGATCATTTAATGTTTGAAAGAAGAAAACATATTCAAGTCTACGTCATCTCTACACATACCATCAATGTTATTATTCGGTTACGAATCGACGTAAAAAGCGTACATATTGAAAAAAAAAAACAAAATTCAAACGTTCATTGGTATTCATCACCATACAAATTGTATTAATGGAACCCATCGATGTAGTATTATGTATCTGCACCACCTGTATTATATACTATGGAGGATTAGATGCTCCCCAAAGGCATGTCTTAGATTTAAGTTATTAATCATTGTTAATCTCTCGGTCCAAATTTAATTCGCATAGTATTAGTGTATTTTCATTTCAATTCATAATTCTTAATTTAAAGTAATTTGTACAATCGGCAAATTTATTTTTTTCTTTCTGTTAGGTTAAGTAGATATTTAAATTTCGGTCCGAGTTTTTTTTTTGTTCTTCTCAAAATTATCAATCATACATTTATAATTAATTTAATACTTATATGGATTATTGTATTGCCGAACGTTTTTACCAAAATTTTACATGATTCTAATTAAAATGGATTGTTAATTAGTTTTGTCTGTTGCATGGGGATGAGATCCGGTTGATTTGTTTTTAGACGAAGAGTAGTCTGTATGTATTTCTCCGGTTTTCCTTCTTTAAATTGATTACATCTTAAATATCGGTCTAGCAAGATCTATTCCTAAGCGCTATCAAACCCCACGCCAATCCGACGAGCATATGCTGGAGCTATAGACCGTGATAGTAGCAGGTTAGATAAATAATTTTCTTTAATGAGAAGGTTCAAATCTGGATTTCGAATTTATTCTAGATCTAATTCTTAGAACCATGTGGTTTGGATTCCGTATTATTAAAAATTGTATCATATGATACAAGGTCATAACCGAAACCCAAACCACGTTCTCGTTACAGTGGCGCCCAAACAAACGGCATGGCTTTTAAAATGGCTCCAATTTATTTACAAATATTTTTATAACTTCATTAATAAAATTACCGGAAAAAAATAAAAAAATTCAAAATGGCTACTCTATAATTTTTTTTTAGGTTTTCGTTAAACTGCCAGTTAAATTTATAATCAGCTGTAATCTTAAATTCATTTAATGGACTCGGTTGTTTTTTTTTTCTTAGTAAAATTAGGTTTGATTAATTGAATCATGCCGCATTAATTCGATGTAATGATGCATCTAGATCTAGTGTTTGCAGACTATGATTCAATTAACCAATTCCTAGATAAATTAAATTAAATTACGAATTAAATAATTTTCATTTTCTTTATTTTCGTGTTATATTCCACTTTCGTTTTGAAGTGTTGACTTTGATGTTAGATTAAATAAATAAAGATTTTGGCCTAAATGATACACTGTACCTTCCAACGCAGAAGTATTCTAATATTTTTTTTTTATTGACGCATCTGTTAGCTAACTGGAAGGGGTTGTTTAAATTTTTTTTCCATCGCAGACTGACTCTTGATTCTGGAATGGATCGGGCGGGTCTCATCTCTATACATGCAACAAGGTTTTTGAGAATAATTACTTTAGTTTTGAAATTGGTTGAATGTTCAATATTTATTTAATTTTGTTTATATAGAGATTTTTTTTTATTTAAAATTGTTTTAGTATTACTAAGTACAAATATTATTTTTGTTTAGGAATTAGCAATAAGAATAATTTGGTTTTCTTTTTAAATTTTACAAATTTAAAATCATTTATTATTCATCCGATAAGCAGTTTTGCTTCATTACAAAATTATTTCGGATTTTTATAATCACTATTTTTTTTGTTGTTGTTGTGTTTGAAATCAACCGCTGTTGCGAAATCAGACTTTGCAATTGAAGCAAGTCACTAATACTTAAATTTTCTTAATATTATTTTTTCTTCTTTATTTTTTTTATATAATTTTTGGTTTTGGGATTAAATAATTTCTTCTTCTATTTTATATATATATACATAATTCTCGGTTTCCAACGTCTTTGTATAGAGTAACTGTAAAGCAAGTTATAATGGCTTATTTTAAAATAAATCCAAAAGATTTATCTTTCGATGAATTATCGATTGAATTTGAAATTCGAAAATTGACTGGTAATTTAGACGTTGCCACCCCACAGTTGGAAGAAGCTCTAAGTAAAGAATTGTCTGATTATGATCTTAAACCATCACAACCGCATTTGAAAGCTTTAAGGCATCCTCACAATGAGATTACAGTTTGCGCATTGGAAATCCAAAGTCTCCAAATTAAGTTACTAAATTGTATTCAAAATCCAAACTTTAATTCGGTAGAATTCTCGTCTTTGATTTCTAAAATAATCCACTTGAAAGGCCGTGGTGAACGAATATTGGTTCTTGAACTCGTAAGATTACCAGCCACCAAACTCGTAAAAGGTTGTGATACGCTCCTGGAAATAGGTCGTCGTTTCATCAAAGAAGAACAGGACTTGAAAGAAACTATTAACGATCTTAGCATTACACAAATAGATCCGAGTGATATTTTAAAATTAATATTAAGCGCGCCCCAGCCTGCGGAACTCAAAGAACCGGGCCTTATAGCAATAAATTCGATTACTATAGAGGACGATTTGGATGATATATCTCACATATCTGATCCAAACCTGAATGATCCAACAAACCGGCCTGTCATTATAGAAATTGTAAATGATTCTGAGGACAATGTACCACAAAGAGCTTCGGTATTACCACAGGTTCCGCAGAAATCTTCCTCAGTTCCGAATTTTAATATCCCATCAAACCACACTTTCCAAAATACCGAACCTCCATTTCCTTTTCCTTATAATTATCCCTACTTGCCACCGGTTTTAAATCCAATGTACCTACCCCAATTGCCTCCCGCAATACCGTTTTCTCACGCTACTCACGCCACAACCGGTACCGTTAATTTTAACCCAAAATTAATGGTAGATTCAATATTACCAGGAAATCTTCAAAAATCCCAACGTCAAAGTTCTCTCGTGGAGGGAATGACGTGTAATGAGACTAATCGACCCACCGCGCAATCCTTTACACCCCACAATTCCATCTTGTATCGTACACCAGTACATAAATGGGGAATATCCTTCGATGGGTCTGGTACTGGGTTAGCTGTAGAGAAATTTCTGTATAGAGCCGAACATCTAGCCAACACAAATAATATCTCCTTAATGCAACTCCTTAATGATATGCCGTCTTTGTTAAAAGGTACTGCAGGAGAGCATTATTGGCTTGTTCTTCAACGGAATCCAGGATGTAATTGGGCTCAATTTAAAAAGGAATTTACCGACCGGTTCCAAGACCGACGAACAGATGTGGACATCTTACGGTTAATTGATGCACGAAAACAAAAGCCAGGGGAATCGTTCACTGAATTTTACTACGTTATATTAAACTTAGCTCTTCCCTTACAAGTTCCATTGACGGAATTTCAAATTCTGGAAATCTTGAAGAAGAACATGCGAGCCGGATTACAGGTTCATCTTGCGGGTAGAGCATTATCCACGATTTCCGAGCTCACCAGTGTGTGCATTGCTACCGAAGATATTTGGAAATCTGTGGGATTAATTCCCGAACAACTGATTCAGCGAAATGCTCATACTCCTCGGATTCATGAAATGCAAAACTACCATACCGACGGGACGTGGTTCTATACACCCCCGTCTAATCCAATCACAGTCGGTAAACCACCCTCTACGAACTGTTTACTACCACCTATACAATCAAAAGAAAATGATTCGTCCTTCGAGAATTCACCTCAATTAGAAGCTTTCAGTCAAACCCCACCTAATTTGGCTAAATCACCTGCAGTGGTCCCAGCCAAACCTCTAATCTCTTTTTGTTGGAACTGCCGCAAGACGGGACATTTTTATACCGACTGCGACGTTGTACGTTCGCAAATATTTTGCTACGGTTGTGGTATGCTGAATGTACTAAAACCCCATTGTAATTTCTGTCAGCGTAAATCGGCCGCGTTAAACCGGACGCTGGAGACGACTACTCGGGAGTCGAATCGCTCTCCAACACGCATTCTCCAACGACCCCCAAATCCGAATTCACGATTGGCTTTCAACTCCCATCAGAAGTCAGATCAAAACTAAATATTAATAAAAGTGCACAAAATTTAACAGCTTCTTTCAAACCACGGACTAGACGCTCTATAAATTATTTTAAACGGAGACACCAAATATATCGAAATATTTCAAAAACCACATTTTGTGACTCGATAGATTTCCTTTCTGACAATCGTCCGTATGCGGATGTTACATTAAACGGAACGAAAATACAGGGATTACTCGATAGTGGGGCTAATATTTTGGCCTTGGGTAAAAATTCACTTCATTTTATTAAAGAGCACAATTTACTTTTACATGCTATTCCGGCGGTAGTCCAAATCGCAAACGGCTCGCCTTTAAAAATTCACGGGTTCGTAAATATTCAGGCGGGTTATAACAATAAAATCATTAATATGGCCCTTTTTGTGGTTCCCGACCTTCAGCAGACGCTGTACTTAGGATGTGATTTTTGGCAAAATTTTGGACTTCAGCCTTCTCTGATATCCTCTCTGGCTACCATACCTTCCACATTGGCTAATTCCATCGACACCCAAAATTCGGTTTCCTCCGATAACAACCAGCATGAGTTGTCTTTTGATCAGCGGGAAAGACTGCTGTCTATTGTGGAGCTGTTGCCTAGCTTCGAGCGGTTGGGACTTGGACGAACTCATCTACTCCATCACACGATCGACGTAGGGGATGCCGAACCTATTAAGCAACGTCATTACGCTGTGTCACCTGCTATACAGGAGCAAATGTTTCAGGAGATAGACCGAATGATTGCTCTGGATGTTATTGAGGAGAGCCACAGTGGCTGGAGCTCCCCAATGGCGATCGTGAAACGACAGAGTGGAGGTGTGCGTCTTTGTCTTGATGCGCGGAAGCTCAACAGCTTAACGAAAAAAGACGCCTTTCCTTTGCCGCTGATCGAAGGATTACTTAGCAGGTTGGATCGTACCCGTTATATTTTGAGTCTGGATTTAAAGGACGCCTTCTGGCAGATTCCTCTGGATCCGGCCTCGAAAGAAAAAACTGCTTTTACCATCCCGGGGCGACCCTTGTACCAATTTAAGGTAATGCCTTTTGGTCTTTGCAATGCGCCTCAGACCCTGTGTAGATTAATGACCAGCGTGATTCCTCACCATCTACATAGCCGGGTGTTCGTTTATCTGGACGACCTCTTAGTAACATCCGAGGATTTAGATGAACATTTATCATTGCTCCAGGATGTCGCTGAAAGGCTAACAAAGGCTGGAGTAACGATAAATGTTCAGAAAAGCAAATTTCTTCTGAAAGAAATCGAATACCTAGGTTATGTAGTTGGCGAGCGAGGATTGAGACCTAATCCGTGCAGGGTCGAGGCCATTGTTAAATTCCCAACACCCAAAAACGCCCGACAAATACGACGGTTCCTTGGAGTCACGGGATGGTATAGGCGGTTTATTAACGGGTACTCCACTCTATCGGCCCCTCTCACTTCACTGTTAAAGAAAAACAAAAAGTTTGTTTGGTCTGATGAAGCGGATCATTCTTTTAAGGTTTTGAAACAAGCTCTAGTGCAAGCGCCGGTTCTAGTTAATCCTGATTTTCACTCGCGGTTTTATATTCAATGCGATGCGAGCTCTATGGGTATTGGTGCAGTGTTGTTTCAACGAGATCAAGAAGGAAACGATAGGCCTATTGCCTACATGTCAAAAAAATTAAATCCAGCACAACGAAACTACTCCGTAACGGAACAGGAGTGTTTGGCTGCATTAGAGGCAATCAAGAAATTTCGGTTGTATGTCGAAGGGTTGCCATTCACGGTCATAACGGACCACGCCAGCCTTAAGTGGCTTATGTCACTTAAGGATATCACCAGGAGACTGGCTCGATGGGCACTAAAGCTTCAAGGATTCAACTTTGAAATTGAATTTCGGAAAGGATCACAGAATGCCGTCCCGGACGCGTTATCCCGACTCGAAATGGAATCCCTTGATATGTTGCCAAATATTCCAAACGATTCGTCTTTGCACGTTGATCTAAAGTCCCCTTCTTTTCTTGATCCTTCTTATCAAAAATTAGCGTGGTCGCTTCAACAGACTAACAACACCTTTAATCTATTTTCCGTTCAAAATTTAATTTACATTCAACTTTATCCTAACACATATAGCCTACCAGATATTCCATCATACAAACTTTTAATTCCAGTTTCTCTCAGATTCGGGTTAATATCCTCGGCTCACTGTCCTCCGTCTTCCGCTCATCTAGGCATACGCAAAACGACAGAAATCATCCAGCGATATTATTACTGGCCCACAATCCATGACGATGTAGCGCAGTTTGTGAATGCTTGCGAAGAGTGCAAAGCAAACAAACCAGCAAATTACGTGTGCAAGCCGCCTCTCGGTTCACTTCCTCTGACCTTCAGGCCTTTTCAGAGAGTTTACCTTGACTTTTTAGGACCTTATCCACTTACTAGGAAAGGAAATACGGGAATTTTGATTGCCATTTCTAGATCATTTCTCCAAATTTGTTTTGACCAAAGCAGTCCGTCATGCAACGTCCATTGAAGTGTGTAAGTTCCTAGAAGAAGAGTTATTCTTGCTGTTTGGGGTTCCTGAAGTTATCCTTACGGATAATGGCCGGCAATTCGAATCGCTTGTTCTCAAAAATTTATGCAGTAAGTTTGGTGTCAGACATGTGTTCACTGCAAAATATTCGCCGCAGGCCAATGCCTCAGAGCGTGTCAACCGGACTTTATTGGCATCCTTGCGAGCGTATATTAAGACGGACCAGAGAGCCTGGGACTTACACTTATCCGCAATAACCCATGCTCTACGAAATTGTGTTCACGACTCTTCAAAGTATTCACCACATTTTCTGGTTTTTGGACAACATGCAATTTTGCATGGGTCTCTTTATTCCTTATTGCGGCAGGCTTTTTCGTATGGCGGAAACTGTATACAGTCTGATGATAAACCAGACTTTCTTCATAAAATTTATCGCGATGTACAACAAAAATTAAGAAACGCTCAAGAGAAAGCTAGTAAGACTTATAACATGAGAACACGAAATCCTGACATTTACGTAGGACAAACTGTTTATGTCAGAAATTTTAAACAAAGTAAGGCTTCAGATAAGTATGCGGCTAAGCTAGCTCCTAAATTCATCAAAGCTGTGGTTACTAAACTTGTAGGAAATGTCGCATGTGAGGTAATTAGTGAGGCTGGTACTAACCTAGGCGTATATCATTATAAGGATGTAAAAACCTGACTGAATCTTATCAACGTACACCCATATATAATTAGTAATTGCTCAGAAATATAGTGCGGTATAAAGTTGGCCCGGCTTTGAGACCCATCAACAGGGGTGAGTCGTCCCCACGATTGTTACGGCCGCTGGTCGTACCAGGGGTTCTATTACATATTTTTTTTTTTTTCGGAATTCAAATCATAAGAGCACTGACCTCCACTGTGTTACCGAAGTCTATTGTAAGCAACTTCAGTAAGTACTAAAAAAAAAAAAAAAAGATTTTGTCCGAAACCGAAAATTTTGCGATTGTTGTTGTCGCGCTGAATATCGTTCCCTTTTTGTTGTTGTGGACCAAAAATCGTATAAATAGAGACCGGGTCAAGAAGGAAGAGGAAGAAAAAAAAAAAAGAAAGAAAATTAGAAGGTTTTGATCTCGCGATCGTGAATAAAAATTTTTTTTTTGTGTGGAAAAAGATTAATAAAAAAAATGGTGATACGCGAAAAGTTAAATTAAAAAGAAAAAAATAATAATTTATAGAAGATTTTGTTTTATAATAATAATCTAAGTTTAAAAAAAAAAAAAAAAATATAAACCAATACCGAAATTGAATTGTATACAAGTTTGCAAAATGGACGTATAAATTAAAATTGTTGTATGGTCCATCAGTACTAAATACTAATTACAAATTATGGGCCTAATTAATGTAACATGTAATTGTGATCTATAAAGACTATAAAATAAATGTTATATTCCATTTTTAAGTTGAATAAACAAAATTTTACAATCTGTTTTAATTAAAAAAAAAAAAAAATAAATTTTGTTCTATTTGGATTGTGAGTCGAAATTTTGTGAGTTATAAGGTCGTTAATTTTCTCCACCTGTCTGTAGTAAAGTGACCTGAACTGTGAGTGAGTGAACCTTAATAAATAGTTATACATAAAATTAATATAAAATTTTAATGTTCAAAATCTAAATAATAATAACAAAAAAAAAAACTAATTAAATTTTAAAATAAACTAAATAAAAGTAAACTAAACTACTAAACTAAACTACTATGCTACTTTAGTAATAACTAAATACTACGTTACTAAATTATGTATTTATACGACATTCATAAAGTGATATGATGGTGTAAAACGGTAGTGTAGCATATCGCAAAACTAGGTTGAAGTCAAACCTAATTCTGTACAAGTGATCGTAATTGTGAAACAAATTAGTGCTACATAAACTATTGTGAACCGTGAAGCTGGTGTTATACAGTGTTGTGTAAACGCGAAAGGTATAAAATACGTTGATACGATACGCTTAAATCAACCCAAATTGCGTAGGCAGTGATACAGCTGATTTTTATATGTAAGTTATTTTCGTTTGTACACACTATCCCGTTCCAGAATACAAAACAACTTACCCTCTATACGATCGTCATTTCCTTGAGCACGGTAAATGTTGAATCCAATCGAATGTGCGCGTATTTTTTCTACGATCATTTAATGTTTGAAAGAAGAAAACATATTCAAGTCTACGTCATCTCTACACATACCATCAATGTTATTATTCGGTTACGAATCGACGTAAAAAGCGTACATATTGAAAAAAAAACCAAAATTCAAACGTTCATTGGTATTCATCACCATACAAATTGTATTAATGGAACCCATCGATGTAGTATTATGTATCTGCACCACCTGTATTATATACTACGAAGGATTAGATGCTCCCCAAAGGCATGTCTTAGATTTAAGTTATTAATCATTGTTAATCTCTCGGTCCAAATTTAATTCGCATAGTATTAGTGTATTTTCATTTCAATTCATAATTCTTAATTTAAAGTAATTTGTACAATCGGCAAATTTATTTTTTTCTTTCTGTTAGGTTAAGTAGATATTTAAATTTCGGTCCGAGTTTTTTTTTTGTTCTTCTCAAAATTATCAATCATACATTTATAATTAATTTAATACTTATATGGATTATTGTATTGCCGAACGTTTTTACCAAAATTTTACATGATTCTAATTAAAATGGATTGTTAATTAGTTTTGTCTGTTGCATGGGGATGAGATCCGGTTGATTTGTTTTTAGACGAAGAGTAGTCTGTATGTATTTCTCCGGTTTTCCTTCTTTAAATTGATTACATCTTAAATATCGGTCTAGCAAGATCTATTCCTAAGCGCTATTAAACCCCACGCCAATCCGACGAGCATATGCTGGAGCTATAGACCGTGATAGTAGCAGGTTAGATAAATAATTTTCTTTAATGAGAAGGTTCAAATCTGGATTTCGAATTTATTCTAGATCTAATTCTTAGAACCATGTGGTTTGGATTCCGTATTATTAAAAATTGTATCATATGATACAAGGTCATAACCGAAACCCAAACCACGTTCTCGTTACACAGTCTCAAGTATTGTATGTAGTATGAAGAGCACATGAACAATTAAAACAAGGAGTTATTTTGGCTGATGAGATCAATATTTAAATGCTCAAATAAAGTGTCCAAACTGGTTTGTACCTTTAATAAATTGAAATACCCAAATTTCGTTCAATTCATTTAATTTGCTTTACTTATACTGCTCTTATGTGTAAAATTAGTAAACTAATTTGAATTAATACCTTTCCCTTAAAACCATGATGCAAAAGTTTTCGCGGTTTTGAGGAAAAATATTAAGAAAATTGATTTTTACGTCTGTGAGAAACGGTGAGACTTCGAACCTAACGATAGCCAAACTAACCATTTAATTTCGATAAACGTAAATTAATACCTCAATTATACATTTAACTTCATTCTTAAGAAAATTAATATCAATTGGTAATATTAAATGACAATACATTTGTATAATAATATTTTTATATTTATTTATATTGTTTTTGTACGTAGTTTGTAAGCATTCACTTCTTGCAGTATCCTCCGTAACAAATGAGCTTGAGCTCAACATGGAGGGTATTAGCATGGAGTGGATTTGTTTTTTGAAAAAATCTGAGGTTTTTATGCCTAATGGAAGTATTTTTTTGTTGATGTTCATTTATTATGCTTCCATATGTTCTTTTCCTCTACTAAAATTGTTATGTCAATCTATAAATAAATAAATAAATAAATAAATAAATAAATAAATAAATAAATAAATAAATAAATAAATAAATAAATAAATAAATAAATAAATAAATAAATAAATAAATAAATAAATAAATAAATAAATAAATAAATAAATAAATAAATAAATAAATAAATAAATAAACAAATAAATAAATAAATAAATAAATAAATAAATAAAATAAATATTTTGTGGTCGAAAACTGATTTCTAGTACACACCTTTTTTGATAAGTTGAGTATCATCACAAAGCACTTTATTTATAAGCGAATCTAAGCTAAACGACAAGCGCCTCATAAAATTGGCGGCTATCTAATAAACTATAAAAAGCGCTAAGCTTCGAATATGAATAAATTTCTTGTTTTCATTCAATAAAAATTTTGCACAGATACGTAAGAATGGAAATAATATAAACTATATGGAATCAATGCCTTCTAAACTACTGGCCTCTAAGTCTACGGTTCAACGTAAATTTTCCACATGGCAGCAAAATAAGAAACATGAAAAAATACTTTTAAAAAAAATCAGTCTCTCTAAATCGGTCAAAGGAGGGGAGAAGTACGTTTATTTTTTCCAAAATTTGTTTTACACGTGGATTTTACTATTCTCTATACTCCCAATTTTCAACGAGTCATATGGATGAGTTATTTGTGTTGTTGTAATATAAAACAATTTGTGACACTTGGCAGTTCTTTACAATAATGCCTTCTAAACTACTGGCCTCTTACACCAAATGATGTCGACACGCTAAGTCTATGGTTCAACGTATATTAAACAGATGGCAGCAAAATAAGAAACATGAAAAATTACTTTTAAAAACATCAGTCTCTCTAAATCGGTCAAAGGAGGATTACGTTTACTTATTTTAATTTCTTTTACACGTGGATTTTGCTATTCTCTATATTCCCAATTTTCAACGAATCATATGGATGAGTTGTTTGTGTTGTTGTAATTATAGGTTAGGTTTCAGTGGTTGCTTACTGCTCACTTAGGCCAATTTTTAGGCCCATTGTGATACCACTCATTCACTCCACATCATTAAACCACCTACTTCACCTACTCACACAACTACAGTATACCACCTGCACATTGCAAGCTCCATGTCAACCTGTACATTGACATGGAAGGTGGGTTGGCGCGTGACACGGAATTCTGCACTCCATCTTCCGCGTCTTAGTTGTATTTATTAGCATCACCGATCGTAATCAATGATGAAAATTCGATTTGCATCTAGCCTCTGATTGAATTCGAACCCAGCACCTCCCGGTCCAAGTGCCGAAGCTTTAACCACTGCACCACTTGTCCGGTCCACTGCACCGTTTGTCCGGTTGTAATATAAAACAAATGAAAAAATAAAATGAGAATTATTATATAGTGATTTGATAATAGTAATGGCGTGTAGGAAAAACTTGTTATTTTATTACTTAATTATTTCACTTTAACATAAATTATTTGTAGAATTTATAAGAAAACATCAAATAAACAGTAAATCACTTAAAATTTTAACATTCCTCACAGAATTTGACACATAAGGAAAATGGTTTATTGTAATCGTACTGTCATAATCTCTCATTTTTTATAATTTTGTCTTTTTTCTCTCGCATACGTATTGTTTATTGTTTTTTTTATGTACACAGTGATTTTGTTGTATTTGGTTATAGGTAGTCTTTTCTTAGAAAAATTTAATAAATCACGACCAAAAAGCTAATTTAAAATTTAGATATCAATTCTTTATTACATATTATACTGCAATTCTTATTTCTTTTAATTTTTTATTCAAAGATATTCAAATGAAAATATGGTATATAGGATATACAAAATATAAGAAATGATCATATAATATTCTCTGCTCTCTAAAACTTCGTATCACGTTATCTAAATAGGCGAATTTATTTAAATTCACACTAAATATTTTTTAATATGGATATGAAAAATTCAATTTATGAATTAAGAAAATCGATTAGACTTAAATTGTTCATAATTCATTAATTTATTATATAATAATTTAGAGTTTTGTTAACTTTGTGAAATTTTTTGCCGTCGTAATAAGGAGGCAAGATGTATTATTTGTACTTAATTTTGCTGACCTTTCGTTGTTGACTTAAATAGACGTCATCAGCAAAAAATGAATGTTATCACAGGCCAGTACTATACAAGCAGTGCACTTAGAATACTACAGACCACACTGCTTTCTGCTGGATGACACCAATTTATGTCTACAGTTTCTTCTTTGAACTAAAGACGGCAGTCATGTTGATAAAAAGAATAAACGAACATAAACAGAAAAAAGAAAATATTTATACGAGTGCTAAAAATAAGGTTATGTCTTCCCTTAAATTACAAGAAATGTGTACACATTTTGTACCTGTTTACATATTTAACACAATTTAAAATGCATAATTTTATAATAATACTATGAATTAATACTTACCAATAGCTTTTTATTAAATTTTAAAATATATTATTAAAATATTTTTCTTGTGGTTTGCTTACAACTTTTTTTTATCAATATGACAGCTTAATCACAAAACAAATCAATACAATCTTTATAATTTTAGTGCTGCCTACAATAGTCAAAGATGGAACTGGCGACATAAATTGACGTCATATAGCAAAATTTTTAAAGCAGTGTGGCCTGTAGTATTCTAGGTGCACTGATACAAGGCACTGATGGAATACAGAAACCAATACAAATAAGTTCCCAACAAAATAAATGGTTGCTCTTCTCAGAATCTACTTAAATATAAATCCTGCTAACTCCACACATATGGAATAAACAATAACTATCTAAAGTAATTTTTTTTCTATAGAATTTTTTTTTTAAATTTTTAGAAAGAAACAAAAAATGAAAAAAACAAAAACAAATTTACGTTGGATTGTTAGTGTAATCAACCAGTGTACCTAGAATACTACAGGCCACACTGCTTTCTATGTCATCAAATTTATGTCTACGGTTTATTCTTTGAACTGTAGACAGCAGTCATGTCCATAAAAAGAATTAACATAAATAAACAGAAAAAAAATAATATTTATATGAGTGCTAAAAGTAGGGTTATGTCTTCTCGTAAATTACACGAAATGCGTACACATTTTAAAAATATTTACAAATTTAACACAATTTAAAATCCGTAATTTTATATTAACATTATGAATTAATACTTACCAATAGCTTTTTATTAAATTTTAAAATATATTATTAAAATATTTTTCTTGTTGTTTGTTTACAATTTTTTTTATCAAAATGACAGCTTAAATACAAAAAAAAAATCAAAACAATCTTTATAATTTTAGTGCTGCCTATAATAGTGAAAGCAGAACTGACGACATAAGTTGACGTCATATAGCAAAATTTTTAAAGCAGTGTGGCCTGTAGAATTCTATCTAGGTGCACTGATATATGCATGTATACAATTGCGTAAATCGTGTTTTCTTCATTTTTTGTATATATTTTTTTGTTTTGATATTGTAAAAAATTGCACGAATTTGATTCGATCTTACAACGAAGCAGAGTTGTTAGATTTGTTAAATTTTGAATTCTTATTCTATGTTTCAGTTTATATTATAAGAGAAAAATGTTTTATTAAATAAGTTTCTTTAAATTATACAAAGCATATTATAGAAGAAAACTGTAGCACTAAATTCGGTTTGGTGTAAAAATAAAACCTCTTAGTAATTGTTATTCGGCATAGTCGTTAGGTAAGACTCCAGCACATTTTCAGTAAATAAGAAAAATATTTTTGCGATTCATTTAAATATAGATGTCATATTATCCTTCATAAAAATGTGTTAACATTTATAAATTATTCAATTATGTATCTAAAAATCATCAATATTTATATTTAAATATTTATTTTATACATTTTTATTAAACGTTTAATGATTGCTGATAACGTAGCCACATGTCCCACAACTAATAACGCTCAGCAGAGAGACCACTTCTAAGAACCGTATATTTACAACGCAAAAGCCCTAAAGAAACGTCAGTGGTAGTTTAAAGTTGGAGTATGCAGTTTTCTCACCATTTAATAAAGTTGTGGGAATTCCAGAAGAAGCATCTGCCAGTGCTATTTTTCTAGATTATCTCACTTTACCAATATGTATAAAATTTGTATAATATATATATATATACTCGTATATATATATATATATATATATATATATATATATATATATATATATATATATTTATATATATATATATATATATATATATATATATATATATATATATACACGGTTGCTTTTGATCTGTCTAACTTTGGTAAATTTTCAGAAAGGGTTTATCTTCAGGATTCAGGTTTATCTTCAGAAAGGTAAATTAATTAACTCTGACTACTTTTTGGATCAGATGCATAAAAAACTTCGTGAGAAAGACCTGGCAGGCAGAAGAAAAATGTCACCTTTCATCAGGACAATGCACGCGTTCACAATAGCGTTATAATAACAGCGAAAATTAACGATTTACAGTGCAAATTGCCTCGTGCTCACCAGATTTGGCTCCTACCGACTATTAAGAACGATAAGACCTTTTGGGATCGTTCTTTAATGAAGGAATAGAGCTATTGGCAAAACAAATGTATTGAAGTATTGGGAAATTGAACACATTGTAACATTGAAAAATAAAACCTATTTAAAGCTAACCAACCTATTTCAAGCTTTCATTGCTAATGCAGAAACTTTTCAGACGTTCACATATGATTATTGTTATGATAAATTTTATGAAGTGTCTCTTAAAATTTTCTCTGTAGTCTTTTCTACACCGCCTGATTCAATTAGAATTACTTAGAGAGCATCGCTTGAAGATTTGAATCAAGGACTTCGCTCCTCTGTACGTTAGCGATATAGTATTTTTAGTCACTCCTATATCATTCTCAGCACATACTCACTTTGACATTGAGTGGGAAACTGATATTTTATATATAAAGTTAATAAATTCCATTAGGTTATTATTATAATTTGAATTACTATAATGCAGTTTAAATTTATCGCTCTGCAATCTATTTATTCAAACAAGATATTTTCGATTAATAGATCTGTATGCTTCGATATTTTTTTCATTCCTCTCGCAATAAATACACGGAGATGGCTCGACTTGTAACATGTCGTCAAAATATGGGTCTGGTAATTGTGCAATTTACGATAACGACATACTATTTTCTTCTTGAATATTCGAATATGTTTTAAAATTTGGTCGATCGAAATTCGATTTGGGCGATGGCAAAGTTTTTGATAGTGATATATTTAGCTCTTGCGATGGAGATGGAATGGAATTTAAAACATACATTTCACCATAAATACTCTTCTGTCATTTATGTTATTTACAACTACCGGAGATAACACTTTGGCATTCCAGATGGTAGTAAAAGGTAAAAGGAGTAATACCACAATGTTTTAGCCAAAGTTCATGGCTAAAATAATTAGTAGAATATTTGAAAAGCCGAGCACCATCTTTTTGTTTAGCATTACAATGCAACATGGCACATTTAACTCCTGCTGGTTTACTCATCTTCAAACGAATGCAATTTAACCACAAAACCTAAATTTATAATACGTATGTATCAAGATAATTTATGTAAATATTTATATATTGTATTCTTAAATAACACAACGAGTATTAAATATCCTACGAGAAAACAAACAAAAATGATTATTAAAATTTTACCAACACAATGGTACAAACAAACTGCTAAAATTGCTTTCAATTGCTATGCTGAAACATCATCAAAACGGAAACGCTTTATTCCACGTCTATGCAACTCAAAACGAAATACAAAACTGGCTGATCACCTAAATATTTTATTTTCATAATCTTTTTCAAAAGATCAAACTACAAAACAAAAAAAGAAAAAGTATGAAAAGAAAAAATTTAATATTGCACACGGGTCCCGGTCGAAATTGCATATTTTAAAACGGTATTTTTAAAACTGCATTTTTCAAAACTGCATGTTTCAAAACGGCATTTTTCGAAACGACATAGGTACAAAACAGCATTTTTCAAAGCGCATTTCACAAAATGACAGTTTTCAAACAGCAAATTTCAAAATTGCATATTTCAAAACGACATACGTACAAAACAACATTTTTCAAAACAGCATTTTCCAAAATTGAATATTTTAATAAGGTACAAAACGACATTTTTCATAACGACATCTATCGTTTATTTAGATTCTCTTTAATACATACATATATAATAAGTTTTAATTTCAATAACTTTCAGAAAGCCATATTTGCTGTATTCTTTTTTTCATTAAAATTAGTTTATGTTTGTTTCCTTAATAATATATCTAGGTTTTAAACAAAGTTAAACCATAGAGAAATAAATCACAATCAGAGACCTAAACGGAAGGAAAATTCAGTGTTAAATCACGATGTCGTTACAAATGGAAAAATATCTCTAGCGGTTGTTTATAGAAATGTTTAGCTAAAACTCAAACCCTATTTTGGTGTAGTTGGTCAATTGCTGATTTCTCGTTCAATATGTTTTTTCTATACGCGTACGTATGTGTCTAATGAATGAAAGAATAAACAAAATAAAATATCTACGATCAATTTTTTTTGAGTATGTTTATTTATTAGTTTTGTTGTTGGTTTCTGTAGGATGATTTAATAAATGTATGTACGATTACATGTACGTGTATGTTACTAAAAAATTGGAGATTATAAATGAAAATTTCAAAAAGAAAAATTTTCCTAATGCGAAATTTATTAGAATGATCATAAGATAAGTGATCATAATATAATTCTGTGCGATTTTATATTTTTATCACAACGTAAAGTCAAAATATATTTTAGGTGGCAATTTTCCTAGGATTTAGTTTGTGTATGTGTGAAAAATACAAATAAGATATAACTTCATCAAAGGTGTATGTGTATAAAAATATGTGTGTATATAATTTACTTTTTAAGACCCAATAGAAAATTATAAGTTTATGTTTTGTATGCAGTCTTTAAATGTGTAAAATTACTGAAAAATAACTGTCCAGAAAATATTTTGCTATATTTAGTTAATTTTTATATCTTCCAAGTCCGTAGTATTTCTTAAAATTTATTTAAATTTTCAGGAGTTTAGGAGAATTTAAACTATCAAATATTCATGATTTTTAGGAAATTGAAAACTTAAGAGAATCCAATTATTACGTATTAATTTATTTAGGTATTAGGGTTTTCATGGTAAATTCTGTTACTCAGAATTTATGGCTGTTACTGTTGTAGATTCCAGGTTAGATGTTCATGCTTGATAAAAAAATATATCTACTAAACTCCTTATATTTACCAGGGACTAGTTTGCAGTCGTGTCATTAAATTCACTTGGTGTTTTGATTATATTTTAGAACAACAATTTGTTTTACTAAGGAAGATAATTTAAGTTTGGGTTTTAATTGTTTAACTAACCATGTAGAACTTTAAGATATTATAGTAATTGTTGTGTTTTTATATTCTTTATCTTTGATTTAGCTTGGAGAAATTCATACGTAAACGAAGAAAGTATTTATTATATAAACATTATTATTAATAATTTAAAGTTACTAAATAGTGAAATTGAAACTAATAACCAACAATTAAATGGTAGTTCATATCTTGCTTTATAAGGAACTAATAAAAATGTATAATATTATAATTTTATTACTAAAGGTAACTATAGGCTATACTTAGGCGGTTACAAACGTCCTGTCCCATCTAATTAGCTTATTAGCAATCCTTCGGTTTTGTTCCGTGTAAAAATGGTGTGTCTGGTGAAATTTGGGAAATCCGGTGTACAAATATGGTCATAAATTGAAAATCAATCAATCAGTTTATTTAATTCATTATTCAATACATTGAATAGATATTGTTATCTACTTCTTGCTCAACTCAGATTATTCTCTGAAATCTTTATATTGAAACGAAGAATGGAACAACTGCGCATAGAACAGTGTTTCCCAACGGGGCCATTCGGCCCCCCTAGGAAGGCATACCATATATTTGAGGAGCCATGAGCTATATTCATAAATTAGGGGGCCTTGGACTTAAACAGGCCATGAAAATTTTGCCATAAAAGTTTTATTAATTACTACCATATACATTAAATTAAGATGTACAAAATAAGGTTGGGAAACACTGGCATAGAAGATCGATCATTTTTCTATTTTATAAATTGTATTCAAGAACAATTGTATTCAATTTTTCAAATTACACAGAGATAACCCTTATGTACATACATATACGAGTACATACATATTTATAGATGTATAAAAAACTGTCATCTCTCTAGCCCATGCTAGGCCGTTTATAGGACGTCAAAATTCACTAACTTAATAGTACAAAAGTTAAATTATATGAAAATATATTCGAATAGGTTGAAGGAGTCGATGCATTAGATCAAGACCGGTTTGAAGATTTTAACATAAATGTTAATTTGTCTACAACTTTTTTTTATTAATTTACAATTTACTTAAGTGATTGTGCATTCTGTTATGGAAAATCTAAAGATAGTTACTTTTTTTTAACAACAAGTATTTAAATTAAATGAGGTATATAATGTAAATCAAGTATATAATGATAACATATAATAGTATAAAAATAAACATAGTTGCAAACAGGCCTTTACAATATTACCTAATTAGGAGTGCTATACAACAGTTCAATTATTAACAGTGTAATTATACTACATATGAATGAAATTATTAACAAATCTTATCAAAAAACTAAAATTTCCGAGATCTCAGGCCTATCTAAATTGTTATGTGTTATTCCAATAAAAAGGGTTGAGCTCGTCTGAGGATTTTCTTGATATCGTATAGTAGTATAGTACGAGTATTTATATAATATTGCGAATGGAATTGCTCACACAATATAGCAATTATCATAAATCTCAGAAATGTTAAGGACATATCCACTAGTATATATAATATATACATACTCGTATATGGGATAACTCAAACCTATCTTAAAAGATATGTATTATTACAGTAAAACGGATTGGTCACTGGCAAATTTCTAGATATCGTATAATAATACATATCATAATGGAATCATATAATAGTGGTACCATCATACGAAAAAAATCTTTAGACGATGAAGTTCCAGGTAGCGCGTTAATCGAAACTAACTTATGCAATAATTTTACTTATTCGCCTAAATGCGCGCTACCTTAACTTACACTTAACATAAAACACCGAATTTTTATGCATATTAAACAGTATAATTTTGACTTTACTACAATAGCAATACACTAATTATAGTTAATAGTATACTTACTTTTATCAATATTGCACAAAATGTGTGTTATGCGAAGTTCAATCGACTCTCTTCGATCGTAACAAAACAATCAAAGTAATTCGCCTTAATATATGTTGGATCATTTTAATATTTTCAAAATGGTCGAAAAAATAAAATAAAAATTAATAAAAAGAGAAGGATTCCTTTTTCGCATTATGCTAGAAAAGTAAAATATATTGTAGTTTCTCGTGTTTTGTATGTTTGTATGTTGTATGTTATTCAAAATATTTTATTGAATGAATTTTTTACTATCTTTTGGTATATACGATATGCTATATGGCTATGTGTAAATAAAAAATATGTACGTGTGTATTATATTACACACACAGAAAATGCTAAATAAACAGAAAACATTTAGAAGAATAATGAAAAATAAAAATAAATTATGTTTATGATTCAAAGTTTCTATGGATTTGGAAAATATGGCGGTTTTTATTTTCATTTAAATTTGTTAATTTAAAAATTAATAATTTTTCAAAACGATCACAATTTGTCATTTAAAAGTTTGAACTAAACCACATGTAAAATACGACATATTCATGGTCAATAAACATTCCCGATTGTGTTTATATGTTTTAAAGTGATTTTTACTGAATCGATTCGATTGCTCGTTAGTAATTAGTTATTCAAATCAATCGAAATAAAAGTTCTGATTGTGATTTGGTTCATCCGCCACTTCAAGGCCACAACAGAACAAACATTGGTCTCTAAGTTTAAGATGCAACCCATAACAGTACACTATATAGAAATAAATACTAATATTATTTTGGGAGTGTAATGATATCCTATGATATAAGCAAAAGCAAGTAAATTTATTATTGAATTACTAAAGAATTTACAAATAATATTCGGTAACTGCTGTTTAATGAAGACGATATCTATATACAATATAAACATATTAGGTTAAATTGAAGGGGTTAACTCCAGCAAAACCTGTTATAATTGTAGACAAACAGCCTAAATGTTTGAGTTGTGATGTGCTTTGTGTTGCAGGTACATATTAATTGTAATTATTTATAACATCGAATTTAAATTATATTTGTACAATAAGTTTTGAGGTTTCTTTTATAACTTCGAAGCTTTATGCCCCATTGTAGAAAATTGTTTTCTTCTGCAAACCTTTGCAGTTAAATAAGAAGCATCCACTATACAAAAAGATTCAATATGCGAGAAAGAAATAAACTTATATACATATAGCAATGCCATAATTTTTTTATAGGAAAATTATTAATTTATTTTTAATTAATTTAAATGCGAATATTACATTTTTGCCTATGGCGTCTGTTTTTATTATGAATCCTTAACATTTATATATGTATATAAAATAATTTTTTTTTGTTAATTTTAAAAATGTTGCTATAAAAATACACGGGTCGAATATATTTTATGGCAACACTTTCATTTATATAGTGGTTTTGGCGGTATAGTGGCTCACTGCAAAATTTTATTGGGATATATTTCTTTAGTGTCTCTCATGTGCAAAAGACCATGTTGGTCGCATGTAAATGGGGTATGATTCAGAGAAATTGGTACAATGTATTTTATTCAAAGTATTGGCAATCGTTAGCTACGCCTTTTTCCCATCTTTCAGGCAGCATACTGGTTCCGCATCGAAAAAATTCTTCGTGTTTTGAGGCGATTCAAGAATCGACGCAATTTATGACCTTTACCAAACTTTTCTTGACGGAAAGATCATTTGTTCATGAATATTCGGTTTGATGGTTGAAGTTGATGACCCGGCTTATCCCATGATTTTCTGCGCTTCGGGTTGCCTTGGTGGATCCACTTTCCGTCCCCCATCCACATTTGATGCAAAAAAAACCTTCCGTATTTGGAGCAGTTGTTCGCACTTGAAAACATGATGTTAGACGTCTCTTGGCTTGAGTTCATACGCTACCCTATTTCCATGATTTTGCACCTTACCCATGGCTTGAGACGATTTTGAATCGCTTGTTGAGCCACTCAGTGTCTTCATACTTTACTGGTCTCCTTTCGCGTTTTTTTTCACTGGGGTCAAAATCGCCACTCTTAAAACGGCCGAACCAATACTCACATCTTTTTATTGATGGAGCATGTTCCCCATATGATTCAGGCAGCAATCGATGTCCATCAGCTGCAATTGTGTTCCAGTTGTAACAAAAAATCAACGCCTTACCCGCAAATTTTGTTTTGTTGGCATAAAGGCCATGGTTAGAGCACAAACAAATATTGTTTATTCTTCAGCGAAATGGCACATACTGATTTTTAGAGCTACATGATGACGCTTTAACCTGAATATAGTTACAAAATTGCCCGATGAGATTTAATACTATTTATGCCTTCTTTTGTAAATCCCTCAAAACTTATTTGTTCTCCCAATAAGTTTTAGATAAAGTATTGAATGAGTAGTATTTGATTCGCACTTAATGGTTGACTTACATTCGGGTGAGATTTAAACACTCGCCTACCGACTAATACTCCTCGTTAATTATAGCGCCTATTGTATGTGTAAATGTACATTATTAGATCAATGAGTTTAGTAAATTTATTTTGAAATATTAAATTTTTTATATTATATAATATAAGGAAATAATAATAAAAATAATATAAAAAAGTAAGGATTTTTAGGAAAACTTCTGCTTTAGAAGATCATATGATGATAAGGCATAAATTTTACCCAGCCCTCAACAAATGGGAGTGTGAAACTGAATCGAGAAACTATAATGAACGGATAATAATTATAAGGTGAATATTGCAAAATGTACTACATTTTGAAGAATTTTATTCAGTTTTTATAGTTATATGGTGTAAAATAAGGTAGTTGGATGAATAAAGGGTTTAATATACCCGCACAAATACTTTGAAAATTGTACTTGATTGAACTGCCCAGTTAAACTGTATAGTTCAAGTGCGATATATTATCTATACCTACGCTTAACCGAACTTAAGACAGCAAAAGTAAAGCGTTCGGTCGGATGAATTGTGAGGTTTGTACAAACACGTTTAGACCTGTGAATTCCCTGTCCAAAACTTCTAAACATCTTATTTCCTATTAAAACCTCTGTGACGGAAGAAGATTTCAACTACACCCAAGTAGAGAAGCAGAGCTTTATAGGTATATAGATACATATATATATATATAGTTATATATATATATATATATATATATATATATATATATATATATATCCGAGTCCAGCTACAGATAATTGGGATTTCGTAACATAGCTTTGTAGAAGACATTCAACCGAAAATGTAATGTACATTTCCAAAATAAAATTTAAGAGAACGATTCACACGCGCTCATACGCACGAACAGAGTAAGACAGTATTCATTAATGGTTCAAGTTTCAGAAGATCCATTTGGCGAGAGAAGATTTTCCATTTTTGATCCATTTTTTAAGAGAACGATTCACACGCGCTCATGCGCACGAACAGAGTAAGACAGTATTCATTAATGGTTCAAGTTTCAGAAGATCCATTTCTAAAAGAAAATTGAAACTCGAGTTAAATTACGATTTACTCGCTCCTGAGTCTTTTGAACTTAGCAACACTCGTAGAGGTCGGTGTCGTGTGGGCTCATCGTTGGAGTTGAGAACCCTCGCTTGCTTTATAACTTTGCGAGTGTCTGCCAAGAAATAGAAATCGCTTAACAATAAACATTTGTTAACAGCAAATATGGTTTAAATAACCCACACTAATTCAACAATAGGCGCTAACAACTTATAATTTAAGCTTCCAAGTTAAAAAAAAATTATTTTCTAAATTGACTTGATTTTAACCAGATCACAAAATAACTTGAAAAGACACCATCCATATTATGTTAATCAGACACGCTTTCCATCGTTTACGTGAGCTGCTTTTCATACTATATTTGCAATGCAATCGTGGAGAACCAAAACCGTACTTATGTTTCTAAAATTCGAATATAAGTGTTTCTCTGTGTAAAGATAACATACTCGTTCTTCCAAATAATCTAAGCGTTTATAGAATAGAATAACAGTTGAACTCGTATGCCCGTATAGTTAGAGAGTCGCACATACCCCGAGAAGTAAAGGCCAAATAACTGAATCGTTATTCAAATCCCTGTTTAAAATTTTATTTCCAATAGTTAAAGTTTTTGTTTTTCACAATTTACGATAGAATAACATAATTCGTTAATAGAAATGTCTCAACTACATATTTTTATTTCCAAACATTAATTTAGAAATTCTCGATTTTTTTTTATCAAATCAAACTTGTAAAATACTAAATATGTTGGAGATCTAAACCAATAATTAAAAATCATTCATTAAAATCCACCTAATTTTACGAACTCAGACACTTTCATTCCAACGATATCACATTGTGTGCATTGCCTAACTTAAATCACTGCTCAAATTTTAGTTTCTGCACTCATAGTTCGGTTACATTCTTAGGTAAATAGTCAATGTTTTTATGTTTCGCTCATGATGTTCTTTAAGAGAAACAACGACTCTACTTTATAAGCCTTCGATTATTTCTTCATACAGTGCGTATAATAAAATTTTTAGATAATATTAAAATAAATAATAATAAATAAAAGAAATAATGAATCACAGGACTTTGTGGCAACTTCGCAGCAGGAAAAAATCGATTGTGAGTACGTTCACATTCTGGGAACCAACAAGTTTATTTCGAATGTCGATTTCAATCAAACCTTAAATACGGAATTAAACATAACTTCAAAGTTTTCTCAAACTTCTTAAAAAATTTCCAGAATTTCGCATAAAATTTAGTTTAAAATTCTTCCAATCTCCAGTTTTGTTTTTATTGAACTGAGCTCATTGCTTCAAGAGTCATTGACTTCATTCCAGTACTCCACTAAAAATGTTTTATTAAATCCCATAATATTACCCATAAATCTAATTTGTATATAACAACGGATAATTATCAGATTGGGATCATCTATTCTGCATCTGGCAATTTTAATTCCAAACAGTTACATTTTATAACCAAATTTCATCGTCAACTCAATCTAACAAAATTGAAAAAGAAAAAATAATGTTCGATACTGTACAGCTCGATACAGTGTACAATCTACATAATTATTGTTTCAAACAAATTCAGATTTGCTCAACCTATAAGTGATGAAGTGATTAAATGATAAATTGAAATTATAAAACTGTGCCAGTGCACACTTGCTTCATTTTTTACATTCACATCGTTGCCGCCCGCCATAGCAAAGTAAATAGAGCGCTTGTTTTGTAATTCGTAATTTGTATACAAAAAATGTAATTTGTATACAAAAATTATGACTGGCATTGCGGATTGTATTTATATCTCGAGCCTTTTTGTCGGTTTTTTTTTGTTTTTGTTAAAACAAATATTTTAACAAAATAAAATAACAAAAATACAAAATACAATTTCAAATTAGAAAATATATAAATTATTAAATTCACAATTTCTGAATAGCAATTCAAAATTTTTTGAGAACGCAAAAAATTCAAACTATCCCTATGGTTAAATTATTTTAAATCCTATTCTCAAAATATTGCAATATAGCCTTGAACTTTTGAGATTTCCAAAAAAAAAGTTGATTTTCATACATATATATTTATATATGTATGTTATTTATATACATACATACATATATATTTATTTATATATTTATATATATATATAGGATCACATATTTTACGATCACGTGCAGATCATCTTTCTTAACAGAACGTGTGGTTTATTGTTTTTCTTAAAATTAAATGACATACAACAACAACTAAATTTGAACGCTGTATCAAAGAACACATGTTTTTTAATTTGCATACATTTTACTTTTCTGTTTTTTCATTCTAGAGACAAAAATCAATATTATTTTATACGATACAAAACGATACAAAATAACACGAAAAGCGAGACAGTGGAAATTTTTGTATAGTTAGCTCATTCAAACCTATGTGTGTGGTATATTTATGATCGCCTTGATTACCTCATGAAAGTAATCAACTTTTGGGCGATTATAGAAAGATTTTCTATGATATAATTTGAAATCAGTACTCGTGGCGGCATCCTAAATTTCATGTAGAAAACTACATTGTATTACTAGATAAGATTTTTTATACTATGTACATATATAACATTCCGAATGCGGTGGCTTACATATTATTAGCAATGAATCGATATCTCGATTTCGAAACTTTTGATGTATCTTAGTCTCCATAATTGCCGCAGCTGAATATGCAATTGGAAGAAGACAGCCAAGAACATGCAATGATTGGTTCGATGATCAATGCCATTAACTCGACGAAAATAAACGAAAGCTGTGTAAAAAACGGTTTGCTCGTAACACTAGGAGCATCAGTTCCAAACGGAAACTTCACAGATTGTTTTACTAACGCTAGAAATTTGACTAAAGACTTTCATCCAAGATCCACAGCCATTAAAACACGAATGGCGAGCTAAGAACGAACGTGGTTGATGTTCTCTCAGTATGGCAAACCTACTTTCGAATTCGTACAATTTGCTTGCTAATGTTATACTCGCCGAAAATATCGTCGAAGACTTTCGATGTGGTTTTCGCCCCAACCGATCAACCACTTATCAGTGTTTCACGCTAAATTTAATCTTGGAAATATGTTGGAATACAACATAACCATTCACCAACTCTACATATACTTTCAACAGGCATATAAGAGCATCAATCGCGAAAACCTCTTGTCCGTCCTCATATATTTTCTATCTAAATATAGTAGTGGTTATGCTTAGACATCTCAGATATTATTGTTACTTAGTATGATGTGTGAGCAATTCCATAGGGCTGAGTTAGCCGCGTGCACGCGGCTATGCTCAGATATCCCTGAAACTTATAATAATTAGTATAATCTGTAAACAATTCTATTCTCAATATTATATGAAAACTATACTATATCTATATAATTCTCAGGAGAGCGCAACCATTTGTACAGTGTCCTCTGTGCATATTTACTATTGGTTATGCTTAGACATCTCCCAGATTTTTGATTATTGGTATGATGTATGAATAATTCCTTTCGCAATATTACATATTACACGATGCCTAGAAAATACTCAGACAAACTTAAACCTTTTTATTGGAATAACACATACCAAATTAGATAGGCCCGACTGTCCTTTATCCGTATATAGAGGTTATGTTTAGACCATCAAGTTTTTTGGAGAGCAACAAATTCCAACCAATACTCTCTTGTTAGAGACTGCAAACACTACGTGTCAGCCCTAAATAACTTGTCTGGATTCTTAATAGATGGTCCTATTATATTAAGGCGGTAACGGAACTTTTTGGTGACATTATTCGTAAAAAGCTTGGTGTTTTCAGAGGTACTAGTGGTCCGCTTTACGGTCCAACTTGAATCGCCTGCCACGATAAGTTTCGGATAATATAGGGTATTCTAAGGGTATGATGCTCGTGAAATTTGTTCCAGTTGAACTGTCCACTAAACATTGTTAGATAGCAAATAAAATCAGCACATATATAAGAGGTCTCAAGATCTACCATCCAAAAATGTCGAGAAGTTCAGTTAGAAATAGAATTAAATACATATTAGGTGTATGAGTTAATTTTTACAGATTTTTAAGCAAATTTATTTTATATAAAAAATAGACAACAACGAATTTTATCTTAGAAATATTGAAGCACTTTTCCTAGTTGGAATTCGTATAGAATGCAGTGCCGAATGTTTATCAGTTGCCATCGTAAACTCTGCTATTCTGAGATGTAACTCACACTCACGTAGACTTGTCATTCGTTGTTCTGAAACCTTGCGTCCGATCTAGTAAAAACCACAAAATACCGTGAAAATATTTTATGAAAATATCCCGTGAATATTTTATTTTTATTTAAAAAATTTCAGTCTATATACTTTTAATGTGAGGTTGTAAATCGATTGACCACAACGAACAACGAAATATTTATTTATTGTCATTGGAAAACCATATAGGGTGGTTTTTATGAGTAGGGTTGGCAGTTTAAAAATGTAACTGCAAAGATATCGTGTATACTCATAATTATATATACTACAGCCTTAATTTTCAACGTCTTAAAATGTGTGCAAGAGATTAGTAGTCGAAACAAATTAATTACTACCATGCTTCAGATAATATGGAATTAGGGAAAATGCTAACAAAAATTTATATGCTTGATTAATTTTTTGGAGGCAAATCTAACTACATAGTACATTTTCTCAATGACATCTTTCCGGTATAAGCTGATTTCATTGATTTTCTGAAAAATATAATCATTTACAAAATTGTTAGGTATTTTAATATTAAATCATATATCATCATTAAAGTACACTTAGAAAAAATTAAGTTATATATGTATTTAATTTGGACAAATCAGTAAAGAAAGACATATAAAAGGCAGTATAGGCATATAAAATATAATGTATACTAAATACAAATATGTACTCGTATATGTAAATGTTTACTACGGTAACTAAAAAACTAATTATTTTTTTACTTTTCGTTGATAAATTTTTGATGTTTCGTATCATTTCCTCCAAACATTTGATTTTTTTAAAATTAAATTTCATGCAGCACACCAAAACATAATCAATGTAGCTACATGCATCTAAAATAGATCCTCTTCCTTTTCAAGGTTACGTATTTAAATTGTGGGTCCCGGTCGAAATTGCATATTTTAAAATGGCATTTTAAACAACGGCATTTCTCAAAACTGCATTTTTCAAAACGGCATAAGGTACGAAACGGCATAAGGTATAAAATAGCTATTTTCAAAATAGCATATTTCAAAACGGCATTTTTCTAAACGGCATTTTTCAAAACGGCATTTCACAAAATTGCATTTTTCAAAACGGGATTTTTCAAAATTGCATATTTCAAAACGACATAGGTACAAAACGTCATTTTTCGAAACGACATAGGTACAAAACGGCATTTTTCAAAACTGCATTTTTCAAAACGGAATTTTTCAAAACGGTATTTCACAAAACTGCATTTTTCAAAACGACATAGGTACGAAACGGCATTTTACATAACGACATTTATCGTTTATTCAGGTTCTTTTAGTATATACATAATAATTCGTTGTTCGTTGCTGCTGAAATATTCGATACATTTTAGTAGGTATTTCCGTTGAACTTCGCCCACTGTTTCTAAGTAACATCAAATTAATAAAACTATTACAAACCGTTTTAACATAATACATACCAGGTGCCATGTGTATAAATATATACCTGAGGTTATGTAGTACACACGATATTCTGATGTAATTGTATGCTATACACCGTATTATATAGGTCGATAATTAATAACGCTACCTATCTTAAAACTAATATCTTTGAATCAAATTTTTTGGTAAACCCGATAAATTAAGAAAATACTTGCATGAGATGTATTCCAATATGGAGTAATCCGCTACCACCGCTGCATTGATGCAATTGTAGTAACTAACTAAAACTTCGAAGCTTATATAAAAATTTAGGTGAAGGGGAATATTATAATAAATCTTATATAACATAAACAATTTCATTTTATAAATTGTATTCAAAATCATTTGTAAATTCAACTCTACTATAGGAACATGTCAAATTTGATCTTAATCGACTAAGAAATTATCATAGAATTTCATCCAAGAATGGTTCAACAATTTTATTCATGTCAAATTTCATCGTGTTCCGTTAATAAATAACCGTACTTGTTGGTCATATTCCTGAAATGAATGAGAAAATAATTCTAGATTCATAATCGATTAAAATATTTCTTTCTATCTTGTGCAGTTTTAAAAAGGTCGTTTTGAAACATGCAGTTTTGAAAAATGGAATTCTGAAAAATGCCGTTTTGAAATATGTCGTTTTGAAAAATGCTGTTTTGAAAAATGCCGTTTTGAATTATGCAGTTTTGAAAAATGCCGTTTTGAAAACTGCCGATTTGAAAAATGCCGCTTTGAAATATGCAGTTGTGAAAAATGCCGTTTTATACCTATGCCGTTTTGAAACATGCAGTTTTGAAAAATGCCATTCTGAAAAATGACGTTTTGAAATATGTCGTTTTGAAAAATGCTGTTTTCAAAATGCCGTTTTAACCCTTATGCCTTTTGAAATATGCAGTTTTAAAGAATGCAATTTTGTACATTATGCCATTTCGTACCTTATGCCGTTTTGAAATATGCTGTTTTGGAAAATGCTGTTTTATACTTTATGCAGTTTTTAAATAAGTCGGTTTGAAAAATTCAATTTTAAATTATGTCGTTCTGAACGGATCCCATCGCACACTATCTAGTAAGAGTATATTGAAGTATGCAAATGAGTATATTTATCTATGTGAGTATATTGAACATGTTTTTTTCTTTTTATATTACTTTATTTTCGCTAATCACGTTGATGGTCAAGTACTGAAAAAATGAAATTTCTTGTGTTATTGATGGAAACATGGAAGTTCGTGTTAATTCATTTCGGCACGTGGTTATTTCTGTTCACATACATTTATAAGCTTATTACTATAATATTTATTTTTATCAAAAGGAGGTTTATGTTTAAATATACAGTTATACAAATTATATAAATTTATATGTTAGTATTAATCCGAAGTTAATGCCGAAGTTAATATAGCTTACAGGAAATGAAATACCAGAGTGTCGCTAGAGAAAAAATGCCACTCGACACCAATATCGCTTCCTATCTCTTAATATAATGTGCTTTGTGGTACGTTTGTGAAGTTGGCCCAAAATGCTGTCCCAAAAAGTTATATTTTTTATCGCGGGCAATATCTATTTTGATAACTATCATTACAGAAAACTATAAAAACATTCAATTTCACATAAATTCGAAGATAAAAAATAAAAAATTAATTTGAATGAAATGAATATAAATAATACAATTCTTCTGTATTTCAAATATATAAAATAAAAAATATACACGTTTAACTCAAACATGTTCTTACTAATTGGTTTCACAATATTCTGTTTACGCTATCATGATGGTGCTTTAAATTTCAGTGATAAAGTACTTTCTCAAAATTCTAATAATTTTTTAATTAACGAGCATTATATTTTTCATCTTTATTAAAAATATGTGTTCGTTATTTAACTGTTTCTATTTGCGTAAACGTGTTAAGAGAGGAGCGTAAAATGAAATACCATTTCATTTATATGTTTTGGTTTAGTATATTAAATATATACATACATTTCTATTTTTTGTTTTTGCGCTTGTTGCGTGAGTGAGAAATGAGAATAGATTATTATGATCATGCTTAGTGTTTTATAATTTATCCCTTCCAAGTTTCAACTAAAAAAGAATAAACAGGAAATGGACAAATAAAATACATTAAACAAAATTTTGAGGGGATAAATATATGACGAAATTGGATAGAAACTAAACAAGCATGATCGTGGTTATTCTGTACTTTTCGTTTTCTCCTTGACAGATGAATTCATTCATTCATATACACCCATCCTCCGATTTACACGGTAGATTGGTTCCGCGGAAAACGTATTATCGCATTCATATATACAGATCTTTGTAGAAGTATAAATTAATAATTTATTAATTTGAATTTTAGGTTTTAGTGTAAAATTAAATTAAATTTCTTAAATTTCTTATTATTCTTGTTTTGAACGTGAAAATAATAATTTAACGAATTTTGGAACTCTAGTTTAGGACATGTAGAGGTAGGCGGCTGTGATCGAATTGGAATTGTTGGCTTAACTTTATAACTTTGCTATTTCTGCGAATATTTGAATATTTGGAATTACATGGAAGCTACGGAGTACATTTGAAATGCAGTCAAATTTGCTATATGTAGTTTTTCGGGATCATGCACTTTTTAATTAAATTTTTTTCTAGATTATTTGGAAGACTGTAAATTGGTAAAGGTTTTGGTTAACTTGTTCTAGATTGGACAAATAATTATCGACGTATGTCGATTATATAATTTATAATTTATTTAATGCTGTTGTAGATATATATATGTATGTGTGTATGTATATGTGTATATATGTATGTATATATATATATATATGTATGTATGTATGTATATATATATGTATATGTGTGTGTTTATGTATATATATATATATACAATAGTTAACTATCGTAGAGTAATTTTTAATATGTTATTTTAATATTTTCTGATTTATTTATTTTATAATTAAAGCATTGAACCATATAATTGGGTTATTTGATTATCATGGATCCTACAGATGTGCTAGCTACTTATTATTAATTCTGTTATCTTACAGATTCCTGATTACTTAATTAGTTTTATTTAATTTTGGTTGAATTTGTTTAGGTATTGGGGATTCTAAAGCTGTGAAAAACATTCATTATTAATACATTACCTTACAGATTCCAGATTAGCTGTTTTTGGAACCAGTTTTCGTTTGGTCATTTTCTATTTTTATAAATAAACATATTTGTATTAGATTAGGGATGACAAGGACAAGTGACTTTCATAAATATTTTTTTATAAATAAATCCATCAAATCAACAGACTTAGAAGTTAGGAAGGCCGTGCGTGCCTTTCCTGGATTCGATTTATTTTATTTGTTTTATGAGAACCAAATTAATTTAGTTAATACTAATCGTTACTTTACATTTATTTTATTCAAGTATAATTTTATTATATTGTATATATATTGTCCTAAATATACTAATGAATTTTAGAGTTATTTTGAATATAGTTCAAATAACTTTGGTTTCAGGAAATTCTACTGTAAGTTGCGGAGTTGCAGAATGATTAAATTAATAAATGCTTCAATTATTTAGGAAGTCGGAAAATATGAATTTAGAATTAAAATTCAGGAAATTTACAGATGCTTGTGAATTAATGCTTCATTGTAATTGCTGATTGTGGAGTTTAGAATTGTGTTGTCATTTTATTACTAACGACTTTGCATAGGTGTCTGTAACGGGTCGAGTCAACCAATTTTGATTAGGAAGCCGAAAAGTATTAATAGAATTAAATTTCAGGAAAATTCCAGATGCATGTGAAATAATAATATTTTTTCTTAGGTTGCCGTTTTAAAGAAGCAATTGTTGAAGACCAATACCATCGTTATCCATTAACCTATTAAGCCTTTATCCTTCATCTAGTAGATTAGAATTGTGTTGTCTTTGTGTTACTAACTATCGGCTATACCTAGGTGTCTGTAACCGGGCCGATTCTGTCCCACTTAACTAACCTATCCAATCCTTCGGTTTTGTTATGTGTAAAAAAGGGTGTACGGTGGACCCGGCGTCATCCGGGAACTCAAGCCTAAGAACTTGGTCGTACATTCAAAATCAATCAATCAATCAATCAATTTATTAAAAATATGTGTTCGTTAATACTTGATTATTAACGTTTAGTTTTACGATATGCCGCGACAAACTAACTAAAAATACTGAAGGTTAAATCTAAAAATTTTAAGATTTTGAAAATGATATAAATGATGATGATGAAAATGATATCAGGGTTTCAGTAATAAGTTACCAACAGCTAAAGGATCTGGAAGAGCTCGTAGTATCATGAAATGTTTAAAAAAGCGAGCAATTTTATTAAAACTAATTAAATATTTATTTAAGGTATTATTGATTTTTAGTATTGGCTGCTTTACGAACAACCATAATGTTTAGTGGAAGTTGAGATTTTCGGTGTTCGTCATCGGTCTCACTATGATTTTTGGACAGATCTGGTTCCAGCCTTTACGAGTAAGAAATTTCAGGAGGTTGTGATGAGGCTCTCATACCGAGAATGGCCTATATTTAGCCGCTTTACGAACAACCATAATATTTAGTGGAAGTTGAGATTTTCGGTATTGGTCATCGGTCTCAGTATGATTTTTGGACAGATCAGGTTCCTGCCTTTACGAGTAAGAAATTTCAGAAGGTTGTGATGGGGCTCTCATACCGAGAATGGCCTATATTAAGCCGCTTTACGAACAACCATGATATTTAGTGGAAGTTGAGATTTTCGGTGTTGGTCATCGGCCTCATCTTTCGTGAACTATTGATTATCAAATATGATGATATTGATTTGAATAAGTGGTTAGAGGGAGCCAAGTCTGGAGAATTCGCCGCATGCTGTTAAATTTCCCAGCCTGAGAAGAAGATGAATTCATAGGTTGATTTTGCTGTATCTGGACGAGCGTTGTCATGCAGCAATATCCACCTTCCGCCTTTATTGGCCTGCAAATTTTACTGCAGAGCATTACTTAATTTGATCAATTGGGCCAGCTGTAACAGTTTGACCATGTTCCAGAAGCTCGTAGTAAATGGCTCACTGAATATTCATTTTTCCTACTAATGTTGGCGTCTAGGATTTTTGTACCGAGAAAGCAAATTCATGCAGATGTCAACTCTTCGATTTTTGTTTTCTTCGGTCAATTTATGAGGAACCCATTTTCCTTCCATCTGTATTTTTTCCCATTGCATGCAATCGAAGTGATATTGCTTGGTGAGTAACTCATAACTGTTCTGCAAGCTCTTTTGAGTTGAGTTTGACGCGGATTTTCCACGGATCCAGTAAAACTATAATTTCTTCGACTTCAAATTGTTTTACTGCATCCAGACGTTGATCGTCCTCAAGGCTAAAATTGTCGTGACGAAATCTTGCAAACCACTTTGGTACTATTGGTTGACTCACAGAATATTCAATCAATATCGAATTAATCAATTCCATAGCTTAAATAGCATTTTTTCATTTCAAAACAGAGTAGAATGCAATGAAAAATTATATAGGGTGGGCCAAAATTTTTTTTTTTTAAATACAATAAAACAGAAAGTTCTCAATATTTTTTCAAATTTATTTTGTCATTGTAAAGAACAATCCTTCCAATTAATTATGGAATACTACTTCATTCATATGACTGCCTCGGCTGGCCTTGACGTACCCCATACGGTCAATCCAATTGTTGAGCACATTTTCGATGGTATGCGGCATTATGTCTTCAATGGCAATGCGAATATTATTCTTGAGAGCGTCAACCGTGGCTGGTTTATCGGCATAACACTTATCTTTGACGGCACCATAAAGATAATAGTCCAACGGCGTCAAATCACAGCTCCGAGGCGGCCAAATCACATCAGCATTTCGGCTGATAATTCGATCTTCGAAGACAGTGCGCAAAAGATCAATTGAAACGTGTGTTGTGTGGCACGGAGCGCCGTCTTGTTGAAACCAAATGTTGCCTATGTCCTTCTCTTTAAGTGCCGGGAATAAAAAATTGTTTATCATGGCGCGGTAGCGCTCACCATTGACAATAACGGCGGCTCCTTGCTCATTTTCAAAGAAAAATGGCCCAATGATGCCGCCGGACCAAAATCCGCACCAAACAGTCACTCGTTAAGGATGCATCGGCTTCTCTACGATCACGTGCGGGTTCTCCGTGCCTCAAATGCGACAATTGTGCTTGTTTACATAGCCGCCAAGATGGAAATGCGCCTCATCCGAAAAGATGATTTGTTTGCCAAAATCGGCATCTTCTTCAAGTCGATCGCAAACCCACTCAGCGAACCGAAATCGCAATGGGTGGTCTTTTTGCTCTAATTCCTGAACCAATTGAACTTAATACGGTGTCATACCAAGGTCTTTATGCAGAATTCGTCGCAATGTTGTGCGTGAAATGTTCAATTCTTCAGCACGATGACGAGTTGACGTTCCCGGCGACTCACGTACATTCTTGGCTACAGCATCAACATTTTCGGGTGTGCGCTTGGTTGGCTGATTGGTTCGTGTTGGTTTATTAATTAGCAAGCCTGTTTCTTTAACTTTATTTGCAAAATAACGCACATATGGAGCTCCCGGCGCTTCGTTTTTTCCGAAAACCGCACGCAATTTTCGCACACATTCTGCAACATTACCATGATGTTTGAAGTAATGTTTCAATATTTCCCAGCGTTGTTCAAGCGACCATTTTCGTTCAGCGGAAGGATAAAACTAAGATTCTGTCAAATCAGAAGTGAAATAACCCTTACCATACACAAAATAACCGCTAGTTCAAAAACAGTTAGATGGCCCATCCTGTATAAGGGCCCCATATCAACCTTCTAAAAAAAATCATAGTGACACCGATGACCAACACCGAAAATCTCAACTTCCACTAAATATTATGGTCGTTCGTAAAGCGGTTGAATATATAGACCATTCTCGGTATGAGAGCCCCATCACAGCCTCCTGAAATTTCTTACTCGTAAGGGCTAGAACCAGATCTGTCCAAAAATCATAGTGAGACCGATGACCAACACCGAAAATCTCAACTTCCACTAAATATTATGATTGTTCGTAGAGCGGCTGAATATAGACCATTCTCGGTATGAGAGCCCCATCACAACCTCCTGAAATATCTTACTCGTAAAGGCAGGAACCAGATCTGTCCAAAAATCATAGTGAGACCGATGACCAACACCGAAAATCTCAACTTCCACTAAATATTATGGTTGTTCGTAAAGCGGCTGAATATAGACCATTCTCGGTATGAGAGCCCCATCACAACCTCCTGAAACGTCTTACTCGTAAAGGCTAGAGCCAGATCTGCCCACAAATCATAGTGAGACCGATGACCAACACCGAAAATCTTAACTGCCACTAAATATTATGGTTGTTCGTAAAGCGGCTGAATAAAGACCGTTCTCGGTATGAGAGCCCCATAACAACCTCCTGAAACGTCTTGCTCGTAAAGGCTAAAGCCAGATCTGCCCACAAACCATAGTGAGACCGATGACCAACACCGAAAACCTCAACTTCCACTAAATATTATGGTTGTTCGTAAAGCGGTTGAATATAGACCATTCTCAGTATGAGAGCTCCATCACTAGCTCCTGAAATTTTGTAACGAAACTAAGCTGTACGCTACATAATATAACGTACAGGTTAGAATCTGTTATCAGAATATCCTCGTTTACGCTTCTGAGCGGTGATAATAGCCGGCTTAAGCTCAGGGTGGTTAGGCGTGGGGGTTCAGAGCGAACGAGGACCTTGAGTACACCGCATGATAAGAAAATATGTAACGAAACATCGACCCAACTTTCACCAAACACTCAGCATTTCCGTAATAAGACTTAGTTTATTTCATTTCGATTTAATTAATTTTAATTAGAACCATTGGTATGAGAAAAAAAAACATTAATAATTTTAGTGTTAAGTTATATTGAATAACTAATGCTTTATATTTCAAGCAAAACGAAGAACGAAAAAAAAATAAATCTCAACAATTTCAAAAATAAATAATAATGTTTAGTAAATAAGATATCATCTTTTAGGCTAGAAAATTATTGCAAAAAAAAACAAATAACCAAATTAATTAAATTTTTAATTAATAAATAATTAAGATAAACAAAATTTTTTCTCAGAGAGGTCCGGCCTTTAAATACTTTCACTTAACTAAGACAACACATATTAATACTAACAACAACAAAACACTTAATGATGACTAAAAAAATTGCATAACGACGTTAATTTATAAATAGTGATATAGGGTTGCTCTTTTTTTTTTTTTTTGTGATACTTAAATAAATTAGGAATATTACTTCAAAAAAACTTGTCGAACAAAATAATATACAAAAATAGTAAGTATGATCTAAACAATATCAATATGAACGAATATAATTTAATACTAAATAAATAAGTAATAATAAATAGTTAATAATAACAAATAGTTTAATAATAAGAATAATATAAGTGATCAACTCATCTGGAAAAAGCAGCGACCTTCGATCCGGTTCGAGTATAATTTGCGATGTAATCCATATTTATACTTTAGGTTTGTGATAGTATTTATTTATACATAAATGAACGGTTCAAGCCAAGCCGGTACACCTGTTGCTGTATATAGCGTATATGAATACCGATGCACGTTAACACTAGATAGGTTGATTTGTTTTATTCTTATTATTTGATTATACGGCAATTCTTTTATCACTAGGTATTCTTAATTTTATACCATAATTTATAATTTAGAATTAACTTTACAATTTTAATTTTTCAGTTTTCAATTTTCACAAAAATTTTGGTTTAATGTGAAATACACTTAACTTATCGACTTAACTACACTTTGTTGAGTTTTACATTTTTGTGTAATGTTTCACATAAACTAACATGAAGGTTCAATAAAATTTCACCGAGTTAATCCACTTAGCAATATTAAAATGTATGGACTTTTATAATATTTTTTGTTTTTCTCATTCAAACAGTTCTTTTAACAAAACGTTAACTTTTCAACATACACGATTTTTTTTTTCGACGGTGTACGGGTTTTAGTCTAATTATTTTAATGTTTAACAATAACTCATAGTTTACGGCATCACAATATCATCCGTAAATAGCTTTAAGCAATGAATTAAATTTATAGGTACAGGCGTATTACGATACTTTCGCCATTGTAATTTGTTTTAAATAGATTTTTTTCCATACACCACTTTCATAGCGCGATCCCCACGCGCATTCAGGTTTTATTATTACAGGGATTCTTTTTTTTTATTTTTTTTTTATTTTTTTTTGCGAGTGTAGCACTAAATATTATAAACAAATTTTTATTTTTAACGACTCATCACATAATCAACAAATTACGACTGACTTAAATGAAGACGGACTGACCCACTCTCCAATTTGGGACCGCTATTTATTTTAAATTTGAGAAGTAGGGGAATCAACTTAAATAAGGGTAGGTTAACCATTTTTCGTGAAAACAATTACCCAATATAGAAATACAGGGAAATTTATTTCACAGGGCTGGGAACAAGGGTGCATCAGCAACCGCCGTTTCAATTTCTTACTCGTAAAGGCTAGAACCAGATCTGGCCAAAAATCATAGTGAGACCGATGACCAACACGGAAAATCTCAACTTCCACTAAATATTATGGTTGTTCGTAAAGCGGCTGAATATAGACCATTCTCGGTATGAGAGCCCCATCACAACCTCCTGAAATTTCTTACTCGTAAAGGCAGGAACCAGATCTGTCCAAGAATCATAGTGAGGCCGATGACCAACACCGAAAATCTCAACTTCCACTAAATATTATGGTTGTTCGTAAAGCGGCTGAATATTGACCATTCTCGGTATGAGAGCCCCATCACAACCTCCTGAAACGTCTTACTCGTAAAGGCTAGAGCCAGATCTGTCCAAAAATCATAGTGAGACCGATGACCAACACCGAAAATCTCAACTTCCACTAAATATTATGGTTGTTCGTAAAGCGGTTGAATATAGACCATTCTCAGTATGAGGATGTATGGTATATAGTATATGTATATTAAAATAAAAACTCTTAATGAACGGATGAACTCGGATTTGTATATGATTCGTTTTTTCGAAAGGTAGCAAACAAAAGTAGAAAGCTCAGTTTTAATTTGAAAAATCGGTAATTTTGATGTATGTCCGTCTTTGAAACTCGTTATTATTGTTTTTAAAAATAATATTTTCATGAACCAATTGAAAATAATAAGAATTGCTTCTTGGCTGTTTTACATTTATTATATACTTTTTCAATGATTTCTTTAACTATGAAAATTTAAATTTTGGGCTGATTGTGTTCGAGATAACTGTCAAGACAATTGTTACTGTCAAGATAAAAAAAAATAGGACTAACTTCAAACATCTATAATGAAATTTTTTTTTGTTATTTTGGGCTGACATCATTAAATATATTAATTATATATATGACATCATTAAATGTCGTGATATACGATTTTTTTGGGCTGACAGTTCATACGTGACAGAAATTATAGTTTTCGTGTTGCCAGCACGTTTTTTGTTTGACATTTGGGCCAACTTCACATACATCTTTGTGGTATCATACAGCCGTACAGAAACTAAAATCATGTTGTACTCGCTTGTTGTCGTTTTTTCGTCTCTCAAGTTAGATTTCACCGGTTAAAATAACTCCTTATTTTAATTGTTCGCGTGTTCTTCATATACTAAATCTTCTTATCTCTATAATATTTAATTCACCAAACTACTTGAAAAATCTAATAATGATAACTTTTAATTGTATTTTGTCGTAAAATCGTATCTTAATTATAATCTGTGTATGATTACTCCGTTATCAGTCTAATTGTATTACAAATATTGAAGTATTATACACTTCAAAATTCAAATTTTAAAGGTATGAATTTTTGTTTTATAACCGAAACGTTCGTAACACGATATTATCAGAATTTTGGTTATCTAAATTATATATGTTTATGAATTAAAATATTTGCTGTTTATGTACATTTTATAGAAGTTCTATGAGTAGGTAAGGCAGTCTGGGCATTTTTGTATCTAATTTTTGGTTCCAACACGATTTTTGGTTTCTGAAAAGTTTTATTATTGCACATGTCGAGACTCGAAAACCTGGGAGGATATACTTGATAAGGGTACTCATTAATCATTTATATATTGAATGGAAATTGAATGAAAAATAGATTATTATTTATAATTGTTTAAATAATAAATCTTTATTATCTTGATTGCTTACTATTTTTTATAACCGAGCTGGTACTATACTATCATCATAAAATTTAATTATTTCTTATTAGAAGGCCTATTTGATAGCAACAGCATAATAGAACGTTACGTTATTTAGATACAGTAGCATGTGGTGATAAAAATAAGTATGTAGCTGATAATGATAAATACACTCAGATAGTTTTGCAATAAATGTTGATACATTATGTTATATTCAATTTAATATACTTCGTGTGTGTCCACTACACAATGATGATGAAATAAGATTTCGAAATATTCCGTCGGTTTCTACTCAAAAGCACCATCTGTTTTTATTCTTTATTAAACTAAATATGGACCATTTTGGTCGGCAGCTTGTTGTCACTTTTATGGTGCAACCATTACCTCGTCACCATAAAATTTCTGAGTTTTTTAGGTGAGAAACTGAACTAGTTTTCACAGATCTCAATTGCAGTCAAATTTACAACATTAACAGAGCTGCTGTAGTGCATAGTCAAACGATAGTTAACGGTGCAAGATGACTTGCAGGACTATACGGTGGCTACATCAAAACCTGCGAACCAATTTCTCCCTTTTGCCGTGTCAACAAAAGGCGTGTTTTATCTGGCGTTGTCATGATAAAACATAACTCCTTTCCTTTTAATTTCCTAAATCCCTTCTAATTTCAAATATGCCTTTGTCACTTTTCGTGAGTCTCGGCATGCTTTGAAAACGATATTCGCACATTATTGTAATATGTGATCCATTTTTCATCACTCGTAATTATACGAGTATGTTTCAAATATCGACCGATTTCGTATCACTCAATTGGTGCTATACGCTAATGAAAACTTGATCTATTAAATTTATCGCTATAAATCGTCTGCTACACAAACATCCAGTTTTTTTTGAATCCAGCTTTCTCCAAAGATTTAAAACTGGCAAACTAACTAACTGTAATGGTGAATGTTCTCTCCAGCGATGTGATGAAAGCTTATGTCTATCTCCAATTTTTGCTCTTCATATGTAATTCTCATTTCAAATGTTAATGATGGCATGCCATCTTTTTTTTGCCATTTTTTCTGAGTGCATACTTCCATTTCAGTTTATTGGCATCCAGCTTCTGGGGTATAATTGAAATATGGTTTAGGGATTTTATAGACCTTCATGTTCCGTCACTAAAGTTTTCTTAGATTTTCTGGAACAAATCTTGTACATAAAGATACTCCTGATTTTATTATTGTTGGGAATCTGAACATACCTATCAATAAACAGTTAGATTTAGTCACGGAGTTTAATTCTACTCTCTTAGGTCATAGTATTGTAACAAATAGTTGTTTTACAAAACCTAAAAGCGGTATTATTTTAGATAATATAATTTACAATTTTAAAGAGCTTTAAATTCAACTATCAATTCTGACGTAAACGATTATAATTTTATTTTTTCAATATTCATTTTCGAATGTAAACATATCTGTGGACAATTGGAAAAAGGAACAGTCACTTATTTAAAAGTAATTAAGCACTACATATGAATATTTAAACTCAATCAATTTCGATTTTCTGAATCTCGACTGCACATGGCTGTTGCTAATAAATGTTATGAATTGGTTGATCAATTTACCGAACTACAAGAGTCATCGATTGATTGATTGGACTGTAAGACCAAACACTTGGTGAGATTCCCGGCTAACACCGGGTCTATTCATGCAACATTTTTACTTATAATAAGAGGGGACGATAGGCAAGGTTTATTTTCTTTTTGTTTTAGTTGTTAGCCCGAGCGATCGGACGGCACACGACAACACAGTTCTAATAAACTGAGAGAACGCATAACGGTTATTAAGGGTTGTTTGGAGTATTAGTTTTCATTTATTGCTTCTCAAAATCAGCAACCGAAAGAGATAAAAAATTAACATTTCATTCGTTTCTGACATGTCCTGAACCTGAAATTTAAATCTTAATTAATACTTTTCGGCTTTCTAAATATCAATTGGACCAAGGTAAAACCAAGGTTAGAGGTCAGGGTCCAGCTCTTGCTTCCGAAAGCCAGCACAGGTCTTAAGTGCGTTATGAAGTTTGAGCCTGTACGACTCCAATAGATGTTTAAACCGCAATAATGATAGGGTGTAGAAAACTTGCCGTCTGGCAGCGATTTGGGCTTTTATTTCGATCTGCTTATCATTTAACGATGTTAGTACCAATCCGAGGTATTTAAAGTTCTCAATGCTATTAAAATAATGGCCTCCGATTCCGAGATTTATGTTATATTTGTGGGTTTGGTGAGTTTGTGGGAAACATGTGAAATTTGAAGGTAATGTTGAAATTTGTTTGTAATTCTAAAACATTAAATTTTAATAGAATTAAATTAATTCATTTCTTTAATTTGAATTAATTAGCCAGCTTTATGATTGTGCTGCATTTTTCTATCGTTTCTTTTCGTCCCTCACAATTCACCAAAATTCTCACAGAACGGACAATTTCTCTCATCAAAACAGTACTTAAGAGACTTATCATATTTCAATGAAATATTACATCACCCTGCCATTCAATTTAGAAACACTAATTTTCGAAATAAAATAAAGTTGTAAAGCCTGCTAGAAATGATTGCAAGCGCTTACACAACGAACAAAAAATGGAGTAAATCTTAATATTACAAGTAAATCTTAATATTACTTAATATTAGAATTGATATGTTAGTGTTTATTCTACTAACACAAGTACAAAAATTACAATTGCACACAAGAAAATTAACGTTTTCCTTAAAAATTAAAAGAACATTGCTTAGTTAAGAAAAGTTTTTTGGGTTTTGCACCGATATGACAATGGTTGGCGTATTTTTTATTACATCCGAACGGGTAAAGATTTAATTAAAATGGCCCTTTGCGTTGCTTATTTTTTTCATTTCTCGGATATTGCAATTTTCTTCTCCGAATTTTTTTCAGATTTGTCAGTCATTCAAAGTCATTCAAATGTCAGTCACATTTTATTTCGGATAATGGCTTATCTGATCTCTCTGTTCGCCCCGATGAAATAAAAAAAAACACGATAAAGGTTTGATATTTTGTATTGTACGATACTAGATTATGTTGAAGTGTACCCCCAGAATAATCTGGTTACCCTTTGTCTGCGTCACTGCCCAAATATAATAAAACAGATTTTTTTAAATGTATTATGGGTTTGTTCCACTACAAGGGCGTTTTATTTTTTAATTTTTTTTAAACCAACACCACCCACATTCTTCAAACACACCTTTTCCGATTTTTACGTCATACTTTTGGAAGAAATTTAGTACTTCGATATTTTTTGCGATTTATTTTTGTGTTTTGCATTTTAATATTATTCAATTTTATTTAAGATTTTTTTCGGCTTTTCGGACAAAATATTATTTTTAATGGCATTCATACAACGGTTATGACTTTTTTAGTCATAGAAAACAAAGAGGCAATTTACTCACACTCTTTGTTTTCTACGACTAAAAATGTCGTATACATTGTATGAATGCCACTAAAAATAATATTTTGTCCGAAAAGCCGAAAAAAATCTTAAATAAATTAATATCACTGACGACTATGAAAAACTTCTTAATTATCCAATTTTGTTCTTGTGAAAGTGAATACATATTACAGTTTTCAAAAGTGTAAATGTTCCCAATAGCAACAATAGTATATTGTATAATTAGGAGGAAAAGTACTGTATTCCCGGACGATAGTGGAAATTGGCGGGCGAGGCGATAGCCCAGTCCGGCAACCACGGGAGTCCGGGAATGCACTTTTCCTCCGAACTGTACATAGTATTTTTTCTCCGATCGAACTTTAAAACGATTATAAACCCAAAATAATTTTTAGTATTATTCATTAATTATCATATTAAGAAATCAAAACAAAGTAAAAAATCGAAAATAATATAAAATTATTGCTTAGTTAGCCACGACATCATAACACATAAATACATTTTTTTTTCAAAAGTTGTCAAGTTTGTGTACCAATTTGATTTATAGATGCAAATAATGTTAATGATTTTAATAGCAATACATCAACAACAATGCTGGGATGCGATACTACTAATCCACCAACGTTCAATAATTGTACAATTGTACGATAACCGTTAATATTACAAATAAGTAAAATTAAACTCCTATACCTAATACATAATTAGTTTGGCATAGATTTATCAAATAAAAATTGTTTATTATGTATACTGTTAAATTAAAATAAATAAATGCGTTTGTCCTTATAAGTGTACTTTTATTTCTTCTAACCAATTAAAAATCCATACGGGAATATATTCCCGGCCTAGGCCAGAAAAAAAAATTCTCGTACTATTATTACTTGTTGCTTAGCGACAAATACAACATACTGGAATCATGAGCTTTTCGTTTCGAAAAAACAACGGAAAGATATATTTTTTCCTACGATCGGAGAAAAAAATTATTTGATTAAATTGTGGTTAGTTTTTTATTTAACATTATTCGAAAAATAATGTTTTTGATTACTCAAATTCATCATTATTGTCCGACTTTTAGCGACAACGTTCAAATAAAAAATCGACGTTCATAAATATTTAAATATTTCGGGCACTTTTGCTGAAAAAAGTCGGTAATTTTATCAAAAAGTCATAAAAATGCAGAAATTTTAGGAAATAAAAATACTTGGTTGAAGTTAATTTATATGAACGAAACATATCTTAAAATGCAGGGTAGAAAAAGGTGTTTTTTGGGTAAATGAGACAACAAATTTTCTGTCTTATTCCAACATTTTGAATTTTCAAAAATCAAAGTATACATCTAACGTTTTCCGTTCACATACAAATGCTTACCTACTACTGCGTCATAAAGTATAGTTGCTCTGTTGATATTATTTATCGATGATTGCGCAAGGAATCATAATAAAAACAGACGCCATAGATAAAAATGCAAATTTCGCATTTGAATTAATTAAAAATAAATTAATAATTTTCTTACAAAAAAATTATGGCATTACTATGTATATATGTTTATTTCTTTCTCGCATATTTAATATTTTTATATAGCGGATGTTTCTTATTTACCTGCAAAAATTTGCAGAAGAAAACAATTTTCTCCATGCCACTTTTAGCATAAGTATAATCAGAAAATAGACTTACATATATTCCGCTTTTAAATAAAATAAGACGTCGGATGGAAAAACGTTTTATAAATAAAAATTTTAAAACCTAAACATTAAGATGGAGTGTTGGCATTACAAATTTTAATAATTGAACAAGCATTATACATCAATTTTAGACAGACATTTATAATAATCATATTTTTATGTAAATTGTTTAATCTTTTTTGTTTAGAAATCATCGTGGCAAATTAATGAAGGTAACACGACTCACAACAGATGAGAAGGTTACTACTATTTCATAACGATAATGTATACGACATACGAGTAGTATCACGTAAATATATACCATATACAAATGAAAGATCACAATAAATGAAACATTTTAAAGTAATTTATATTTTGAATTTTGTAAATTTGACGTACCTGACATCACATCATCCATATATTCCAAGATGAAAAGTCATTTTTTTGTGAAAAACAGAAACAGATAAAAGTAAAATTTCGATATGTTTGTGATCGGCACGGCACATCCGAAAAAAATCTCACAATCAAAATTTGTGTTGTTGTTGAGTTGGTTGCCATAATTATAAATAAAATATATCAAATGAAGTATTTTATGGCAACGAAGATAAAAAATATCTCCACCACTCTCAGCTAATTTTAGTTTATTAAGATTTTTATAGTAAGCATTTGGTTCATACATTGTGGAGTTTGATTTAAATCGTGTTTTTATGATAAATTTATATTAATCTTGAAATTAAAATAATTTATAATTTTTATTATTGTTGGGTATTACATAATTTTAGCACATGTGATATTTAGGTCAATACAACAAGGCCACTCCTCCTTACGTTTTAATAGCAAAACGTTTTCTTAGTTTTTAGTTATCGAAAGGAAATAATTAACACAATAAGATGATGACTAATATTTGGATTTTATATGTAGATCATGAACAAGAAGTTTCCTATCACCGTACTAAATTACTTGATCAAACACTGCTAAAATACCACAATTTCAAGAATTAATTTCAAATGTAAATAAAACTAATTCGAACTGAATTTAAATTTAATCTATTATGTTTTTAAGTGATCCGTGTTAAAGTTATTTGATTTTGTTTTAATTGTTGTGATTGGATCCATAGAACGAAACATCTTTTGTTCCAACCAAAATGGTTATAAAATGTTTATATTTCGCGTTTCGTTTTAACGCGTCATCAGAAATTTAAAATGAATTATTAAATATTATAAATTAAAATTATTTAAATAACAAATTTATTTAATAATTTTAAATTTATAATATTTAATAATCCATTTTGAGTTTCTGATGCTGCATTAAAACAAGACACGAATTACAAATGCTTTATAACCATTTTGGTTAAAAAAACATATGTTTCATTCTATGGATCCGATCACAACAATTAAAACAAAATCAAGTAAATTAAATTTAATCACGGTCATGAACAAACATTTTCTTGTCACCGTACTAACTTACTTGACCAAACATAGTTGCACTTCCACAATTTCGAAAATTAATTTCAAATGTAAATGAAATTAGTTCGTACTGAATTTAAATTTAATTTCGATCATGAACAATAATTTCTTGACCAAACATCAGTGTCGAATTTATTCGAATATGAAGGAAAACTGCAGATTTTATTGAATAGCACAATTGAAATATTGGCATCAGGGTGATTTTCACTACTCACCCCTTCCTTTCCTCCTCCACCCCTTTCTAGTTTTAAGCGTCTCTTTAGCGGCTCAAAGTAACGTCAATACTCGAAAAATTTCGACACGGAACTGAAACGAATAGGAAATTTTGTTGAAGGGGGTTTATTGATATATTGGCATCGGGATCGTTCCAGAACACCGATTCCCAAACCATTTTTCCCAGAAGAAAAACGTCATGGTTAACGGCAAACGGTCTCTTAGTTGAAGAGGTATAAATAAAAATAGGCAAACCATTTCATGGATACATTTCATTATTGGTCCGAACAGGGCATACTCATGCAACTAAACAGCAAACAATCGGAGACGATGAAACAAATTTCTAATCTACTATCTAAATAATTATCAAAGACAAAACTAATGCACTAATACTCGGTTTTAATGGCAGTAATATTTGTCCAAAACAACAAAAATTCCCCGCTAATAAAATTCCAATAAGATTTTGGAGTGTAACGTGTAAACTAATAAAATAAACTCAAAAAATTATATGTTTAACTTCTTCATAATTGCGCTAGAAATTCACCATTTTAAGTAGTTTTAGAGAGAAGATAATTAGCTAGCTGCCTAAACAGTTTTATTAAAAAAAAATCCTGGTAACGTAGAGCTTAAATAGAAAGCTACAATGTGGAAATATTACATTAGAAAAAGAATAGAGTATGTCGGAAAATATAGTGTATCTTGTTGTTTGTGATATTTTTTAATTCCAATCGAAATTCCTTCCTCATCATTTTGGTGATTAGAAGGAAGATAGTCAATGGAAGCGTCCCAACTAATCACGTAACTTTACACAATGCAATAATTAAACTCTCGAGAATTATCACCGAGCTGTAACATGAAAAAAAACAACATAAAATTTCTTTCAACCAGGTTTTAACAAACCCTTATCCTGTAATATTAGCGATTCTCGCAGATTCAAGAATCCTGCGAACACCGAATCTTGCCTTAAGTAACAGATTTGGAAATGATTTTCGTATCGTTTTTTGAGTTTTTTTGTTACAGGGTATTTATTAATACTTGTTTATTTTAATTATTTTGGACACATTTCACTGCCATCAAAAACATAAGTTGTTTTTACTTTTTACGCCACACTCGCTAATTGCTAAACACTCGTTTTGAGTAGTGGTTTTCATTGTATTTTCAGTATTTAGGTATTGATTGGGAAAAACGAATTATTTATTTATTTATAACGAAATTACTAGATATTCTAGTTGCGTTCAATTATAATTATAGATACATTTATTTAAAAAAAATGATTATTGGTTGTTTACATATTTGTACACTATTTACAATTCTTTTAATCCAACATGTTGAATTATTAAAAGTAAATGTTGTTGCCACGTTTCTTTTTAAATATACGATTTCAATTTTGTCTGCAAAGGTAATGGAATGGTAATTGAACAATTGTTCTACTGAGAAATAGTCAAGATATTTTTGAGAATAAAACACGAAGACTGTGGTATTCCACTTGCTTTATGGAATTTCAGATTGGTAATTATATGTTAATTTTCAAACAACTTCGCATACGTTTATAATATATCGATTAAGTTGATTGTTTTTGAATGATTTAAGTGTCCATGTATTGTTAGAATGGTATTTATTATATGATAAAATCAATAATAATTCAAAACTTAATCCAAAACTTTAATGCCACTTATCATTGAGAAAAGTTTTCGAAACTATAATATATACCAAACTACTGTTTAACTTGTTCTTCAAACTAGTTCAATAAAATTTAACATGTATACGTACGGATCTTAAACCAAAAGCAAAAAGAGTTTCTCTTTTATTTTATCAGAACATGAATTATTATACGTATGTAGCTATGAGTATACACAGTAAAAAGCGTTTTTGGTTTTATTCTCTCGCACTGCGAAATTTACACTTACGAGTTCGATTTAATAAACTTTACAATATGAAAACAGTCTGTCTTAGATAATCGCATATTCAACAAGTGGTGCTGCGACAAATAACTAACCAATACTAATATTTTTGTTTTTTAAATAATATTTAGTTGTTTAGTGAATTTAAGACAGACAAATAACAATTTTAAGAGGTGGTTTAGTTACTATAACTTATTTTTTTATTACTACTAATTGAAAGTTTGGTAAAGTGAATATCATGCAATAGTTATGTGAGATTGTTTACTTGGTAAAATTTATGGCCTTTGTGTTTGCGATTATTGTATTAATTATTATGTTTTTTAACTAAACCAAATGTATTAATATATAATAATAGTAACTGTGATAAATAAAATTTAATTAATAAATAACGAAAAAATAAATTAAAATGAATGAAGAAAAGCAAAGTGTTAAAAAGCAAAGTGTTAAAAGTTATGGATCTGAAGTTAAAGGTATTCATAATCATAATCATTCAAATCATGACAGGTAATAAAATAAAACATAAATTGGACATTTTTTACTAAATATCCGCATTCTTATTGTGCGTTTATACTTGCGGAAATTAGTGCAGCACTAATATATTGCACTCGCTCCCGCATGTATATATTCATACCTTTGGAGCGAGTGCTATATATTAGTGCCGCACTAATTTCCGCAAGTACAGGGGGGGGGGGGGGGCATAAGTCACTGAACATTGGAGTTTTGATATAATTTTTTTATTTTTTATTGAAACTGAATAATTTTGATTACAAAAGATAGTTTTAATCATGAAGAGTTTTAAAAATACTTAAATTTTAAAAATAACATCTGTTAGATGCCTGCCATCAGCCTCTTCGCAATCTACTGCTCTTTGCTGTACCTGGTCCATAACTGAAGCCAAAACTGGTTGATCAATCGCAATAGTTTCATTTATTATGTTGTCTTTTAGTTGTTGCAGTCCTTGCGGTTTATTTGCGTATTCACGATCTTTCAAATACCTCCACAAAAAGAAATCTGGTGGTGTTAAGTCGGGTGATCGTGATGGCCAATTAACATTTCCAAATCGTGAAACGATACGGTTACCAAAAACACGTCGCAGCAAATTAATTGTTTCCCTTGCAGTATGAGACGTAGCTCCGTGTTATTGAAACCACATTTCTTGAGTGTTATCAAGTTCAGAAAACAAACAAATTTCTAACATAGCCCTGTAACGCTCACCATTTACAGTCAGTGTATTGCCATCTTAAGTACGGGCCGTAGATATTGTCTGCTAATATTTCTCATCAAACTGTGATTCTAAGTGGATGCAATGGACGCTGTTAAATCACTCTTGGGTTTTCAGTGCCCCAGATTCTAAAATGTTGCTTATTGACATAACCACTTAAATGGAATTGCGCTCCATCGGTCAATATAATTTTTTTCATAAAATCAAGAGCATCCGTTAATAATTCGGTCAATTTTGCACAAAATCTTAAGCGGATTGCATAGTCTTGCGGCAATTTCATGTTTCATTTGTATCTGGCAGTGAAGTTCTGGACATTTTAAGCTGAGTGGCACGTTTACGATGTTTCAGGATTCTTTCAGGATTCTAATTTACGCTCTCCCGAACTCGTTCGATATTATCTTGGCTTTGTGCTTCAAGCGGTCTTCTACTCCGAGATAACTCACTAACAGATCCCAATGACTGAAAACGAGCAACTAGATTGCGTACGTGATTTTGTGATGGTGCATTTCTGGTGTTAAACAAATTTCGAAATTTCTTTGGCTTTGAATTATTAAATTTTGACTAGCAAAATAAAACTCAACAATTTTTGCTCGTTCCTCAATCGTATACATCAAATCGTATACATCATACTCAATCGGCTACTGAATCTCCCAAACGTTGTTACTAATATAAAAAATAAAACGAGAAAAAAATAAAAAATAAAAAAATTATATCAAAAATACAATGTTCAGTGACTTATGGCTCACCCTGTATAAACGCACAGCTAATCCAAACAATCTTATCATGAATCACAGATTTAAACATTTTTCAAATTATACACGAAAATTTTGTAGTCGTAAATTTTACGTAGTTTATTATTTTCTTTGGAACTTCGTTAGAAATATAAAATTCGTTTTTTTAAATTTCGACCAAATTCGCTATAAATTAATTAGATTGTCCGTATAGAAACAGACAATAAAACTAACCTTTCACACCTTCTAGGCATCTTCGTCTAGGTATATATTGACAACTAATTGATCTTCCAGCAAAATTTCGCACCTGCAATTAGGTTTTTGGTTCGGTGTCTGTCGTTGACATTTAACTGCATAGTCAGAAAGTAATTTATGAATTAAATAAGTATGGGATAACTTATTTGTTTTTATGGATTGAAATAAATATGTTTGGATATTATTTAAATTTTGGGTCCAAGTAGATTTTGCACTTTGCACGTATAACTGCATCAGATTGTTCGAAGAAACAAAAAAAAACATGTAACACGTTCCTCGCGAAAACAAATATGTATATTGGTGATTTTCGTTGCTTGGAAAAAGAAAGGTTATTTGTGTATTAAACTAACAAATTTTGCTAAATTCCTGTTTCCGGAAATCGGTTTCATTAATCCGCTTTCACGCTATAAAGAACTTTTAATGTTGTCAATTACTATATTTAAAATGTGGATCGACTCATTCCCCTTTTCAGTATTTAGTAAATTAAGGGTCGTTCAGAAATATAGTTAACTTTTTTAGCTCATTTGATTTTGTTTGTAAAAATATATTGTAATTTAATTAATTAAATGTGAAATTCATAGTTTTCTAATGTGAATATAATGCAAAAGTTATGGGACTGTTCAAAAATTTATGGCTTTGGTGTTTGCGATTATTGTGTTATTAACTATTATGTATTTTAACTAAGAAATTAAAAAGCGAAATGTAAAAAGTTATGAATCTCTGAAGTTAATTGTTGTGTTTATATTAGGATTAGTTTGATTATCCTAGATTAATTAAATGCACGCTTTTAATTTATACGTCTTCTTTATTCAAACTTCAAATTAGCATAGTCGTTTTCATTCTTCATCTCCAATGACGTTATCTTCAATTCATATACAATGAGTGTGTTTAATACAAACAATTCACAAACATTACATCTTCCCGCTAAGTCTAATACATCATTAATCATTTGTAAAAAAAAAATAATACATAATTACTATTTAATTTCAATAACGATATTTACATTTTTTTTACTCTTAGAATATAGTTTTACAAATAAGACGTTCTGGTTTTTTATACATCTTTTTGGTCTTATATTAATAATATCCACATTAGTCTTTGAATATTGTCGTTATTTGAATTTTCAAAGGATTACTTAATTCAATACTATTATTTTTGTGGTTAGCATTTACAGTTTTACTCATTTGAATGGGATTATTTGCATCTCTTTTAAAATTGCCCTACTATATAAATCAAATCTTACTTTTTTAAAACTTGGTCATTTACATTTTCATTATCATTATTGTTTTGTAATTCAACTTAGTTTTGATTCGAACAATATTGATCAACAGAATTCCTTATTTGATTCATATGCCTTTTTATTTTATTATTATTCTCTAATTTACATAAATAAGTACGGTTACCCAAAACTTTAATTATAATTGCATCAACCCATTTCTTATGATTAGGGTCTGAATAATCTCTGATAACCACTGTTTTCCTTTATAGTTACGAACTTGGTTCTGTTGTGCATTCTGAACTATTTGTTTCTGACACTGGTGGTCCTAAAATATTGAAAACAGTCTTAATCTCTCTGCCAAACACTACATTTGCAGGTGTTTCATTAGTTATGCAATGTTTCGTCGTTCTATAACGAAATAAAAGTCTACTTAGAGCTAACTCTAAACTATAATTTCGGTTATTTCTCGTATACTCATCTACCACAGCTTTTAAAGCATTTTTAAACGTCTTCACCATATTATTAGCACTTCCATCAGTTGCTGGTTGTCCCGGAGGAGTCAAAACATGTTTAATACCATTAAGTCTCAAAAATTCGTCCATATCCAGTGAACAAAATTGACTACCATTATCTGTTACCAGAATATCTGGTAACCCAAATCTACTAAAAATCTTTCTGAATTTAATTTTCGTAACTTCTGACGTAGCTGAACTTATTTTAAAAATTTCTATCCATTTGGTAGACGCATCTATCATTATTAGGAACATATTGCCACAAAACGGGCCTGCAAAGTCTGCATGGATTCTACTCCAAGGTTTTCCAGGACTTTCTCAAGGAATAAGTGCGCCCTTCGGTGGATCCGCCTGAACACTCAAACATGATCGACAATTCCTAATCATTTGTTTAATGACATCATCTATTCTTGGCCACCATACGTACGATCTAGTCAACGATTTTGTTTTCACTATACCAAAATGTGAACTGCGCAATTCCTTCAATATACATTCTCGTAACCTGTTGGGTATTACTACTCTACATCCTCCAGGTTATCTTGCTTAACAGTTAATTCATCTTCAACACGTATATAGCGTTTAATATCTTCGTCACATAATTTGCCTAAATTTCCAAATTTTACTCCATCTATTACTTTAGATAAAATGTTATCCTTTTCCGTTTCTTTTTTAATGGTTTTGTAATCTAAAACTATATCTCGCCCTTTATCCATAAAATTTAATTAATTTATTGAGGCCTCAGCACTATGATCTTTATCACAATCATCTTTATCACATTTTCACCAAACAAGGCCAGTAATGGCTTATGATCCTGATTAATATAAATTCAGTGCCTATTAAATACTGGAAAAGTTTTTTAACGGCATAATAGATTGCTAAAGCTTCCTTATCTAAAACACTATAATTTTTCTCAGCATCTGTCAACGTTCGTGATATAATTGCTATGGGGTTTTCTACTTTGCCGGAAAATTTATGAGAGAGTACTGCACCTATACCTTTTTGTGACGTATCACACGTTAGAACTATGAGTACTTTTGGATATCCGAAACAATTTCCTTTTTGATTATTTCAACTGCCTTTTGGCATTCGGCAGTCCATTCAAATTTTTCTGATTTCCTTAACAAATTGTATAGCGGATTCATTATTGCAGCCAAATTCTTGATAAATTGTCCATAGTAATTAACCAGACCACAAAATGCTCTAACATCAGTAACATTGCTCGGAATTTCTGCCTTCAAAATTGCATTTATTCTGTTGTTTGTTTTACATAAACCTTAATCATTTACCCTATACCCAAGGTAATCTATGCTATCTTTAAACAATTCACATTTTGATTTATTTAGCCTTAATCCTGCATCATTTAAACGATTAAAACTCGTTCTAAATTAGACAAATGCTCTTCTTCATTAGCCCGTGTTACAACTAAATCGTTAATAAAAGCTACCACATCATCAAGCCCTAACAGTAATTTTTCCATCGTAAACTGGAAAATACCACTTGCTGGTTTTATGCCATATGGAAATCGATTCATTTGGAACATCCCTTTATGGGTGCTCCACGTTACGTATTTTTTACTTCCATCATCCGTTCAAGTTGGTTATACGCACAAGAAAGATCGAGCTTGGAGAACTTTTTTCCTCCACGCAACAAGTTCACTATTTCATCTATTCTCGGAAGTGGACGGTTAAAATCTTTGATAAATTTGTGTACAGTAACTTTGTAATCACCACATAATGTTCTAATACAACCATCAGCTTTCAAAATCGGTACTAAAGGAGTCCCATAATCTGACGTTTCAATTGGTATCAAAATACCTTCTTCAACTAATTTGTCTAATTTTTCTTCAACCTTTTGCTTAAAGGAGTACGGCACTGGCCTCGGCTTAAAACAAATTGGAGCAGCATTTTCTTATAATTCCCAATTAAAAAGTGTGCAATTTAAACCTACTCCCTTCTTAAATAATTCTTGATATCTGCCCAACAAATTATTTAAGTCTAACGAATTTACTTGATTTAAACTACTATCGGTGGACCTCCGTTTTCAATGATCATAAACACCAATAATTTAGTTTCATTTTTGTACGTAACTCTTGTTTCAATGCAACCCAACACATTCAGATGTAAATTTTTATATATAAACTTAAAGTTGGAAAATGAGTTTTCATATAAATTCTTCGACATTGCTCCTAAATTTGAACCTGTATCATCTTCTACATTAAATTTTGTTTTATTAATTTCTAAATTAATGGCAATTATTTTATCCCTATCATTAATTTCGCTACGCATGTTGTATACAACATTTTCTATTTCCTCTTGTATCTTATTTCTATATACTACCATAATTCGTCAGGTTCTCCCTGGCACACAGTTCATTTGTATAAAAAATATTTTTGACAAATTTGTGACAAACCCTTGAACTATACCCTAGTTTGTTACAAGAATGACACTTTAATGAAATAAATATACATTTATCCTGAGTGTGATTACTCCTATCACAAGGACAACACTTCACTCTTGTATTTGTACCTGGAGTTGCTGACCTTCTTGTTGAATGCTTTTCATTCGGGCTCCTACTTCTTTGATTGACAGTATTAAGATGAACTTGTTTTGACTTTTGACTATATTGCGATGTACCTTTTCGTAGAAAATTTATGCTTGTTACATTCGAATTTTTCATCTCAATTCGCATAGCAATTTCAAGCGCCTTTTCCAAAGATAAATTATGATCTTCTCTGATAAACGATCAAAAATTTTCCCGTCAAAACTTGTCATACACTTGTTGAAGAGGTTATGTTCCAAATGATCTTGAAATTTACAGTTTCTAGCTAACTCTTTTAGTCTCGCACAATATTCATTCGCCCTTTCATTGACTTTTAAACTGGTACTCAAAAATTCTTTTCTTTCGTTAAAAACTATAAGCGTTGGCGTAAAATATTTGTCGAGTGTTGCAAACAGCTCTTCATATGATTTGTCCTTCGGCAATTTTGGTGCACACAAATCCTTCAACAATTTGCACACTCCTGTGTCTAAATAATTGATTAACGCGTTTCGTTTTCTTTCCTCGTTTTTAATTAAATTTGTATCGAAAAAGAAATCCAACTTTTCCTTATAAATGCTCCATTCTTCTTCTTGTGGTTTAAATATGTTGAAATTCGATTGAATTAATTGTACATCTTGGTCGGACATCGTGGCAAAAAAAAAATATTTTATATTTTTGGATCATCTGCTAATCTCACAAACTCAACTATACTTTGATTATTAATACTCGTCGCCAATTGTTGTGTTTATATTAGGATTAGTTTGATTATCCTAGATTAATTAAATACACGCTTTTAATTTATTCCCAAAAGGTTTAATTATTTTCATATTTTTCTACAATAGAAATATGAAACCGGTAATCTTTTTTTGACAGGATATCAACTAACTTAGAGTAGATCACTAAATTAGAGTGTCTTTCGCATATATACATATTACATTATTTCTGAGAGAATCTTACTCGACTCATTTTTGTTAGGTCAACTCGTGTATCATGTTGTGGTAAACTCGAATCTGTTTATAGTGAAAGGTAACCTAGGTTAAACCTCTAATAAACGCATTAAATTACAACCAATAAAAAACTTTGTGATAGAAAAGGTTCATCCACCAAATGTAATACCGTCGAGAAACAATATAATTTATGGGTGATTTTATTTTATCATTAGAGTAGTTGTGAATCACAACCACAAGAGTGTAATATAGAAACACTCAAGAACTCACAAGAAAATAATTAATATCTTCAGCATTTATTCCAAGTTTTAGAATTTTACTAAAGTTAATAAATACGATAAGACATAATTTAAAATCTGAAAATACTCTTCATAAATTCATATATTTTGGCACAACATTTAAATGTCAAGCAACGGCAGTACATTTTAACTATATGAACAATTGGTAAAGTTGAGAAGGTGTTATCGTGTACATTTATATAAAGCGTATTGAGTATTTTTGACATATATGAAATTTAAGAATAGCATACTTTAAGTAAAAAAAAAAAAATATTCAATCAAAAATATAAGCAAGAAGCTAAAATGTTCTCCCACCTGTTCTAAATACCATGCCCAATTGGTGAATGTACTACGGTGTGCTATAGCAGAAACAAATTTAATTCACTAAACGCTGTAATAAATCAAATGTGTATTTTCAACACCAGTGAAGACAGAATCACGCGGAAGAAGAAGAAGAAAAGTTTATTGCTATGGCAGATCTGCTTGAATCTTGAAACCGGAGGATTTCTGGTATCTGGAATTCCGCGCTAGCGACTCATGTGTTTTCTTGGACATTTATCCCTCTGCTGATGTTCCTTGGATTCATGAGATTGTTTTATCAAGGTTTTCTTCTGTAGATTCGATAAATTCCTGTAGACAAGACCACCTCGGGTATGCGTTAAAGGTTTTTTGACTTTATAATCGAATGTAATACAGAGGAGCTCTCAGTGATAATTACGGTTTACGACCACAACAAAGTTTGGTTTCACAAATTTCGATTAACCTAGGAATTTATCTTCCTACTTATACAATTTGTTTTCATCTGATTTTTAAAGTTTTGCATTTGTTTAATTGAAAGATGAATAACGAAGGTCTCTTTTTTATAGTTTTTCGCCACCTTCTGAATTCGGCACCCCATTAATATGGGCTTTGCTATGCTTTTCTGTGAAATCTTTATTTAAATATATAATATGAGGGGAAAAGTGCATCTTCGTTCTACTAAAAATTGAACTGTTGGGTGCATAAATCAGGATAATAATGTAATATAATATAAAATTAAAAATGTTCCTTTCTCAACATAAGATTGTACTCGTATTTACAATAAATTATTATAATATTTTGATACGAACACACTAAAATGATACAAACTAATAAGTGAAGAGATCATACGCAGATAAGCAAGATAAAAAGTTAATGAACAATTGTTAAATACATATAATTTGAGAAACCACGATACAGTAGGTTTTCATGTGGGCTAATATATTCATGCTAATCTAATGGGCATTTATTCATGTGTGCAAGATAGCGAAAATTTGCTAGTGGAATATAAGAGGTTGCGCTAGTCGCCACCAGAAGCAGCACTATAATGAAAGACAATTTCTAATGATATTATAAAACCAGCGGAAATGTTTAATTCATGTTTCTTTTGTATAAAAGAACACATTCCAGCGGAATAAACTTTTGAAAATATTCGTTAAATTGTCAAATTTGTTGACCTCCTCAAGTCGAGAAACTCGGGATAGTAAATTTTGGAAACTTAAAATGTTAGGCGAATCTCGGCCATTTCTTAACGAATTAATGAAATTTTATTTGTAGCATTGGAGAGAGATTCTTAAGTGAGTTTCGGACAATAAACGGGATTCTGTCTATTTTTGGTGTCTGTCTAAGTTTTGGTGAAAATTAGTTAGTAGGTTTATATTGTAATTCTAATATGTATTTTTAACGAATTTCTGGAATATGTCACGTTGAAGGTTCATCATTCAAAATTAAATATAAAATTTAGTACGTAGGATTGCATATGGATTTTCCTTGGAAATTAGGGAATTCATGCTATAATTTTTTGGGTTAATGTAACCTTATAAATTTTAGTCACTGGCCGACATCTCAAACACTTCCACAGGTAACAAAAATGCTTTGTTCGGTGCCTAATAGAAAGCTAAGGTCATACTGAGACTTCATCGGGAATTTGTGAAAAATTTATAGTTTAGAATTTTGGTCGAAAAACAACCGCTAGCTTACCTACGGGAGCGTATGAGATACTGTCGGGAAACTGAATAGAACGTATATGGTCGCACAAACTCAGAAAATCGTAGAGAAAATTCTACACTATAAATTTTCCCTAAATTTCCCATGTACTCTTAGTATGAGCTTAGCTATCAGAAAAACGACTGTACGAATTTTGATAACTATCGGAGTTTTTGAGATATTGGCCAGAAACTGAAAATAACTGATATGGCCGCCGAAACTCAAAAAATTACAAAACTTTCTTTTATATATTATTTTATTTTGGCGTTTATTTCCGACATTCCTAGTGTTCAGGCGGGCAAAAATGATAAAAAATATCATGAATTTTTTACTACGTTTTTATGGCTAAACGCACTCATTTATCACAAAAAAAGCAAAAGTTTTTTTGATTCTGGCCGTTAAAATTTTTTTATGTTTATTTTTTTTTTTTGGTGAAAGGCGAACGATTGTGCCAACATTTAATGAGATAATCACTAATTGAAAGGTACATATCATATATGCACGTGGTGTAAATAGTGCCATAAACAGTGGCAGTCATTGCCTTTCGAAATTGGAATTAAATTGTTTGTTATGACACGCGTATTTTGACGTACAAATCCAATTTACACTTATTTTGGATCAGTTTGGCTGTTCACTCGGTTTTGATATAAAATTATACGAAGTTATAGGGCCATAAAAATATCATGATAATTTTTATCATTTTGGTCGAACTGAACTTGACTCATAAATTTGTATTTTATATGTTTTTTAAACCTGATGAAGATTATATGACAATCGAATCGTTTTCATAATACTCGTAGTTTTATTTATTTTTGGCTGAATCAATCCATCTATAAAAATTTTTCTATTCGCCAGCGAGAGAGGAGGATTTTAATTGATCTAAAATATATGTATCAATCCAAAATCAATCCTAGAAACTAAATTTATATTTATATAGAAACAATTAATTATTATTAATAAAAGCAGTTAAAAAATTATTAAAACTAACTCAGAAAGTTGCCGATAGAGGGTCAGTAATTGTTTGGTATGCAAATACGGTGTTTTTCTGTTAGGTTGGTTCGAATTGTAAAGAAAAAATTTATAAATAGACACATTGAAATTTAATTTTTAGGTTAGGTTCAACAACAAATTTAATTTACTAAAGAATGTTTTTCGAGATTGTGGTTGGTGTATTGGTGTTTACCTTTCCCTTGAAATATCTCCATAGGAAGAAATCGGGGCAGGTCAAATCAGAGAATCGAGGGGCCAGCCGATATCACAACTATTTGACATTATTCGGCCGGGAAAAATTTCTCGAAAAATTGGCATCGTAGGACGAGCTGTGTTTCTTTAGGCGTAGCCTAATTGATCCAATTCGGGCACAAGATAATTTTCCAACATGTCCCGATAGCGTTACAGTGCCCCAGTAGCGACTATTCTGTTTAATAACAAAGCCAGCCAAGTCGAAATGTGCTTTGTCGCCCATAATGATTTTTTGCCAAAAATAAAATGTTCTAATAATTTCAACATGTTATTGCGGCGTTAGATATATTGCCACTAAGACTTTATTAGTTCTTAATAAATACATTTTATTAAACACTTGTTTTTTTATTTCGCAAAAGAAAGAAAATACAAGTGTTCAATAAAATGTGTTATTAAGTGTTAGTATGTTTCGCCAAGTGCCTACGGCAAATAGTGTAAACAGTACTTTATTAGTTCTAATTTTTTATTCTTCTTTAACGCTCACCTAGGAAAATTTTCGAATTGGTTTATTGTTGATTTTATAGATTATCAATCATCAAAACACCTCACGTGTTTGTTGACTGCCCTCGCGCAAAAATATGTTTTTATTGAATTCGATATGTGTAAACAAGCTGGATTTGGATAATAATCATATTGCTACTTTAGTTTAAATTAACTTAATGATTATAATTATAATTTAAATAACTTGATATCGGAAACATTTAATTTTTGTATATAAATATAATGATACAACATGCGAAGTAGACGAATAAATAAGGCGACCCATTATACTAATTTATCTTACTACAATGGTAAATATAATGAGAACGAGTTTTGTATGTTTGTTAGACACATTAGAATCCAGATTACCAGAATTATTCCATTTTGGAACCGATGACAAGGATTTCTAAATAAGAAATAATCATGCCTAAATTTTTACGTACGTATTTGAAAATCGTATTCTGTATTGTTGTGGGACCAAAATTCCCACCCGGAAGTGACTGTTTCGTTAGAATGTTCTAGATTTTTTTTGAAGAATTTACGGTTTCTTCTTTTACGGTATAATAATGTGATGTATGATGCAATTTATAAACATTCGTGGTAAAAGAATGTTTGGTGTTGGACATAACATAAATATATACGTTTATAAAAATAATTAAGCTTTAAACTATATTATAATATATATTTGTGTATCTAGAGTGCAAAGTAGCATTTTGTTGCTCAAGTGAAACGATAATTGGTTTGTCGAGGTCAACAAATACGCGAGCGCAACAAAAGCTTTTGCCCTCGAGTTGCACATAATATTTTTTCTACGATTTACAATACAAATTCCTTAAAAAAATTGTATTGTAAAATTCGTTTTACTTATTTTCAAAAATTGACCATGACAGTTAAAAAAACTAAACAATTCTGCATACATGCTATTTATGCAGGCTGGCTAACAATATCTAAATATTCAAAATCTGGACGTCATTTACTTAGGTCTGCAAACTGTATTCAAAATTCTGAATTCCCAAAATTGAAATATATGCAAATAACAATAAATTATTTGATAAGTATCTAACATTTTATTTCAAATTGTAGTACAAAGTTCTGGTTTAGTGATGGGAAATAATGACTTGTGAGTGATCTCTTGCTGCTGTATGGCAAACTACCATTCTTTTACCAAAATTTTCTTTGACATTCTGGCATCCATTGTTTGTGAAACGTTAGTATAGACCTTTAGTTTCTTATAGCTTCATATAGAAAAAAATGTAGAAGTGTTAGATGTTAGATCTAGGCGGCTAATTAAAGTCTCCTCTTCGAGAAATTATTCGATTATCAAAAATAGTCTGATGGCTTTATTCTTTGAGTCACCTGAATCTTGTATGCCTTCAAATGAATAACTTTGTGCAAGATTTTGAAAAAATTGGTTGGTGAAATGCGTAACTCCTGTGAACGATGACGAATTGATGTGTTTAGACTCTATTTAACATCAGGGGTTACTTTAAGCATATTTTCTTTTGAAGGACCACTATGATGGTACGTTTAGCATTTTCATCCTTTACCGAGTCAGTTTCTACAAACTTTACGATAACTTTGTGATGGCCACAATTGTCAAGCCTATTATAGATGTTGAAGACAATGTATGTTTTTGTTGTGCTTATGTTTTTCATTTTCATTGATGTAAGCGATTTTTCGTAATTTTAACATTTTCTTGATAGAATTAGTTATGCCTCAATAACTAAAGAAGATGAAACTTTGATACCACAGGAGCCGTGTATCTTTAAAACTTAACTACCTAACATGCGTAATGGTTAAAAACATACATTCATGGGGCTTTATCATGATTTCGAACAAAAAAAAATAAGGGCATAATTCACAAACTGTATGTCAGCGCTGTAACTGTAAAATTCCCGATATGTACTAGAATGGTATTCATAAAATGTAACTCGGCTCTATAGACGGAAGTTTTGGTCTTCAAATTTTATGACGTAAAGTTACATATCACGATTTCAATTGCGAATATCTCGAAAGGACATCGATTTTGTATGCTTTTCCCATTCCACTGGAAATTTACCGGAACGTCGTAGTAGTGGTGCTCGTATTGGTGTGCGTGTTTTGTTTTGTTTTGTGTTGTTGACGTCATATAAAAACACAAAATAATATGTTAGGTACATAATTTGTGAATTTATTAAATTTCACCATACCATTTAAATTAATAAAGTGTTGTGTTAATTTCCTAAATAGTTTAATCTAATTCCTAGCATTCCTATACATTTAAAAGTAATTTCATTATCATTCATATTTCCTCAGTTAATCCACTTCATAATTATTAAACTTTTTCTTCTCAATATTATTTCCATAAATAACACATAAACATATAGATAAATGTATAATTAAAATGGGGAATATTAATATTTAGTAAAAACATTAATATAATTTATTTTATTTAAAATTTATCCAAATATAAATCAAAAATTCATAAAACAAATTTCAATTGAAACTATTTTCTTATCATCTTTCATTTATTCCACTGCTCGCGGGCAAAAACTGCATAAAGTACAAAACAGCATTTTTCAAAACAGCATATTTCAAAACGGCATAAGGTGCGAAACGGCATAAGGTACAAAATTACATTTTCCAAAACTGCATACTTCAAAAGGGCATAAGGGTTAAAACAGCATTTTTCAAAACGGCATTTTTCAAAACGATATATTTCAAAACCATATTTTTTAGAATTGCATTTTTCAAAACTGCATGTTTCAAAACGGCATAGGTACAAAACGGCATTTTTCAAAACAGCATTTTTCAAAACAGCATTCTTCAAAACGGCATTTTTCAAAACTGCATATTCCAAAATATTGTATGTCACAATTTGTTGCCTAGCTAAAATAATAAAATATATTTTTTCTAGTAGCTAACGATATCTACAGAAAAATAACTACATTTTAGATGGGATCCATTCAGAAATGCATAATTTAAAATTGCATTTTTCAAAACGGCATATTTAAAAACTGCATAAGGTACAAAACAGCATTTTTCAAAACAGCATATTTCAAAACGGCATAAGGTACGAAACGGCATAAGGTACAAAATTGCATTTTTCAAAACTGCATATTTCAAAACGGCATAAGGGTTAAACCAACATTTTTCAAAACGATATACTTCAAAACGGCATTTCACAAAATTGCAGTTTTCAAAACTGCATGTTTCAAAATGGCATAGGTATAAAACGGCATTTTTCAAAACAGCATTTTTCAAAACTGCATATTCCAAAATTGCATTTTTCAAAACTGCATACTTCGAAACGGCATAGGTACACAACGGCATTTTCAAAACTGCATGTTTCAAAACGACGTTTTTAAAACTGCACAAGATAAAATGAAATATTTCAATCGATTATAAATCTAGAATTATCTTTTCATTAATTTGTGGAATATGACCAACAGGTTCGGTTATTTATTAACGGGACACGATGAAGTTTGACATGAATGAAATTTTTGAACGATTCTTGGATCAAATTCTAGGATAAAGCCAAATGAAAAGGAACTTATCTATTTCTTGGTCGATTAAGATCAAACTTCACATGTTCCTGTACACATGTTTTATATAAAAACTTTAGTAAGTACGTTATAAGAAAAATTTACCGTGCATATAATATTCCCCTTCACCTAAATTTTTATATAGAGCTTCAAAGTTCTAGGTAGTTACTACAATTACTCCATATATTGGAAGTATTTTTTTAATTTATCGGGTTTATCGAAAAATTCGATTCTAAGATATTAGTTTCAAGATATGTAGCGTTATTAACGTACGTTGCCACAACAATTTTTGTTTGAGGGTTTTTCCTATTTATGGTCCTGCCCAAGATAGTATACATTTTAAAGAAATCACAACAATTTTATGTTTATCGCACCTATACCTATAATATGGGGTATATCATATGTTTACATCAACATATCGTGTATACTACATCGAAGCTCAGGTATATATTTATACATATAGCACCTGGTATATATATATATATATTATGTTAAAAACGGTTTGTAATAGTTTTATTAATTTGATGTTACTTAGAAACAATGGGCGAAGTGCAACAGAAATATGTACCTACTAAAATGTATCGAATATTTCAGCAGCAACGAACATTAATATTTACTGCATTTCAAATTTGTAATAATTAATTGTTATTGATGCCGCATCCCAAAATTATTCAGTTTTACCAATTTTCTAATTTACCAATTTCAATTTTTACCAACCGAACAAAGTTAAATTCCCATCTTTAGCTATTTTTCGTTGGCAGTCGTGCGTTATATTTTTGTACTCGAATTTTATTTGGTTGTTCTGTTTATAAAAAAATATAATAAATGGTACGCCTACAAAAAAAGTACCGATGACATCTTTTGGTATGTAATTAGTATTAAGTTAAAATTTATTTATATATGTATGTATTAAAGAGAATCTAAATAAACGATAAATGTCGTTATGAAAAATGCCGTTTTGTACCTATGTGGTTTGGAAAAATGCAATTTTGTGAAATGCCGTGTTGAAAAATGCAGTTTTGAAAAATGCCTTTTTGAAAAATGTCGTTTTAAGAAATGCCGTTTTGTACCTATGTCGTTTTGAAATATGCAATTTTGAAAAATGCCGTTTTGAAAAATGCAATTTTGTGAAATGCCGTTTGGAAAAATGCCGTTTAGAAAAATGCCGTTTTGTACCTATGTCGTTTTGTACCTTATGCCGTTTTGAAATATGCTATTTTGAAAAATGCTATTTTGTACCTTATGCCGTTTTGTACCTTATGCCGTTTTGAAAAATTCTGTTTTGAGAAATGCTGTTTTTTAAAATGCCGTTTTAAAATATGCAATTTCGACCGGGACCTATTTTAGATAGCCTTGATTTCTTTTTATTTTGTATAGAAAATATTTTTTTCTAAAATTGTTTTATTATTCTTTTGAGAATGGAACCGAGAAGGATCCGAAAGCTAAAGAACTAATAAATATAATTATTAATATTTTGAGCTAAATACTTTCAATTAAACTTTATAATATAAAAGCTCTCATTTAACAATTTAAATTATTTAATATACGTTTACGTACACTGAATATAAATGCTGTTTTTATATATATAATGCATTTTATATGCATAGAAATTTGTAAAAAGGAGATAGTACTATCATAATTAATTTACACTGGAAAAAAACTATTCACTATCACTAATGCGTTGCCGCAAAATAAAATTAATAAACCAAAAATGTTTTTTTACACCCAAATAACACGGTACGTAGAAAAATAGGCCTAAAAAATAAATTTTTAGGCCTTTTAGGCGAATTTTTCTATGTACTCAGTGTCTTTTTTGCACGGTTTTGTCTGGAGCGTATCTACCGTGTAAACACAGAATTGAATTGTACGATCGTTTCGTCAAATTGTTCTCGTCGACGGTCAAACATACTTTCCATTTGTCAGGAGTAACAATGTTTTCAAATAAGGTTGAATAATCTTACATTAAATTGAACTTAGGCTATAATTAGCAAAACCCAAACTAAATTTTATTAGGTGTATGGCACAGAATATACATATACAGAAGCGACATAACCCCGTTTTTGTATGAAATTATTTCGACTCAAATATTTGACCTTCTACATAAAAATTAGAGTGGTGATACATCTCAATCATCAACCTCTTATGCTTAATTTTTAAATTATATGCATATTATAAAGGGAAGTGACAAAATTACAACAAATAATGATGTTTCAGCACAGAAGTGACTTTTAATAATTTATTACAAAGAAATTAGATATTCTAATATTGTTTTATTTCTAGTTATGTGTTCCGTTTGGACGGAAGTATGCGGAAAATGGGTAATTCATATGATGGCGAAATTGTCAATCAGAGTGAACTGGCAGCCGAAGTATTTTCAATTTCTGGCGATACACTGTTTAGAATTTTACGAATGGTTGTACAGGCACGTACAGATGGTCACGATTTATGTAAAATGTTCGCATTTGTATTAATATGCTCTTGGATGTATACTGTAATTTTATCCACTTTATATAGAAGCCACTTTTTATCGAAAAAGGCAATGTTGACGCGTGTTGCAATTTCATATTTGGAGCTGAATTATTATTGAAACAGATAATCTTTGGTGTTCTTCCAGGAACACATGTTGATGATTTACATCCTAATTTTCAACTAAACAGTTTAACTTGAATTCCTGTGTTTGTACCACCAGCTGATGTTCGCTCTATCGATAAATACTGTTACCCGCTTTAAATATTTGGGATGTTATAATTTGAACACTGGGTTCAGAGAATTTACCAAATTGTTAGATTCAGTAGCTTTCTTCAAGCGGTGCCGAATGGAAATTGTGTCGCATGAAGTAACTGTACTGAAAAAGACATTTGTACATATTTTTCTGTTTGTTAATTTTTTAGTTCAATATGTATTTCGTTAAAAACAATTTTATACAATAATACATTTTATATAATAATAAATATACATATATTTTACATTATAATGCATCAGAATAGTAAAACCAGTTTCAAAAACAGCGTTTTGAGGGCGTACCAATTACAACTTTTGGCAAGCAAAAATTATCATAATTTTGATTAACATCAATTACATTATAAGGTCTACTAAAAAAACGAAGCTACGGGAATAAAGAAAATTAGTAAATTTACTAGTTGAATTATTATTTGCTATAATTACTTGGAAAAAAAAAATCATAAATACAATAATTCATAAATATTGTATGTAAACATTGTAATATATAATATTCATAAATAAATACAAACAATTTGACAGATATTCGATGAGAGATAATTTATTTTTACACTTCTAAAAACTTTTAATGTTTACAATATGATTTTTTTCAAATTTAGAGCCAAATGTATTATAACTGTCGTTTCTGTGTCTATTCTGTGACTATTGGACCGAATTCCTCTTATCTTCTTACTTAGGATGATTTGATATATTAAATTTATTTTTTGGTCACGTTGTGTGCATATTATATTATTCACCATAATATAATCAATAGTTATTTTATTACTTTCATTTGCGCCATTCATACTAAAGAATATGTGTTAAAATATAAAATTACAGAGAATAAACTTTTATGAAAAAGTCGCCGCTCTATTAAGTTTATTTTCAACCATATGTCCAACCAAAGTTTAAACAATCAGTCGAATTTACTTTGTACATAATATGTATCGTATAATATGAATTCGAGTACAATCTCCAAGAACTAAAAATTTATATTCGCAATTCCTTAAACAATGTCTCTAGACTCTTTAGCTTTTAGATAAGGGAATAACTCATGCCTAAAAATTTGCGATGTTTGCCACCTTGTACGTGCAGTAAAATATCAAATTACACTCCCAACATCTAATTATTTATTATTTGAGTACAGAAATTTGGGTCAATTACGAGCTGAGTCAAGACTAGTTAGTATTCGCACCTTCTTGTTGAAATAGGGTTACCAATAATAAAATGATTTATCCTCTAAAATATTTTTTATTTTTACAGTTCACCACCCGTTGAAGATGAATTAACATGGAGATTTTGGAAGAAACGACGTTATGTTGTTGTTCTTATGTCCTTTTTTGGATTTTTTAATGTGTATTCAATGAGGGTCAACTTAAGTATTGCAATTGTGGCGATGACCCAAAATAAAACAGTCGACTATGGAAACGGTACCATTAGAATGGAGAGAGAATTTGATTGGGATACGAAACAGGAAGGTTTGGTACTCAGTTCATTCTTTTATGGTTATATACTTACACAGTTCATTGGTGGATTTGTTGCTGCGAAAATTGGTGGTAATCTTGTGTTCGGCGTTGGTATAGGAGCTACTGCAATTTTTACGTTATTAACCCCATTGGCAGCAAACATGAGCGTATATGTTTTATTAGCGGTGAGAATAATTGAAGGTTTTTTTGAGGTTTGTACTATCACTACTCGGATCACACTAAAATAACAGCTAATTTATAATAATTTCCAGGGCGTTACATTTCCTTGCATTCACGCAATTTGGGCACGATGGGCTCCGCCATACGAACGATCCAGAATGGCAACAATAGCGTTCGCTGGAAATTATGCCGGGACTGTCGTTGCGATGCCTTTGAGTGGAATTTTGGCTGATACAATCGGTTGGGAAAGTATATTTTATGTTTTTGGAACAATCGGATGTATTTGGTTTGTGTCGTGGATGCTGATTGTCCGTGAAGGACCTGATAAAGACAAACACATATCGAAAGAAGAATTAGATTATATCCAACATTCCTTGGGGCAGACTTCAAAACGGGACCCTATCAAACATCCTTGGAAAGAAATTTTCCGTTCGAAACCCGTATGGGCGATCATCGCATCACATTTCTCTGAAAATTGGGGATTTTATACACTTTTAACACAGCTGCCGAAATTTTTGACTGATACTCAGAACTATGATCTTGGAAAAACTGGATTTTTATCTGCAATTCCATACCTAACAATGGGTATTTTGCTAGGCGTTTCTGGTTATTTGGCTGATATATGCCAAGTAAAAGGCTATTTGACAACTACTCAAGTTCGACGATATTTTAACTGCTCAGCATTTTTAGCACAGACGGTATTTATGATCGCAGCGGCTTATATACGCAATCCAATCGGGTGTATCACTTGCATTACAATTGCAGTCGGTTTAGGAGCATTCGCCTGGTCTGGATTTGCTGTGAATCATTTAGACATTGCACCAAATCATGCCAGTGTTTTAATGGGTATTGGAAACACATTTGCAACGATTCCTGGTATTGTTAGTCCGTTACTTAGCGGTTACATAGTACAAAATAAGACAGCAGAAGAGTGGCGAATAGTTTTTTTCATATCTGCCGGCATTTATTTAATTGGCTGCGTAATTTATTGGTTTTGGGCGTCGGGTGAACTACAACCATGGGCAGTTCAGTCACACAAAAAAACTGATGACTTTAATGCTGAAAATGGTAATATTGGCGGCTATATAAATCCAGCAATTGAAATGAAAGAGTGATAGACAAGACTCTTAGTATATTTCTGTAAGCGTATCTTAAAGAAATTATATATAGATAAGGTCTAAATCATTAAGGAGAAATCTGTTTTCTGTATATAACTATCTATAGCACAATACAACAAAATGATAAAAAATATTTCAATAAAATAAAATATCTAAATGTGATTTAATAAATGAATAAAAAACAGTTTCGCTTTCAATTTTTTTTTAGAAATTGTGTAATGTGAAAAGGCAGTTCAGCAAAATGTGGTTAACCTTCTTCTCGCTGCGAATGGGGGAAGTAAACGAGTGTTTATACGAAGCTTAAAAAATTTTCTTTGGATTTTTTTACCTACACGGTAACTTAAATGAATGTTGTGTTTAGTGTGGAAGGTACGAGTAAGTACATATTTTAGTATATACATATACGTTATTTGTTGACATTGAAATTGCACTGAAATTTAAATTGCTTGACTGGTAAATAATAATTTATTGTTTTATTCATTTCATGTTTTAAAACACACACGATTACATAATGAGCTTAATTTGTTTGATCAAACTTCAAAGAATTACATATCTAAAAATAGCTGTAAAATCCAAATCTATAGATCTGCGACTGAAGCTGGTGATTAGATTTTACCAATTACAGCAAGAGAAAATATACTACAATGTATTTCATGGTTAAATTAATACGAAATGTCAAGGTATTCTACGTTAACTGGTTAATCTACTGTTGACAAAAAGCAGTAGTAGACATTTTAATTTAAATTTCGCGCGGAAAACCGTTCTTCGAAATATTTTTTTTTCCATATTGGTATGACTGTCAGTGACATCTGTGCCAAATGTCACATCAAAATAATCATTAGTGTTTAGTATACGCTTGTCTTTCTGAAGTACAAAAAGTGCATCCAGCGATTTTTACAATGAGTGAAATTATTCAATAAAGAATTTCCATTAAATTTTGTGTGCGGAATCAATTTTGTGATGCCGAAACGTTCAGAATGTTGCAAAAGGCCTTCGGTGATAATTGTATGTTGATTGTTCAAAGAGGGTCGAGAACGTGTTGACGACAAACCACGTCTAGGATAGCCATCAACATCAACTGAAGATTAACACGTTAATAAAATCAAGTAATTGGTGCTCGAGAATCGACGATTAACAGTGAGAGACCTTACTGGCATCGTTGAAATATTATAAGGATCAGTGAAAACCATTTTGAAAGATCATTTGGGCCTAAGAAAAGTGAAAGCACGATTGGTTCCAAACAATGCTTTCCGACTACCAGGATATCATGAAACGTATTATAACTGACGATGAGTCTTGGATCTATGCTTACGACCCGGAAACAGACGATCAATCGGCCGAATATCGTGCCAAATGTGAGCCGAAGCCGAAAAACCACGTCAAAGCAAGTCAAAAATCAAGGTGATGTTGACAGTTTTCTTCGATTATCGAGGTGTGGTGCACTCCGAATTCCTTCCGATCGGCCAAACTGTCAACAAGGAATACTGTTTGAGTGTTATGCATCGTTTGCGCGATGCTCTTCGTAAAAAGAGGCCGAAATTATGGGTCGGCATTGGTTTTACGTGATTTTTTCGCCAAAAATTCCACCCATATCGTTCCGCAACCACCGTATTCACCTGATTTAGCTCCGTGTGACTTCTGACTGTTCAGCAAACTCAAACGACCGCTAACATGCGCTACGCGCATTGGAGGTCTTACTATTTTTTGCCCATAGTATTATATCATATCCAATGTTGTAAGTAGGTTTAGAAGCCGGTACAAGTAACGGAGTCAAAGGTCTTCTAGACAATATTAACTTGACCTGTTCGGATCTGCTGAGTATAAGGTCAAGATTAGAGAAATATAGTAAATTATACTATTATTTTTGTTTAATAATTATTAATTTTAATAATTTGCATAATACTGTAAATATGTTTTTTTACTTGAATCCGAATTCCAACAAGTGCTCGTACATCGCAAGAGAATACAGAGACCACTCTGTAGCAACGGCATCGAGTCTGGAGGAAATGTACGATGAATCGAGGCAGCTGGAGGACCACTGTGTATATAGGTGGCAAAATCTCTGGAAAGATAGCACCTCCCAAATACAGGTAAAGTAAGATCGCCCCATGTTCTCAAGTAAAACAAAAATATTTACAATATTATATTGTACAAATTATTAAAATTAATCGTTATCGGCAACGTCAAAGTTTTCGAGGATATACATATTTAATTTCGTGATTTATTTCAATCCAATATTGATTGTTCGTTACCTTCGTTAACAGAACCATAAATGGAACGAAAACCCTTCCTTTTAAAAGCAGATATTAATCAACAATAATTCGTGGTCAGATTCCAATTTTCGCGTCCGAAAGTTAAGTAGTAAGCCTTAAGTACTTTGTAAAGTGCGAGCCTATTCGATGCGAAAAATATTTTCATCTCAATTAAATTGGCTACGTCATAACCTAGAATACTCGATGCTCGATCATGTGGGATTTTATTTTACGTCTGCCTGGAAATTACTCTGAATCTACGTTTCTTGCATACTTACTACTGACGTTACACCCTATGAAGGAATTTGGACGCCTCAACAATTTTTCTTCAGATATTACGGTATGAAACAAGGAGCCGCTGAACATGGTAACCTAGTACATACAAATAACTAGCCACTTCATCTATCTATCCAGCAGGATCTATTTTCGTTATTGCCGACTCTAGGGCCTGATTAATGAACCGATTTTATGTTTGTAGAACATTTCCTAGCCATTATAGTTTAGATGATTTTATGAATCTCTATTGAACACGAATCATTTTAAGCTGAAGTACATGTTTCTATACATGTCTCTAACTCTATCGACCATGACTCATAATCAAAGGTTATCACTGGTCTAACTATTACCTCGTAGAAGTTATGTTTCGTTTGATGCGAATGCATGTGAAGTTTATCCTAATTTTCTCCTAGATTTAAAAAAATGGCGTTTATTACTATTTTAGGAAAAATTTCACACGCTTATATAGAGATGTGGAGTTTATACTAAATAAAAAAATACTAAAAAAGTGAGAAAGTAGTAGTGAATTGCAAACATTTAGGTGATTCTAAAAAATAAAAACTATCTAATATTTGCGAACAACTGAGTATTTGTATTACATGCTTGAATAGCCAGTTTCATAAGTTCTAATAAACTGGACAAATACTCCTTCAAATTTAGATTAGAATAAAAATGCCCGTCAAACACCCTCAAATTTGGCCCGAATCGCATCTACCCCCTAATTTTGTTCGATCACTCACATTTAGCGTAATACTAAACACATTTCCAGGTCTTTATCACCGGTTTCTTTGATAGCACAATTAGATAATGGTAATATCTGTTCACTCAAGCCGAATCATGAAGTTCTAATAAAATTTACACCCTCAAATTTGGCCTGAATCGCATCTACCCCCTAATTTTGTTCAATCACTCACATTTAGCGTAATACTAAACACAATTCCAGGTTTTTATCGTCGGTTTCCTTGATAGCACAATTAGATAATGGTAATACCTGTTCACTCCAGGCGAATCATGAAGTTCTAATAATATCTACACCCTCAAATTTGGCCTGAATCACACCTACCCCCTAATTTTGTTCGATCACTCACATTTAGCGTAATACTAAACACAATTCCAGGTTTTTATCATCGGTTTTCTTGATAGCACAATTAGATAATGGTAATATCTGTTCACTCAAGCCGAATCATGAAGTTCTAATAAAATCTACACCCTCAAATTTGGCCTGAATCGCATCTACCCCCTAATTTTGTTCGATCACTCACATTTAGCGTAATACTAAACACATTTCCAGGTTTTTATCATCGGTTTCCTTGATAGCACAATTAGATAATGGTAATACCTGTTCACTCAAGCCGAATCATGAAGTTCTAATAAAATCTACACCCTCAAATTTGGCCTGAATCGCATCTACCCCATAATTTTGTTCGATCACTCACATTTAGCGTAATACTAAATACAATTCCAGGTTTTTATCATCGGTTTCCTTTTGGTTAATGGGTATTGGAAACACATTTGCAACGATTCCTGGTATTGTTAGTCCGTTACTTAGCGGTTACATAGTACAAAATAAGACAGCAGAAGAGTGGCGAATAGTTTTTTTCATATCTGCCGGCATTTATTTAATTGGCTGCGTAATTTATTGGTTTTGGGCGTCGGGTGAACTACAACCATGGGCAGTTCAGTCACACAAAAAAAACTGATGACTTTAATGCTGAAAATGGTAATAATGGCGGCTATATAAATCCAGCAATTGAAATGAAAGAGTGATAGACAAGACTCTTAGTATATTTCTGTAAGCGAATCTTAAAGAAATTATATATAGATAAGGTCTAAATCATTAAGGAGAAATCTGTTTTCTGTATATAACTATCTATAGCACAATACAACAAAATGATAAAAATTATTTCAATAAAATAAAATATCTAAATGTGATTTAATAAATGAATAAAAAACAGTTTCGCCTTCAATTTGTTTTTTAGAAATTGTGTAATGTGAAAAGGCAGTTCAGCAAAATGTGGTTAACCTTCTTCTCGCTGCGAATGGGGGAAGTAAACGAGTGTTTATACGAAGAATCATGAAGTTCTAATAAAATCTACACCCTCAAATTTGGCCTGAATCGCACCTACCCCCTAATTTTGTTCGATCACTCACATTTAGCGTAATACTAAACACATTTCCAGGTTTTTATCGTCGGTTTCCTTGATAGCACAATTAGATAATGGTAATATCTGTTCACTCCAGGCGAATCATGAAGTTCTAATAAAATCTACACCCTCAAATTTGGCCTGAATCGCACCTACCCCCTAATTTTGTTCGATCACTCACATTTAGCGTAATACTAAACACAATTCCAGGTTTTTATCGTCGGTTTCCTTGATAGCACAATTAGATAATGGTAATACCTGTTCACTCCAGGCGAATCATGAAGTTCTAATAAAATCTACACCCTCAAATTTGGCCTGAATCACACCTACCCCCTAATTTTGTTCGATCACTCACATTTAGCGTAATACTAAACACAATTCCAGGTTTTTATCATCGGTTTCCTTGATAGCACAATTAGATAATGGTAATACCTGTTCACTCAAGCCGAATCATGAAGTTCTAATAAAATCTACACCCTCAAATTTGGCCTGAATCGCATCTACCCCCTAATTTTGTTCGATCACTCACATTTAGCGTAATACTAAACACAATTCCAGGTTTTTATCATCGGTTTCCTTGATAGCACAATTAGATAATGGTAATACCTGTTCACTCAAGCCGAATCATGAAGTTCTAATAAAATCTACACCCTCAAATTTGGCCTGGATCGCAACTACCCCCTAATTTGGTTCGATCACTCAAACATTAGTGTAATACTAAACACATTTCCAGGTTTAAATATAAACATGCAAATATAAAGACCATACGCAGCAATTTAAATTTCTATTTATAACCAAAATTTAGTAGATTATTTTACAAAGGGCGCTGATATGAAGGATCATGGAACATGTAAAGAGTTTTTCCAATTAAGAGGGCACCGAAGATTTTCGACCCAAAATAAAATGATCCATAAAACCGCCAATTTAGTTTATTTGGAACAACTTACCAACAAAGATCCGAAACTGATCAAAATGGGAAATACCCAGAACATCTGTAGAAAAGAGGTGTTGCGGAAAGCGAGACTCGAGCGCCAAAATATTAATGACATGGTTACTGATTGTGAAATGATGGATGCAGTTTTTCGGTATTCACGTCAATTTCCAAGCACTAAATATATATATTTAGCATCGGTTCCGCTATATATAATATATATTAATGCGAACTGAGAAATTGTCAATTCTCTCCCAATATAGCGTGAATAAACTTCACATTGGCGCAACTGGCGGCCTTATCAGAAATATGAAATATTTTGCGCATAATTATTCCAGGATATATTACTACCCTATAGTAATCAAAATTAATAATACTATTGTTCCTATTGCCGAACTGATAGCGGCTAGACACGATAGTGTGGCAGTTGGTAATTTTTTGAATTACTTTTATTGTGAAGTTCTACGGAATAACCCGAAAAAAAAAATTGCCATCATTTTTTATAACTGACTGGTCTTGGGTTTTTATAAACAGCATTTTAAAGGAAATAAATATCATGAATATAAATGGATATTTAAGGTTCTGCTATGACGTCATTATTAAGAAACAAAAACTAAATAATGAGACTTTTGGCGTATTTATATGTTGTTCACATTTTGCTGCGATACTGACTCGGCAAATTAAAAGTAAAATTACAAACTGCCCAAAGGATTTGCGTGATTTTATAATGATTTTATTTTTTTTAATAATCGATGCGAAATCATTAGAACAAATTGATAAGTTATTTATTATTTTTTGTCAAATTGGTTGTTCTAAATACGAAAACGAGTTGTACAACATTGCCAACAAACAATTTCTGAACCACATAAAGACGCACATTGATTACGTTGGTCCAAATATTGAAGGAATGGATTGCGAATCACAAGAAGATGACATAGACAGCGATTCACCATTTTATAAGCATTTCCAAAATTTATACAGTGAAACAGAAAAAACTATATTAAATAATGAAAATACCATCCAAGCTCAAAATAAATTATTTTGTAAAGGATTCATTGAATTTTGCATTAAGAAATATTTTACATATTTACCACTGTGGAGTACGATTTTTTTAAGACACTATAATAAGGACCAAAGGGTTTCAAACGCCGTTATTGAAAACTGGTTCAATATTATTAAAAATAACTTAATCAAGAGTCCAAACCAAAAGCTGGGACGTTTCATTGATAAACTCCACGAAACAACAGGACTACTTGATAACGACGACAGAAACGCAAAGGTCCACTCTCAAAATATTTCACGATGAAATTGATCCAGCTACTTTTAATCTCAAAGAAAGTTGGAAAAGAAAACGACGGAGAGAAAATAAATATTCCGGTAGAGCAGCTTTGAGTCGCTACATGACCCCCAAATTGCTAAAATTTACAAATAATATATACATGGACAAAGTTATGAAAAAAGGTTTCAATTTAAAATTATTTAAATTTAATTTTCATCCCTTATGGGAAAGTTCTCTGAGTAGTGGGTGTTACAGCAGCCTCGACGGATCTTCGTTTTTAACTGCTGAATTAGTATATGTCGCTGCAAACGTTTTACTGCTAAATTCGAATGACGTCTGCCTTGATCCATATCAATCGCTCGCTTAAAATATTGCCCAGTGTAGGAGTTTACAAAATTTTGGATGTAAAAAAACATCCTGAAATTACAATTTGTCGTAACAAAAGAAGAGTTTACATACCAAGTGTTGTTCATAATTCACATTTCTTGTTAACAATAATTGATTTTGAAGTGAATACAATTGTTACTTACGATCCATTATCTACTCAAGCTAATCCAAAATTAGCAAAAAAAGAATTGTGTTTAGTATTACGCTAAATGTGAGTGATCGAACAAAATTAGAGAGTAGATGCGATCCAGGCCAAATTTGAGGGTGTAGATTTTATTAGAACTTCATGATTTGGCTTGAGTGAACAGGTATTACCATTATCTAATTGTGCTATCAAGAAAACCGATGATAAAAACCTGGAATTGTGGTTAGTATTACGCTAAATGTGAGTGATCGAACAAACTAAGGGGGTAGATGCGATCCAGGCCAAATTTGAGGGTGTAGATTTTATTAGAACTTCATGGTTCGGCTTGAGTGAACAGATATTACCATTATCTAATTGTGCTATCAAGGAAACCGATGATAAAAACCTGGAATTGTGGTTAGTATTACGCTAAATGTGAGTGATCGAACAAACTAAGGGGGTAGATGCGATCCAGGCCAAATTTGAGGGTGTAGATTTTATTAGAACTTCATGATTCGGCTTGAGTGAACAGATATTGCCATTATCTAATTGTGCTATCAAGGAAACCGATGATAAAAACCTGGAATTGTGTTTAGTATTACGCTAAATGTGAGTGATCGAACAAAATTAGGGGGTAGATGCGATTCAGGCCAAATTTGAGGGTGTAGATTTTATTAGAACTTCATGATTCGGCTTGAGTGAACAGGTATTACCATTATCTAATTGTGCTATCAAGGAAATCGATGATAAAAACCTGGAAATGTGTTTAGTATTACACTAATGTTTGAGTGATCGAACCAAATTAGGGGGTAGATGCGATCCAGGTAAAATTTGAGGGTGTAGATTTTATTAGAACTTCATGATTCGGCTTGAGTGAACAGGTATTACCATTATCTAATTGTGCTATCAAGGAAACCGATGATAAAAACCTGGAAATGTGTTTAGTATTACACTAAATGTGAGTGATCGAACCAAATTAGGGGGTAGGTGCGATCCAGGCCAAATTTGAGGGTGTAGATTTTATTAGAACTTCATGATTCGGCTTGAGTGAACTGGTATTACCATTATCTAATTGTGCTATCAAGGAAACCGATGATAAAAACCTGGAAATGTGTTTAGTATTACACTAATGTTTGAGTGATCGAACCAAATTAGGGGGTAGATGCGATCCAGGCCAAATTTGAGGGTGTAGATTTTATTAGAACTTCATGATTCGGCTTGAGTGAACAGGTATTACCATTATCTAATTGTGCTATCAAGGAAACCGATGATAAAAACCTGGAAATGTGTTTAGTATTACGCTTAATGTGAGTGATCGAACAAAATTAGGGGGTAGATGCGATTCAGGCCAAATTTGAGGGTGTAGATTTTATTAGAACTTCATGATTTGGCTTGAGTGAACAGGTATTACCATTATCTAATTGTGCTATCAAGGAAACCGATGATAAAAACCTGGAAATCTGTTTAGTATTACACTAAATGTGAGTGATCGAACAAAATTAGGGGGTAGATGCGATCCAGGCCAAATTTGAGGGTGTAGATTTTATTAGAACTTCATGATTCGCCTGGAGTGAACAGGTATTACCATTATATAATTGTGCTATCAAGGAAACCGATGATAAAAACCTGGAAATGTGTTTAGTATTACACTAATGTTTGAGTGATCGAACCAAATTAGGGGGTAGATGCGATCCAGGTAAAATTTGAGGGTGTAGATTTTATTAGAACTTCATGATTCGGCTTGAGTGAACAGGTATTACCATTATCTAATTTTGCTATCAAGCAAACCGATGATAAAAACCTGGAAATGTGTTTAGTACTACGCTAAATGTAAGTGAGTAAACATAATTAGGTGTAGATACAATCCAGGACAAATATTAGATTATTAACGTTATAAAATTCAAAAATCATTGGAATAAAATAGTTAAATAAATAATAGTTAAAAATTGTAGCTTTGATTATAAAATTAAAGTTTTTTATAATGATATTTTTGCAGATGATATTCAACTATATTTTTAAATAAAAACGCCTAAATGTTCTCTTTTTTACTCATACTTTCATAAAATATGTTGTTTTTGTAGTTTTAGGATAAATTTAGTATAAACTTCATATCGGTTGATGCGAAATGTTAGAGATATAAACAAGAGGACTTCTTCTAGAGAAACGATGGTGATGGACCAAAATGCATATCATCATGATATGGTGATATTAAATACGATGGTGGCCCCAGGCGGGCCAAGTTTATCTGACGGATGATGTATTCTAACCTTGAGTTGAAAATTATTTGGGCGGTAGGATTATCTTATTACGCTTGTTGAAAGTCTACAAATATATGGCGAAGTGGTCCTTTTCAAATTATTGAAATAATGTTTGGCAGTAATTGCGTAAAGTAAAACGGGAAAATCAACCGCGAAAGAGCAGAGAGTGCTTCGGCCCCGGAAAAGATGGCATAGATTAAAAGAAAAAAAATTGTGGAAAATGCAATAGTCTCGCCAAACCTAAAACGAGAAACATAATTAAACATCTCAAATAGAATTAATTTATTTAAGTATCATATTGTATCATTGTAACATTTACTTTTATTTAATTTTTGATTTTTTTTAATAATATTAACTTCATATTTTTAACACTTAATCACTTCCCAGCAGTATAAATTACGTTAATAATACGTAGCAACAAGGTCGATTCCTCAACGTTTACATATTATGTAATTTTAATTTATTTTATCAGAACGATGTCCTAGGATGCACTAATATAAGCAAACCTTAACTGGTAATGTAAAAATAACGAGTATTCTTTCACGTAAAATAAACTATACACATCCACGTTTAGAACTGGTTTAAATTGCACGATATCTTATCGTTGAATAGATAACAATTATTTTACGATGATTGAGATACAAAATTGCGGCAAATCAAACGGCGTTAGGTCACAAGATCTTGGAGGCCAATTCACGGGCCCGTTTCTTGATATGATGTTCTCATTAAAATTTTCTTTCAATAAATCGATGGTTGACAGAAAGGAAGGTCAACCGGCTTCAATTCTTGAACAAGCTGTATTTTGTATGCCTTCAAACCAAGATCTCTCTTCAAAATACGCCACAATGTATCATACGAGAGACCCAGGGCTTAAGAACGGCGACGAATTGGTTGATTGCGGTCTTCACATACACTTTCAGCTACAGCAGAATTGCAGAACATTCACAAAAGATCGACTTGTAGGCACTCTAGTCGGATGATGAATATCCAATAATCAAAAAGTGGTTCGAAATTTATTGATTGTTTCGCGAATAGTACGTTCAGTTGGACGATTATGAACACCATAAAATGGTCGACGAGCACGAAAACAATTTTTCACTGAACACTGATTTTTGAAATAAATGTCCACAATTTGTAAACGTTGTTCTCGCGTAAGTCTATTCATGGTGAAATGTCAATACATACCCAATTGGAATGAATCCCAATTGGAAAAAGTACCTCCTATTGGATCACTCTTTATAATTGAAAAAATACAGGTATTTTATTATAATTTTATATTTATTGAACATTAATCACATTTTATTTCAGTCATTGGATGCAGTTTTTATAGCATCGTTAATATTATTATAACCAACCTAAATATGTACTACGAATACTAGATTATATAAAATTTTACTAACAAACAATAATCACATTTCATTTCAGGATTTTATACGCAGTTTGTTAGATTAAACAAACCTACATTAATACTACCTAATCAACCTATTTCAATTTTATTACAGAAGTTCTACATTTTTAGTCAGAACGTCTAAATTATAAAATTTAACTTAATTTTCAATAATACGAGTATTAATGTTGTACGGCAATACCATTAATTTATAAAGAATTGAGTTAATAAGATATTTCTCCACTTGCGTCGATATTTCTGCAGTGAATATATTCCGATATTCTTTTGATGGAACGGTTTTGTATAAAAATCCGCACAATTCATTAAACGTTTTCCAATAATGTATTCTGTATCTGATTTATTTTCAATTTTATCAATACTAAACCGGATATTATTTTTAAGAATAAAGAACGAATTTTTAAATCCTGAAATGCCAAATTGTATTATTGATTTCTGTTTACGTTGTTTTGAAATGGCCCATAGTTCTTTCTGCCTATTAACAATTTGAATCAATATGTTAGTGGGTTTTTTAATTATGTTTTTCAAAATTTGTAAGAAATTCTCATTCATTTGTAAGAACTGTTTAACACAAACTCGTCCAAATGCAGCAAATTGTGAACATTATAATTTATATATTTCCCATAAAAATTAGAAAAATATTTTACAAACAATTTTAGCAATTCTTCCGAGTATGGAGCGTTTTCCTGAGAAGTATTGTAGTCGCTTAGTAATCTAATTGCAGAATGTAATAAAAGAAAGTGATTGTACATATGTTCATTTAGAATAGATTCCAATATAACTGGCCCGTAGTATACGACAAATAAATGAAACTCTGTTGCTTTAAATCGAGGCAATTCGTCAAGCCCACGAGGTTTTCTGTTGAATTCGTTTGGAATGATTTCAGTGGCAATTAATTTGTTGAATTCTGACATTTTGTTAATTGATTTCTTGTTTCTTGAACATATTATCGTTAAAATGTTTTTTACGACTCCAAGGTCTACTAGGTGCATTGAATCAATCGGGAATTGGCTTACCATTTTAAAACCACACTTTTCTAGCAAATTTTTTTCATTTTTGGTTTCTTCATTATGATGGTCAGGATCGAGCCTAAAAAAAACTATTAGCGTTTCTTAAGTTACCGGCAGTTTTACTGAAAACTGTTCAGCGATTGTAAGTAAACCCAATCTGTTCGCACGTTTGACATCCATTATTTGCATTGTGGTATTTTGTACCAGTAACAAATGATTTCAGGCGTTCGTGTATCGCAACAGAATAGCCTAATATTAAATTTTTTCTTTATCATTTGATCTGAGATAAAAATACCCTCTTCACTCAATTTATTGCACTCTTCAGCAAATTTCTCAAAGAAAAGTTCGTGAGATTCTGGATGTCTATTCCCTACGTATGCTGCTATGCTGCTATCACAAATGGGTATATGTGCGGTCATTTAACAAAACACCCTAGTATTGGCCAAATGCCATTTTTGAACTCTTGTATAGTTGTAATCCATCCACATTTCAGATATTTCAGATTTATTTAACACCGTTTCGACATTGCACTTAATTATATTTTGTTGTATTATGGCACCAATTTTTGTTTTGGTCAATACTTCATTATTCTTCTTATTATTTAATAATAATAATAAGGCATTTCTTGAGCGAGGTAATTTTAATTCGTATTTATTTAATGAATTTAAAATGCTGCAAGTCGCAATTCTGATTAAGTTATTTTAAACAACAATATCGTTTAATTCTTCTTTCAAAACTTCCAATTTTCATCTGCGTTATTTGTGTTTATATTTGGGCTATTATTGCTAATTTTTTTATTCGCAATTAAATTATTCGTATGTGGAGTATTGGGTCGTGAACATATATTTTTATTGACGTAATTGCAATTATTTCCACTGTTTTCATGATCGGGTATTTGGCCGTATTCAGTTATATCAGATGTTAAACAAGAACATAATTTAATAAGATTTTCGCTTTTCGTTTTTACACGCGTAGCGACGACACGTCTAAAATGCCGCTTGGAAACACTATGCAATTTTGTTTTATCTTAACTTGAGTATTATACTTATTATTAATTTTATGAAATATATTTAATATTTTTTATGATTTAAAAAATTTGTTAATTTATTACACTAACGTTTGTCTGGAGAAGGATTGATCGTCTTAGTAGAAAGACGCGTTTTAGTCTTTCGCTGTGTAGTAATAAATTAAAATTTAATGTGATAAATATTAAAATATACATAAAGTGTTAATAAATAATTAATTTAAAAGTGAATTATAATAAAATTTGTTTATTTTTAGTGAAGTGAAACTAACATAAATAAAATAAATTGTATGTAGTGCGCAGCAATGGTGAATGCATCACATCCATTTTTATGTAGGAATACATATATGTTTACCGTGTGGGGATTCCAAAGGATTCATAAGAGAAGTGTTTTTATTATTTTAATATATATTTGATTATATTTTCCATATATGTAAATTTTAATTTTATTTATATAAATATGTTTTACAATGAAAAAATTTACGTGTGAATGAGTTTTTTCAATTATGTTGTTCTTCATGTTGCTCTCGCTAACGATTTTTGTTGTTGTTGCTTTTGCTAGGGAGAATGCATTTGACGATCATTTTTCGTTTTTCGTTTTTTTTCTGTTTTTGATGGAGATTATTGATTTTTATTTCTTGTATATGCATGCTATTAGATATAAAGGGTGTTTTTTTAAGAGGTTGCCGATTTTTTTTTTGAATAAAACACATATAAAATTATGAAATGACCAAAATTTTTTTTTATTTGGTAGATAATTTTTTGGCATTTAACATTTAAACACAATTTCTGGCATATGGCTACCACGACTATTTTTCACAAATGTCATTCTGGAGGTCCAATTTTCCAGCACTTTTTCAAGCATTTGAGGGCGTATGTCAACAATGACACGTTGAATATTGGTTTCCAAAGCGTCAATCGATTGAGGTTTATCCACATAAACCAATGACTTCACGTATCCCCACAAAAAGTAATCGAGTGGCGTCAAATCGCACGAACGCGGAGGCCAATTCACCGGACCATTTCTCGAAATAATGTTGTCGTTGAAAGTTTCTTTCAATAAGTCGATTGTTTCACGTGCTGTATGGCAAGTGGCACCATCTTGTTGAAACCACATTTCATTCATATCCATATCTTCAAGATTTGACAACAAAAACTCATTTAACATGGTTCTGTATCGATTTCCATTCACGGTAACGCGTTGTCCTTCCTCATTTTTAAAGAAATATGGACCGATGATCCCACCAGCCCATAGACCGCACCAAACAGTACATTTATCAGGATGCATTGGTAATTCTAGAACGGCGTGTGGATTATCTTTGCTCCAAATGCGACAATTTTGTTTGTTGACGTATCCATTTAACCAAAAATGCGCCTCATCACTGAAGAGAATTTTACGGTAAAAAAATGGATCTTCGTTCAATTGATTTAACGACCAATCACTGAATTCACGGCGCAAACGATGGTCGTGTGGCTTTAATTCTTGCACCAATTGAATTTTGTATGGCACCAAACCCAAATCTTTACGTAAAATTTTCCATAAAGTCGATGGACAAAGTCCAATTTGCTGAGCACGACGACGAATCGATAAATTGTCGTTTTCTTCGACACTGGCCTCAACGACAGCAATATTTTCTTCTGTACGAACTCTTCTCATTCTTGTCGGTGGCTTGGCATCCAAAAGAGTGACTGTAGACCGAAATTTGGTAATTACGTTCTTTATGGTGGTCTCTGACGGACGATTATGTGCACCATAAAATTCACGAAGTGCTCTATAAACATTTTTAATTGAACACTGATTTTGAAAATAAATTTCCACGATTTGAAAACGTTGTTCTGGAGTTAACCTATTCATAATGATTTGCCAAACAATACTGAGTAGAAATGCCACTTTGAGCTGTCAAAACAACTGTCATAAAATAAAACGACATCTATCGGAAAAACAAACCTCCTAAAAAAACACCCGTTACATACTCGTACATGCGTATTATGAATGATAAAAATAAAATTTAAGGGAATCCAGTGTTGTGTTTTAGCGTCATAATGATCAAAAATGAAAATGATCATTGAAATTACGATGTGTATGCGCCCGTGTGTGTATGTTAAATTGTGTGTGTGTGTGTGTATGTGTATGTGTTGGTGTGTATGTATGTATGTATGTATATGTATGTATATGTATGTATATGTATGTATATGTATGTATATGTATGTATATGTATGTATATGTATGTATATGTATGTATATGTATGTATATGTATGTATATGTATGTATATGTATGTATATGTATGTATATGTATGTATATGTATGTATATGTATGGATATGTATGTATATGTATGTATATGTATGTATATGTATGTATATGTATGTATATGTATGTATATGTATGTATATGTATGTATATGTATGTGTGCATATGTATATATGTGTATATATATGTATGTGTATGTATGTATATTTAATTATCTATCTAATTGATTGTTTTATTTTGATATTTTAATAATTTTTCCTTACTTTAAACAATTCTATAAATTGAAATTTTGTCGAAAGTCCTGATTTAAAACAATAAAGTTGTCGGCAAATATAATTCAATTTATTTTTATTATTATTTAAATTTATTATTTATTTATTTTTGTTTACATACCGGAAGGTCAGGGAAGATTGTGATTGCAACATTCTTGATCAGGGGGTCTATTTAATTACTTACGCTTTGAGCATAAACTCAATACAATTAAATATGTTAACGATCCAAAGACTTTTTGATATGGAATGTTGTTTTTCGACGATCTTTCTGGTTGAATTCAGGCTATGTTTTAGTGAAGTTGTGTGAATGTTAGATATAAATTAACCCTGCTTAGTTGGATGAATTTAAATATAGGTAGCTGAATGACAATACCGAATCTAAATTTTTTTTATTTTGACATTATTGACGGAATATTTAAGTCATCATATGTATGATAATACTGCCGTGTCATTACGAACGTGAAGTCCCTCGGTTAGATGGTGTTGGATGGGAAGATAGGGCAAAATAAGGTTACAAGCAGTATATGATGAGATGACCCGTAGATGTGAATTAAATAACCTAACCAGTCTAGTAGGACTGATGCCGAATACACATGATGAATATTAGTATCCTTTACCTCAAACACAACTAACTTACATTAATTAACTAACAAACTCTAATATAGAGTGTGAATTTAATTGAGACTAACATTCTAATATATTTTAGTAGTTAGAAAATGACTTTGATGCTTTTCGCCCTATTCGTTTCTGTGACTAACATCCTTTCCTAATTAACCTTATCTGTTAAGGATGCAGGCAGGGCCTGGGCCCGCATGATGCTGAAATATTATTCGAATTCAGATATAATTTGTTATTTGATTGTTGATATTTCAGGATTATGGTAACGTACCTAGGATCGCTGTTATGGCTGGCCTGTACGCCTCTATCATATCATATCATATCATATCATTTATTACACTAACGTTTGTCTGTCATATATGGTACATATGGGTCCCGGTCGAAATTACATATTTTAAAACGGTATTTTTAAAAACGGCATTTCTCAAAACTGCATGTTTCAAAATGGCATAAGGTACAAAACGGCATAAGGTACAAAATAGCATTTTTCAAAATAGCATATTTCAAAACGGCATAAGGTACAACACGACATAGGTACGAAACGGCTGTTTTAAAAAATGCCATTTTGTGAAATGCCGTTTTGCAAAATGCTATTTAGAAAAATGTCGTTTTGAAAAATGCCGTTTAGAAATATGCCATTTTAACTCTTATGCCGTTTTTAAATATGTTTTTAAATAGTTTTGAAAAATGAATTTTTGAAAAATGCTGTTTTGTGCCTTATTCAATTTTTAAATATGCCGTTTTGAAAAATGCAATTTTAATTTATGCAGTTCGGAACGGATCCCGGTACGGTAAATATGACTAAAATGGATAACCCATATGTATGCATTAAAAAATGTAGATGCCGCTAGCTTTTCCATGAAGATATAACGTCAAATAAATTTGAAAAGTCAACGTTGAAATTACTTGTATTTAAAATGGAACAAAATATATAAAAAAACTTTTCTTTCTTTCTAGCTTATGTAAATAATAGTACGTTTAAATCAAGTTGAAATATGACTTCAATGTAAACGTTAACCAAAATTCTGCTGGTTTGTTTTTTGTTTCGCAACAATAAATTTTTGAATATTTAAAATAATTTCAAAAAGTTTAAAAATCACTTGATCGATTTCGACTTGTTAGGTCATCATCAGGCTGGCATGGAGCTATGCAACGTGCAGATGGTAATAAAATCGAACCTATATCCGTACGTCCTCGAATTGGCCGATACAGGCGTAAAAGTAAGGTCGTAAATAAGCAAACCGCGAAAGAGTTGGGAGAGCCTTGGCCCCAGAACAGATAGCAGAGATAAAAAAAAATAATAATTTATTGATCGTCCCAACCATCTGTTGTTTATTGATTTTGAATGCACGACCAAGTTCTTAGACAAGATCTCCCGGGAGACGCCGGGCCGACCGTACACTCCTTTTACATATAACAAAACCGAGGGATTAGACAGGTTAATTGGATGGGACTGAATCAGCCCGGTTACAGACACCTAGAAATAGCCGATAAGGTAGGCAATGGTAAGGATAGGAAAGGTTTTTTTTTTTTTTTTTGGCACAGCGACCCGGTTACAAGAACCTTGATCGTACAACACAAGACAATACAAGGGATAAAAGTTTTAAAGACCATCAACAATTGCTTCTTGGAAACAGCACCTAAAATAAACCTACATTAAAAATTCTATTATTCATCTGCCTCTAAAGCTGAAATGTAAATTCATCATTAACTAAATAGGATTAATAAATTTTGATTTGATTTGAATGCACAACCATCAGTAGATGTGACAGAACTGGCCCGGTTGCGGACTCTTTCAAATTGTGTCAGCTTCCCTTTGAACCGCATCTGAAATTAATTATTATTTTGAAATACTTTAGTTAAGTATAGCCATCAAAACCGCTTCCAGAATGCTTAACTCCTGGAGTCAATATATTGTTAGAATTTGAATTATTTGCTGATAAGTGCTATTGGATCCGGAATTCTTTCCCTAACAGCCAATATTTAATTTAAATTTTATTATTATAAACCAGTTTTAAACACTACCACCCGGAGTATCCGTATCTAACCAGCACCACTCTTAAAATAGATTAACTGCTTTACCAAGAATAAGTAAACTGTTTAACTTATAATAACTTATTATAACTAAATACTAAATTTAAATAGTTAATAACTGGGTCGCCTTCCAAAATATTTCCTGTAGATTAACTTAAGATTAATGACTACCACTTCACTTTACAATATTCGAAAGTTTAACCAACAAAACTGCTTCTCAAACAACAATGTCCTAGAAATTAAATTGGTTATTAAATTGAGATGCATAGATACTATTAATTCTGGAATCCTTTCCTAAATCCAGATTAAATTAATTTTATTATTCCAATCCATTTTTTAAATATTATCACACCCGAATATTAGTCATTAATCAGCACCAATCATAAATTAGAATAACTATTTTACCAAGTATAAGTATACTTTCTTTCTATACTTTCTAAGTATACTTTCTATCATACAATAAATCGTCCCAACCATCTGTTGTTTATACGGAAAAAATTAATAATAAAAAAGGAGAGATAGCAGGTAAGCTATTAGTTAAATATGGTTTAATAGTAGATGTAAAATGTTAAATTTGCTTCCTAACTATACGAATATGAAATGCGATAATAAATCTTTGGAGGGAAGAAGAGCTATCAATCTAGCCTATTGTAGTTGCAGGAATAACGAGCTGCGTAAAAAGTATGCTACCAGGAACAACTTATATCTCCATCTTAACCTTTTAACTGTTTACGTCGAGTATACTCGTCAGAACGAAACCAAAATTTTTCGCATAATGTAAAGATAAAAAAAATTACATTCGTATTATTATCCAACGAATCAACTGTAATTTTTTTCCTGAAGAAGGGTAAATTACCGGTTCCACACAGGGCTTCTGTAAAGCGCTGCTTCTTGCTTCAAAATAAGTCGTAATCCATAAATGTGTAAAATGTGTGCTTAAAAAAATAAATCATTTTTGAAATGTCTTCGCATAGTTCATAATTTATCCAAAATAATTTACCAAAAAATATGTTAATATGTAAATGGAAAAATTTACACATATTATAATAACTAATAACTAATTATAACTAAAACATACAGTACAGAAATGAACCTGAATTTTTTTTTATTACTACTTTTAAATCGTTGTTTTTATATCACAATATCATCACCCCAAACTTTTTATCACTATTTTTTTATCACTACACGCTCGAAAAATAACTTTAAAACCTTTATTTTATATTAGACACAATTTTTTTATTGTTTTATTAATGCACTTTCGAAAATCAAATTTAAACTAAAATCTATATTTTAAAAATGGCGTTGAGTTTTTTTTATTTCATTTTTGTTTGTGTTTCTTTGTGTAAAATTTTACACAGTTTTCGTCGAGTATACTCATCTTCGCTGAAAAATAATTAAGCAGGGAGAAAAAGTTTTTCGAAACAATCTAAACAATTAAAGGGTTAAAGTTGTTCACATTGAGTTGCGGTTCGTTTCCACTCTCTTAAGTTCGATTGGCTGAACAAAAAAATTCGTGCAGAAATAGCAGAAGTTTCACGTATTCAATATGTGAAACAAAAAGCTAAACTGGATGTGTTGCGATATAAGGCTTATCCATTTAACCGTAGAGGTAATAGTGGTATGTCTGATTTCCAATTTCATTCACGTTTTAAGAACTTGTCCCCAGTCGGTTTCAGTAGTGCAGAGATTCAAATGCTGTGCAATGGAGTAAATTTTGCTCCTACCCCAAATAAAATCAGCCTTCGGTCACTCGAGAATCTTGCTGTAGATGCTGAAACTGCCTTATTTGAAAACCCACGTATATACAGACGCTATTATCTCTAGTTCTTCAAACCATCCCCATAACAATAAAATTGCAGCTTTCCACTCACTCATAGATATTCTAATAAATACCCCTTTGACAGATTTAAATTATAACATACGACTTCATATAATTCTACAAATCGCAAGAAATAACGGATATGCAACTAAGACTATATTAAAGTTATTGAATTAAAAGCTAAAGCGTAAAACTCTAATGGGTATTTATCCACCAGATAGTCCAACGCCGAATAGGAAAAACCAGCCAACGGATTAGCAACATCGTACCAATATTAGTATACTGTTAAAGTTAGCCGAAAGTTTGTCCCGCTTGGCTTTGGGTCCGCCCAACAACACGAGGCACACTTGTCATCTGCGGGTAGCGTTCAGTGGCTCGGGTGGGTTCTTACGATACCCGTGCTGAAGGGAAGCCAGGGTACAATAATGATAAATTATCATTTACATAAGTGTGCTAACAAAAGGAGGAACTTCAAGATCAAAGCAACCGCTGCTACCACTACAATCATCCCCTACAATAGTACGGTTCTAAGCTATGAACATCATACTAGCGCTAACTCAAAAAGCTCTGAACAAAAACACGTCTTGATACACGAAGTCATGATACCGGCTAAAAAGATTAAATTCGAGTAACATCCAGAAAAAAAAAATCCATTCACAATAAAAGTATGAAGAAAATGACAAAATAATAATATTAATATAGGTTCAATGATAATAATAATAATAATAAGAAGAAGTGTCCTTTACCCAGCTATCCGTTATCCGCTTCTGGTACCTTTATGCTTGTTTGTCGTTTATGCACGTAATAACCCGACTTGGAATGCCCCGGGTTAATTTGAAGCACACCACTGTTTTATTAATTTTGATGGATATTAGTTTTAACCAGCGGCTTTTTTTTTGTTTTTCGGATTATTTGGAATATCGTTGTTAGTTTACATAAAACTTTAGATTGAGTTTTCTATTCCACATTCTCGTACACTAACACTATTTAGTAGTAACACTTCGGCATTTGCGGGAACTTTTGCGTAGCTTGATTCACTTAGGTTAATTATTTTGGTGTATATTAGTATTTGACCACACAGCTTTTCTAAATTATTATTTATTTATATTATTTATTACTTTATTATTATATGTGTCTGTCCATTCACATTTATGTTATGTAGTAGAGAAGGAACACAACTTCCCAGGGAAAGCTCGATTTACACACACACAAACAATTTTAAACGATTTTTTTTTTCTTAATTTTTCCCACTATTTATGATTCTTATTTTATTTAATTTAAAAAAACAATTTTTATATAAAGTTTAGGAATTTTCTTAATTTAAGAACAATATTTAGTTGTTGTTAATTGAAATATTTTTTTTTTTTAATTACATAGTTGTTTAATTTTTCTATTGATTTCAACAAAATAAAAACATCTACCATATTGGTATAAAGGTGCACTTGTCGAAAAAAACCATGAATTTATAATTTATTTGTTTTAATTTTCAATTTTCTGTTGTTTTTATATATATATATTTTAAGAACCAATTAATTTATTCTTTTAATTCCTTACATACAAGGCACTTAACATTTTATCACACATATAAACTATCTTTTTATCTGGTTTTTTTTTTTTCTGAATTTTTTTGCGATTGTTTAATTTAATATTTTATTTTTCGCACAATCAATATCCGCTAACTTTTTATTATTCAGAGCCCCCCATACGCATCTTGTTCACCGCTTTTATACCCTCTTTCCCCCCATTTTTATTTAAAGTCATTTCCCCGTCGTCTATAATTTTTTTTTTTTTGTGTTGCTTTTAGCTCAGCTTAAGTTGTACCCGATGTGATCTACCATAAAACCATAAACAGTACACGAAATAATTTCATTGTACTCAAAATTGGGATGCGTATTCAATTCGAAGGGGGGTTTTTTTTTCAATCGTTACAGGGCAGGTTCAAAATATCCACCATAAATAGTGAAGATTTTGAAGCTGAAATTGAGTAGGAAAAAAAACAATTTTTGGGAATAAATTATACTTTAAAGTTTAATGTCCTTAAGGTGGTAGGTGCCTAAAATTTTACCTGTTTCATCCGCTAAGACGTAATTCACATTTCCTCGCTTTTCTTTCACGACGGCTTTAATAAACGGAAATGCAAATTTACCAATAAACTTTTTCGTGGCATCGCTGATCGGATGTTGTTTGACGAATACTATCTGACCAATGTCCAGAGATCGGTCGCGAGTCCTTAGGTTATAACGCTCAGAATATCGATTATATGCTAACAAAAGATTCTTTTTCACTTCTGAGTGGACGATTTGAAGTCTATCACTAACGTTCATCCAGTCTAATCTAGCTTCATCTACCATATTCAGTTCCTTGAGTATTTTGTACTCATTCCCATGTCCGATTTTATGGTAGCCGTATAATAGGAAATGAGGCGAAAACCCTGTTGATTCATGATTAGAATTTCGAAGTGCGCTTGCGATTTGTGGTATGTGCTTATTCCAGGCTGTATGCTTCCCGATCAAGTAGGCCCGAATTGCAGCTATAATGGACCTATTTACTCTCTCAGAGGCATTGCTCTGAGGCGAATAATATGCAGTTTTTATGTGATGAATCCCATATTCTTTAATCAATGCTTGGAACTCTTTTCCTACGAATTGTACGCCATTGTCTGAATGAATGACTTGTGGGACACTAAATAGTGAAAATATTTCGTCTCGCAAACAATTGACTATACTCACTGCCGTCGCTTTCGTCAAGGTTTTTAAATAAACAAACTTAGTTAGATGATCTAACACGATAAATATGGTTGTTTTTCCAGTGGACGATCGCGGATAGGGTCCTAACAAATCAATGTATATTTTCTGCCAAGGTCTTTCCGGCATTACAAATTGCCCCATAGGTGGTCGTGCGCATTGATTTGTAGCCTTAGATTGTTTGCAAATTAAACAGTTTGTAACAAACTCGTATACATCTAATGCCATCCTCGGCCAATAATATAGTCTGCGAATTCGCTCGAGCGTTTTCTTGATTCCACCATGTGCGCCTTCCGGTAAGTTATGTTCGCGCTCGATAATATCCTTCCGACTAACGGATGGGATCCACATTTTCCATAGAGGAACATCAGTCAACTGTATGTCTAATTTAGGCTCAACTCTAATAAAGATTTTCCCATTTTTAATGCAAAAATTCGGATGGTTTTCCGGGCTTTCTTTTATGCGCTTCCGTAGTGAATCGAATTCTTCGTCATTCAGTTTATTTTCGTCAAACAGGTTAAAGTTGTGTAAAGTTACATTCGTATTTACTTCATCTAAAGTGTCACAATAAACTCGCGATAAGGTATCAGCTACCACATTATCCTTGCCCTTCTGGTGAATTATGGTAAAGTCAAAGGACTGAAGTTTGAGGCTCCATCGTGCAAGTCGTCCACTCAAGTCTTTTTGATTCATTAACCACTTAAGGCTGGCGTGATCGGTAATGATGGTAAACCTATATCCTTCAATATACGGCCGAAACTGTTTTACACTAATCACAGCCGCCAGACATTCTAGCTCTGTGACCGTGTAATTTCTCTGTGCCGAATTTAGTTTTTGCGATACGAAGGATATAGGTTTCTCACCACTATCGTCATCCAATTGGAAGAGCACACCGCCAATACCTTGAGTACTGGCATCACAACGGATAAAGAACTGTTTTCCGAAATCAGGGTTGTGAAGAACGGGAGCCCGACATAGAAGCTCTTTCAACCTTCCAAACGCCAACTCTGCCTCACCGGTCCATCGAAATTTGACTCCTTTACGTAATAAATTGGTGATAGGGGCGGTAACGTCGGCATAGTTTGGTATGAACCGACGGTACCAGCCCGCCATCCCCAATAATCGTCGTGTTTGTTTGACAGTTTTAGGAGCTGGAAAGTTATTGATTGCCTCTACTTTTGCCGGATCCGTTCTCAAACCCTTTTCTCCAATTATGTACCCCAAATACCGTGTTTCTTTTAATAAAAAATGGCTCTTCTCAATGTTAAGGGTTAATCCGGCCCTTGACAATAATTCCGCTACCGTTTTCAGCAGTTCCAGGTGCTCGTCAAACCCCGCTGATATGATCAGTAAATCATCCAAGTACACGAATACATGTTCGTGTAGTTGGTGGGGTATTACTCGATCCATCAGTCTGCACATGGTTTGGGGTGCATTACACAACCCAAACGGCATGACACAGAACTGATAGAGAGGACGGCCTGGAACTGTGAAAGCTGTTATTTCTCGGGATTTCTTCGATAGAGGAATTTGCCAAAAGGCATCTTTAAGGTCAAGACTAGAAATGAATTTGGTCTCCTTCATTCTTCCAAGTAAACCGTTTATAATGGGGAGCGGATATGCATCCTTTTTGGTCACCATATTAATTTTTCTCGAGTCTAGGCATAATCTGTGTTTACCATTTGATTTTTTAACTAATACAACAGGTGAGCTCCATGGACTATAACTCTCCTCAATCACGCCGAGTTCAATCATTCGATCTATTTCATTGTATATGAGCTGTTGGGTTATAGGAGAAACTGAATAATGTCTTTGCTTTATTGGGGTGGCATCACCAACATCAATTGTATGTTCGACAAGATTAGTTTTTCCTAATCCTTTTGTAGCAAAAGAGGGGAAGAGTTTAATAATCTGGCTTAGTTCAAGTTTTTGGCCTGGATCTAGTTGGTGCTGATTATCATCCATTTGCTGAACTTTCAATTCACTTATTATTCCCGGTGCAATGTTGAACTTTTGCCAAAAGTCTATCCCAAGGTAAAGCTCTGATTGAAGAGTTGGAACGATACAAAATTTAATTATTTCAGTTTTGTTTAAATATTTTACTGGAAGATTTACATAGCCACGAACAGCATTCATAGTTCCATCGGCAGTTTGTATACATGAGTTGAAAGGTTTAAAACGAATGGCCATAGATTTCAAAAATTCCTCCGAATTTTTACCTAATATGCTAACGCTAGCTCCACTATCTAGCAGTCCGACAATATATTGACCGTTTACATTTACTCTAGCATATGGACGTGGGTCGTAGTCTACATAATTCGAAATTGATGATATCGAGCACGCGCGTTTAAAGTGTTTTAACGATTTCCAATAGGTTTGTATTCGCAATATTCTTTTGTTTATTGAGGGCTTATTATTGAGAATAGCCTCATTCATTAAAGTAACTGAATCTAAGGGGTCGGTACTTATTACTTCGAATTTGTTGGTGATTGTTTTGGCACCATTGACAATCTGGGGTTGGTTAATTTTCCCGAACGAGCTTCCCCAGTTCTGACTGCGTTCGGCACAGCATTTCCCTGGGCTCGTCTCTTCTGGCATCTGAGACAATCTTCTATTTTAAAGCCAGCCAGTCCACAGCCCTCGCAAAAATTATGGGTTTTCAAGTGGGCAAGATGAGAACCGATGGCCAATATCTTTGCAGTTCCAACATACTACAAAAGTTTGCCGATGGACTGCATCTACTTGAATGATTTCCGATTTTAGACTTTCGTTGTTTTTGTCACTTTCATCTGTAGAATTAGAGTTGTGGTATGCGTTTTCAGAAGACTCGAATTGATCAGAAATTTGGGCAACAGCTACATGAAAGCGTCTTGCACGTGATTCGATTAATCGCCGTGGATCAAAACCGGACGTATTCCACAGTTTTTCAAAATTATCGCAAATTTTCCGAAGTGAAGCCGTTGTTGCAATTTGCATATTATTAGTAGCATTCTTCAATGCAGGATTCATGTTGTCCAGTAGGATATCCAAAATTTCTTCATTCGGCAAAGGATCTTTTAGCCGATAATTAGCATTTTCAATTTCCGTAAGGTAGTCGTTAAAAGTTTCTTTTGGATACTGCACTCGACTACGAATATATTTTCGTGTTTCGCGATCACCTTCCAAACTACTGAAGCGATCAAGCAACGATTCTTTCATCTGCCTCCAAGTTGAATTTTGGTTTTTTCGATTGTAGTTGTAATACCATTTGTCGGCCTTATCGGTAACGAAGTTGCGCATCAATGTCACTAATTCTTGTTTGGGAACGTCATCTTGGAGATCGTGTTCTTCGAGTCTCATGATGAAGTCTTGGACATTTTCATCGCCACGCTTATTTTCACGCCCTGAGAAGGAGATTTTCCATCTTGTTGGATCAATGCGTTTTCGATATACAAAATTGAAAGAACGTGAAGAATTTCGGGTTCGTCGGAAGCTTGAGCTGCCTTCTGAATCGCTACTTGATACATTTTCCCTGCGATTTCCATGTCTAGGTGAAGGTGATTTGTTCCTTCGATTGTTATTCTCGCGATTACTTTGGGAACCTGTTGCCATTTTTTCCATGAACTGTTTGGCAATTTCATCTAATTTTTTTGAAAATCGTCTTTCCAGTATTTCCTCAAAGTCAGTTTCGGATTTTCGGTCTTCATTCCCCGTTCGTTTGTTTTCATGCCCGGAATCGCCATTTTCGTGCTTTTTAGAGGATGAAGGTTTAGATCGGCCACCTTTCTTTTGCCATTCACTACCACTTTCTTGCTTTCGAATGTCTCGACTAATAGACCTAGCTAGTCTTTCCAGAGAATTATTAACGATGGAAGTCCCCGATAAGTTTGGAAAATTATTAATCAAGCGCTGTGCTCTGTCTCGCCAGTGAATAATCCGGTACAATACTTTCCTTTTCTCAGACACTACACTATTTTCTACTTGATCTAGAGCATTGTCTAGTTCAAGAGCCTGCTGATTTATCGCATTTAACTCAATTTCGGGTTCATTCGTAATATGAGATAGTTTGGGCTTAAGACTTGGGTTTTGGTGTTCTTTCTGAATAGTCTCCACCAATTTTTTCTCAATTCCAACTGAACCTGACACTAATCCTCTCACTGAATATTCAACAGCTATTTCCTCTGAATTCAGAGCCTCAAACATAATGTTAAATTCCATTTTGATAATCACCTTAAATGTTTGTAATACAAAAGGAAAGAGCGGAAAAAATTCGTTGGTAAATTTGCACCTCTCACGTGTTATAACTAAATTAGGTGAATATGATACAGAAAAATAATTCTGATCAGAAGTCACTAATGATAATGGTGTCAAATATATCGGAACACCCCACAGTACGTTTAGTGCTCAAAGGAAAATATATATGCAACTACAGGTAATTTTATACACCTAACGTTTGCAAAATTTATAAGTTTTCGAAGTTATATCCAAATATATAATCAATAATAAGTAAATATATCGTAATATGTATATAGATCACAATAAGGAACAAAAGATAAAAACAAAACAAAAATATAAATGTATAAATTAATAATTATAAATGACAAATGATATCGAAATAGTTATTTTTTTTTATTTTTTTTTTATTTCATAATAAGGGGATGATTGTGTGTAGCTTCATGTATTAATTAGTCGCCATAATTGCTTTACATTTGCGACGCGAGACTTCAATGATTTAATCTTAAAATTTGCTCCACCTTTTGAACAATAATGATTAAAAATTATTAATGAACTCTGATTAAATTTGAATTTACAGAATTTATTCGAGAAAAAATACAAAATCAAAATATTAACAAAATGACATGTTATTTGGTGGTTGATGATCAATTGTCAATTTATCCTATCCGAGGAATCCGGATTCACCGAACCATCTATCGTCATAAGAAATAAATGCAATATCAATCGTCAATAACCAAATGTAATCAGACTGATTGAAAAAAATAAAACTTATTTTGAAATTTACTGTTGAGTAGAAATAATGATAAATCTTGAGAAACTCAGTTGTGGAAATGTAAGGGAACCGATTCACGGAGCATCTATCACATTATCACAATGAGAGTCATCAATCACGATTTTTAGCATATTCTATTACCGATAAAATTAATAAGATAATGGCGAATAAATTGTTTAAAAAAATGATGATTGAAAATTAATGCTGTAACAACAGTCAAAATGTCAAAAAAAATATAATTAAATAAAAATTAAAAAGTAGTAAATTACCGCAAGTACGACTGAAGCGGAAAAAAAATATTACTGTAAAGTTACATGGTGAAGCCATGTGGATGCTTTGTTAGAGCGACCAGCCAACAAAAATTATTTACCGTATTTTGCTTAATCAAACATGTGGCCTGATAACATTTAAAAAAATTTTTTTTTTCAATGACCCGTTTCTACTTCGGTCCCTGTTTCGGCGCCAATTGTCCCGCTTGGCTTTGGGTCCGCCCAACAACACGAGGCACACTTGTCATCTGCGGGTAGCGTTCAGTGGCTCGGGTGGGTTCTTACGATACCCGTGCTGAAGGGAAGCCAGGGTACAATAATGATAAATTATCATTTACATAAGTGTGCTAACAAAAGGAGGAACTTCAAGATCAAAGCAACCGCTGCTACCACTACAATCATCCCCTACAATAGTACGGTTCTAAGCTATGAACATCATACTAGCGCTAACTGAAAAAGCTCTGACCAAAAACACGTCTTGATACACGAAGTCATGATACCGGCTAAAAAGATTAAATTCGAGTAACATCCAGAAAAAAAAAATCCATTCACAATAAAAGTATGAAGAAAATGACAAAATAATAATATTAATATAGGTTCAATGATAATAATAATAATAAGAAGAAGAAGAACATATAGGTGGAAAATATAGGTAAAAATAAATTTAAATAAAATAATGTTTACGTCACCAAAAAAAAATTTGTTGTTGTGATGGTGTCCTTTACCCAGCTATCCGTTATCCGCTTCTGGTACCTTTATGCTTGTTTGTCGTTTATGCACGTAATAACCCGACTTGGAATGCCCCGGGTTAATTTGAAGCACACCACTGTTTTATTAATTTTGATGGATATTAGTTTTAACCAGCGGCTTTTTTTTTGTTTTTCGGATTATTTGGAATATCGTTGTTAGTTTACATAAAACTTTAAATTGAGTTTTCTATTCCACATTCTCGTACACTAACACTATTTAGTAGTAACACTTCGGCATTTGCGGGAACTTTTGCGTAGCTTGATTCACTTAGGTTAATTATTTTGGTGTATATTAGTATTTGACCACACAGCTTTTCTAAATTATTATTTATTTATATTATTTATTACTTTATTATTATATGTGTCTGTCCATTCACATTTATGTTATGTAGTAGAGAAGGAACACAACTTCCCAGGGAAAGCTCGATTTACACACACACAAACAATTTTAAACGATTTTTTTTTTCTTAATTTTTCCCACTATTTATGATTTTTATTTTATTTAATTTAAAAAAACAATTTTTATATAAAGTTTAGGAATTTTCTTAATTTAAGAACAATATTTAGTTGTTGTTAATTGAAATATTTTTTTTTTTTAATTACATAGTTGTTTAATTTTTCTATTGATTTCAACAAAATAAAAACATCTACCATATTGGTATAAGGGTGCACTTGTCGAAAAAAACCATGAATTTATAATTTATTTGTTTTAATTTTCAATTTTCTGTTGTTTTTATATATATATATTTTAAGAACCAATTAATTTATTCTTTTAATTCCTTACATACAAGGCACTTAACATTTTATTACACATATAAACTATCTTTTTATCTGGTTTTTTTTTTCTGAATTTTTTTGCGATTGTTTAATTTAATATTTTATTTTTCGCACAATCAATATCCGCTAACTTTTTATTATTCAGAGCCCCCCATACGCATCTTGTTCACCGCTTTTATACCCTCTTTCCCCCCATTTTTATTTAAAGTCATTTCCCCGTCGTCTATAATTTTTTTTTTTTTGTGTTGCTTTTAGCTCAGCTTAAGTTGTACCCGATGTGATCTACCATAAAACCATAAACAGTACACGAAATAATTTCATTGTACTCAAAATTGGGATGCGTATTCAATTCGAAGGGTTTTTTTTTTTTCAATCGTTACAAGTTTCAAACCGAAAGACGGTAATGCCGATAGTGCCTTTGATACTCCGCCGGAAGATGGTAATGCAGATCGTGTATTTTCACCCCAAGCGGAAATATTAGCCGTGTTTTAATATTGGAGCACTATCTTGCGTCGAAGGGAAGTTTACACTAAAACTATAGCTATTTATTCACTGATGTCGCTATACCATAAAAATGAAAAATAAATTCATCCATAAAACAAACATTTAATGACCTGAAATTTACCAATTAACATTTATTTTGGCATGACGTTATAAAAACTACATCATCTTGCTGCGTTTTAAATTTTTATGGTAAGAATAATTTTCTAATGTTTTAAGGGTTGTACAAAACAAAGGAAGTTTAAAATTTCCCTTTGAAATGGATAGCGCTCCCGATAGCGGCTCCCGATAAATAGGTAGAGCAAGATAATTTTTTATCGATTTTTAACTAAAAAGTTGAATGAAAACTTTTAGTTTAGAGTTAAATAAATTAATTATATGCAGAAATAGTGCGCTAAATATATGTTTTGACATAGAAAATTGCGTGCTCCGGATACAGCTATCGGGCGCTAATAAAAAACACGGCTATTGTAATAGGTTGATAATGCATACGTGCCGATAATGCAGATTGACGCACTGTTTGAATTCGCATGGACACGCACACCAAAGCCAGTCTACCGGTTGGCATTCCCCATCTGCGATCGCAACCAGCACGGGCTGTTTGATTGCGCGTAGATGGGGGTGTCATACCCCTATTCTTTGGACATCCGACTTACGAGCTCTTTCCCATTTCCACTATGTTGTGTCAGATTGTGGTGGAGCTCGGATGTCATTTGTCCAGGGTTTAGCTTAGCTTCATTTTTCTTTTCCCCGAAATTTCTCGACCGAAATTTGAGGAACGGAACACTTTATTATTATATTATTATTATTTTTTTTATTTTTTATTTTTTTATTATTTAGCCGACACGGAGTGGGATTTCCACTCTCATCATACCAGCCGTTTCGTATTATTGATTTAAATTTATTTTTGATATGTTTAATTGATTTTTTTTTTTTGATATTTCGATACTTATGATATTTTGATATTTTTGATTTTGGTTGCGTTGATTTCGTATATGGGTTGTATTGGAACCCGCGGGTACATTTAGTACTTCATTTTTTTTTCATTCGCATCGTTTTCTTTTCTTTTGAATTTATTTTATTCTGCCTGCATACCCTTGGGTGTGTTGGTAGTCGTGGGATTTTTTTTTGTATTTTTGGTTTTCGTATCGTTGTAAATTTTAACGAGCCCCTCCAAATTAGGTTCTCATTGAAAAGCGCCACTTTGGAGGGTATCTCGTCTTCTCCGTAGTTAAACAATCGTGGGAGTACGGGCCCCACGGTACTAGTGGACCACGGCTTCACCGTCCCTAGTATCAAATCTGCAAGGTATCCATTCATTTCTTTTTTCTTTTATTTTTCTAATTATATTGTTATATTATTATTTAGCTGTATTATTTCACTATCGGCGTACTATTGGGTGTGTTGGTAGTTTGATTTTCGCGTTCTTATTATTATTATTATTTTTATTTTGGATATTTAAAATGTTTTTTAACGAGCCCCTCCAAAGGAAGGTTGCGATAAGGTACCGCTTTCGAGGGTTTCTCGTCAAATATCCCGTCGTTAAATTTGGGGATTACGGGCCTCAGGTTTCTAGTGGATCGCGGCTTCATCCCTAGTACCAAATTTCTTGCATTATTTCATTTATATTTAATATTTATATTTATTTTTTTTCTATATTTTTTTTGTTATTGTGTTTGTGGAATTATTCCGAGCTATTTTATTTGAAACCTTCTGCTTCATTTAAAACTAATTGAATTAATTTTTAGTATATTATTGATAAATTTAATAAAGATTGCATTTCGAGTCTAATTTTCTTCGCCAAATTAAATCGAGCGTGTTTAACCCTATATCCTTTCATCATCCAAAATGGACCTAACAATACTAGAGCAAGACGAAGGGGAGCAAAACTTTATCGATGGACCCTTATTATCGGAAAGCGGACTAAATTACACAGGAGACCCGGCGGGCACCACGATCTACATGTTCCTGTTTCAGGTAGACACCATCGCTTCGTCTCGCGGATTGTCCGACCAAACCTTGTTATTCGAGCTACATACCATCCTGGAAGATATCGCCTTGCAGTGGTATTGGACATTCCGCAAACATAATCCGAACGCTACCTGGACAGATCTACGAAGCGGTATCATCGAGCGTTTTAAAGACCGTCGCACCAATTACGAAATCCGGCGAACCGTCGAGGCACGCAAACAACGACCCAACGAAAGTTTCCTAGATTTTTTCGATCAAGTGTGGAGTCTAACGCTACAATGTCGTACACCGTATTCGGACGAGGAGCTCATCGAAATTTTAATGACGAACATGAAGCCAGAATTACAGTTTCATCTCACCGATCGTCGGTTTAGCACCATAAATGAGCTGATCAAAAGTTGCTCTGCTTGGGAGGAGTCTTTCAGGCGGATCAAAGCTACGGCGGACCCTGCAATCCATTCACGACGCGTGATCAATGAGTCATCAGGCAGTCCGTATGATGATGTTGGAGCATATGACTCTGCTCAGTTGGAGCATATGACACTAGAAACAAACACTTACCAAAACAAAACTGCCCAAAAAAACTAAATTAAATTCAACAAAATCCAAAAAAAACACAAACTAATTTCACTAACACTATCTTTATTTTATTTAAAATTACGCAACACAAAAAAAACTCTCAAAAAAAACAAAAAAAAACTTGACCACACGTTGGTCTGTCTAAACACTGACTGCCTCAAGCAAGAAAAATATCGTACCTCTTTTGAGTTTCATAGGAAATTTTTTGCGATCTCATCACAAAAATTCCTATGAAAATTGTACAGCAACGTGACCTCGATTTTGCTGACTCGATCCACGCGCAAGTATTTTTTTTCTTCAATCCATCCGTTGAGGAAGTACGAACAACAACAACCACAATGCTTTTCAATATTTGCATTGGTCATTGTCATTCACCTAATAAATAGATCAAGTACATTTATTATGTACATAGGCAACGTAATCAAATTACGTTGATGTACATATCTGCGTTTAATTAACTGTGGCACATATGAAAAATTCTAAAGTGAATGGATCATATGATACCACTATAAATAAAGGCAAAGAAAAAATGTAGAAGGCTGGCATGACGTTTGCTTGAATGGAATGTAGTTGAAGATATTATCTTCGAGGTCATGCCGATGAGGAAATAGATTTTGTTGGGATGGGTTGATAACGGAATTAGGTTTAATTCCGTTACATTCTTTATTACTTAATGATTTATACTCGTACAATTAACATATGAAATATAGCAAAATGAAAGTTATGTAAAAATCAATATTAGAGGAAGCTTGACCGTAAAAATTGACAAACTGATAACTGTGGTTATGATAAAGTTCAAGAGACAAGTTTGAGAAATCATTGTAAACGTTGTTACGATTACATGATCGTAACAAGCGCTGTTTGATTTTATTCCCCTCGGTTTGTGTCCTCGCTTTCGGAGTTGCTTAATGTTTGTACACGTCGTGGTGATGGCGCGTGGGTGAGTAAGATGAGGAGAGAGAGAACAATGCGCATCGAATGGGTGTGTAAAGCAAAACATTCCATAAGAATGTTTTTTTTATATGCCTCTCGTTTACATCAATGCGAATTGATGTAAACGAGAGACAGAGAAGAAATACAATTCTTCTGGAATGTTCTGCGCGTCGTTGTGCGGGGCAAGAATTTTTTTTTTGTTAGTCTTTCGAGTTTGTGATTTTGAAAAGTCAAGTTGAGATTTTTTTTTGGTGGTCGAGTTTTTTTATTTTTATATAGTCAAGTTTAGATTTTTTAAATGGTCAAGTTGATATTTTGTGAAAAATTCGTAATGATAATTTGATGAAAAATTAAGAATAATAATTTATATATTGAAATAAAATATTTGATTGTGAATAATAAATAATAATAAAATTTACAAATCGTATTTTATTTGGTAAAGCTAAGTTTTGCTTATTAAAAAGACAAAAAATGTGGATTTTACATTGACCGGGAAAAAAAATATGGGCGATGTTGTTTGACATGCTGATAAGAAAATTTTTTTTGGAATAAAAACATTTTAGTGTTTGTGAATTTTATATAATTATAAAAAATATATAGAATTGTTTTATATATAAAAACAACCTACGTTAAATTTGGATAACGGCGCAAAGACGCCCAACATTTTGGTGGCCTATCGAGGCAAATCTATTACGGCGGGAAGACGCCCAACAATAAGGTGGCCTATCGAGGCATAAATTGGTATCAGGGAAAGGCCCCGCAACGTCCGACCGCACAAGGTCGCTGCATACGGGTGGCCAACCGGTCCCTCGTGTTTTTGTGGTTTTTTGTGTAACGGTGAAAGGCACCGCAACGGTCCGGGTGTGGCATCACCACCTGTGGCATGACGGCCGCGCAAGGCCGCAACGGTATTTTTTTTAAGATATATTAAGGTACCATTTTTTGATTTATATTTTTTTTTTTAATTTTTTTTTGATTTTATTTTTTTTTATATATTTTATTAAATTTTTTTTAAATATTTTTGTAATCGAGCGCCGCACAGCGGGTGCACGCTCGGTGTGTATCGTTCTCTCTCTCTCTCTCGTTTCTCTTGGTGCGGGTGGAGGGGGAAGTTGTTTTCCGGTTGTTGTTGTTTTTCTTGTTTTTCTAAAAAAATAATAAAATGAATTATTAAATTTTTCGGGGTGGTGTGATGGGAGCGGAAACTCCCTCTGTGTCGGCGTAGTGTTTGCGGTCCCTTGGTGCCCGCATCCGATTCCGTAACCAGGGTTTGTCCCCGTTTGAATACGGATGGATGCGCGCACCAAGGCACCGCTCTCGGTTTATAATTTCGTTGTGTTCGTTCCTCAGGTTCCGGCCGACGAGTTTCGGCGGAACTCCGGGTACATCTTTTGATTATTTGCGTTCCCCTAACTTTCTGTATGATCACGGTGTAAGCCAGGAGCCCTGTATGCCTCAAACCCCACGACCTTCGCACTTCTCCGCTGAGAACGTAGCCGGCAAAAATCACCGTGGAGGCCTCTGCAGGTGCTTAGTGATATCTGCAGGTTGGCAGTAGCCAGCCTGTAACAGTGGCGCCCAAATTTTTCGCGAATTTTTAAATTTTTTTTTTAGATTTGTAGCTTCACTCCCTTTGGCGTGCGCGTCCAGTGTCGAAACCAGTGCTTCGCACTGTTTGAATTCGCATGGACACGCACACCAAAGCCAGTCGATGTGCGAATTTTTAAATTTTTGATTTTTTTTTATGATTTGTAGCTTCACTCTCTTTGGCGTGCGCGTCCAGTGTCGAAACCAGTGCTTCGCACTGTTTGAATTCGCATGGACACGCACACCAAAGCCAGTCTACCGGTTGGCATTCCCCATCTGCGATCGCAACCAGCACGGGCTGTTTGATTGCGCGTAGATGGGGGTGTCATACCCCTATTCTTTGGACATCCGACTTACGAGCTCTTTCCCATTTCCACTATGTTGTGTCAGATTGTGGTGGAGCTCGGATGTCATTTGTCCAGGGTTTAGCTTAGCTTCATTTTTCTTTTCCCCGAAATTTCTCGACCGAAATTTGAGGAACGGAACACTTTATTATTATATTATTATTATTTTTTTAATTTTTTATTTTTTTATTATTTAGCCGACACGGAGTGGGATTTCCACTCTCATCATATCAGCCGTTTCGTATTATTGATTTAAATTTATTTTTGATAATTATTATTATTATTATTTTATTTTTTCGTGTTGAAAATGGTTTCGCCCAATCCTTATTTTCACAACCTTTTTACCTTTTATTGCTGAATTTTCTCCAGTTGCCGTTCGTAATTTCATTTCATTGGCTGGTTTTACAATTCCATCGATAATATCTTGACGAACAATCGTATGAGTTGCTCCCGTATCCAGCGTAATCATGCAGTTCTTCCCATCAATATCGGCTTTAATTGTCAAGCTGTCACCGCCTCTTGCTACTCTCGAAACATGGATGGAGGTTATGGGGCAATCGGTTGTAGGAGTCAGCTTCTGCCCCTTCAAGCTGACTCTTTTGAGTTTAACGACTCCGCTGTCGTCTGACCCTCCTTTTCTGGCCTCTGTCTGCTCTTCGTTTGGTCTACGCTTTATGGGAGATGGCGATCTTTCTCGTTTCTTCTTAATCTCCCAGCAGTCCCGTGAAATGTGACCCATCCTATCACATGCCCAGCATTTAATTTTGCCACTTCCCTTTCTGAACCTTGGCGGAGCCCGCTCGGTGTCTATTCTGGAATCGATCTCCACTCGGCGAAATTTTATTGCTGGTTTGACGATGGCCTGAGCAGTTTCGTTTGTCAACGCACAAGCGATGGTTTCCGCGAAAGTTGCCTTAGGTGACAACATCACTGCTCTGCGTGTCTCAGGATCTCGAATGCCGTCGATGAATGCATCTATTTTGATTCGCTCCATGTAATCGGCCGACATATTTGAATGTGCCAGATGCGCAAGCCGCTCAATTGCCGATGAATAATCCTGTAGCGATTCTCCTCCTCTTTGATATCGACCCTTCAATTCCATGCGATAGATTTCCCTTTTGTGGTCACTTCCGTACTTTCTATCCAGCGCCTTCATAATTCCGACGTAACTATTGCGTTCTTGCTCCGGAATTGTTTGTAATGTTTCCGCCGCTTCACCTTTAAGAGCCACAATTAACGCGCCAACACGATGCTCTTCATTCCATTGATTTTGCTTAATCACCGTTTCGAATTGGAACTTAAAAATGCTGAAGGATGTTGTTCCATCAAATGTTGGTGGTTTTAACTTAACAGCGGTTACTGTCTGGATTACTTGATGTGTTGTTCCATTTGACTTGACATCTTCAAGCCCCTTCTCAAGACGTTGCACTTCGGTTCGTAGATCTTGTTTAACCGTTTCAATTTTTTGTTGAACCTCCCCTTTAATATTTCGAATTTCTGTGTGTAACTCTGTTTGCCGTTTCTCCACTTCGCCGTGTAGTGTAGCAGATAATTCCAGAAACTTCTCGTCCATTTTCTTTTGGCCATCTTCTATTTGGTGTTTAATATCCGCGCCTTGTTGCTTCATTTGTAGTTTAATTTCCGACTGTTGTCCCATCATTTGATTCATAGCAGCCATCAACTGCGATAAATTGAAATTTCCAAATTGATCTTTTGTTGTTTCGGCCACCGTTTGCGCGTCCTCTGCTTTGTTGTCTACATTAGTCTCGTCCATTTTATCCTCCTCAAAATGATACACGTCCGGATCTAAACCTTCCTTCTGCATAGCCTCACGTAGTCGCTCCACTAAATTAGCTTTTGAGCCTTCACTGGCCAAACCTCGCTGTTTCAGTTGCTTCTTTAATTGCAGAAGCTTTAAATCGTAGAGAATCATTTTTCTTATTATTCACAATCCCACCGCTGTCACCAATTGTTACGTTTTCGCCTTGTCACTCAAGGTTCGAATCACTGGATTGTGAATAAATACAACTGCTTCAAATTTGAACACACACAGTTTATTTACACAACACAATTTATTATACAACACAAAATTAACAATTAATTATTACTACAATAACACACTTTAATATTCACTTTAATAATCTTTCTATTTAATCTTCACTGTATCACGTTTAAAATAAAACTCAGCATTCCACGTCAACGCGCGCCTTTATATACCAAAATATTTGTTTCTAGAATAATCCCAAATGTTGTCCAAAATTTATACGAGAACATTCTAGCAAATACGTTAGTATACAAATAGCGCCTAAATGTTGATCCATGCCAAATTAAAATTGAACAACTTATTAAAATAACTTATTCTACTCTAAACTAGATGTCACCGTAACAATATATATATATATATATATATATATATATATATATATATATATATATATATATATATATATATATATATATATATATATATATATATATATATATATATATATATATAGTTATGTATAGTTCGAGTTGTGGTGGCGAGAGGCAAGGAAAATCTCTTGAATAAATTAAATACACAACAAATTTTTATTAGTAGGTTACGGTGAAATTCTTATCAATCCGTTTTATATTTCGATTTTCTTTTATTAACAACCTTATGTACAACTTTATTCGCGTAAGTGACTTAAATTATGAACGCCTTATTTAGCGCGTGTAAGCTTTTTATATAATACAGTTTTCGTTAACAATTTATAAAAGGTATGAAAAAGACAATTAATGTTAAGTACATTGAACTTAAATTTGCTGTTGATGTTAATAAAAGTAAATTAAGCAAAAATGATTTTAGGTAAAATTGAAATGTAAAATGTGTTGTGTTTGTGCGCGTGGCCTTAATAATTGTTGTTGTTAAATGGCACTTGCATTTATAGTGTGTTGGCACGTAACTCCTCCCTTGTAAGACTGGAGTCGTCCTCGACTTCTGTGTCTTTAGTATTGGTTGCTGCTAAATTTTGAAGCATCAGTTTGCTGAAAATTTGTTTATTTCTTATTTTCTCCATTTTATCAATGGTTTGTTTGGAAAATAACGGTAAATCCATAAATTCTTGTATCGTTGTATTCACATTGATGTTGTCCAATGGTTGTATTAAAGTAATTTTATGTCTACGTTGACTTTTGATGTTGGAATACCGTTTATTGTTTGCGTTAATTACACATTGAGAATATTTGATTAATTTGATTCCCTTTACTCGTGCTTGTTCAAGATTGCACGTTGTTGTGATTGATAGTCCAGAGGGCGATGAAATGTAGAGATATCCATCGTCCAATTGTTTGATCTCTTCAATTGGTTTCATGAATTGTGTGGTGCAACTTGCGTTTCGGTTGTTCAATAACTCCGGTATGCAATGTCCATTTATTGGGTAGATTTGTTGTTCCTCGAACATGAATGTTTGCTCGATTATTGGGCAAAGGTTATTTATTACCATATAATTATTGTGGTTTAGGACTATATAGTTGTAAGGTTGGATAATAATTTGGTCGTTATGTGGATAGGTTTGGATTTTGCACATGTTAAAAGTTTCGTTAGTAAATTGTGGAATTTCTACGATTATTATTAGATCGGTATTGTTATAAAATGCTTTTATTTTTAGAAGGGAATAGATTTGTTCTTCCGAAATAATATTTACGTTATCTTTATCGAATTCTGACGTTACGTATTCCATTTCACTATTATCAAGTATATGTCTACTAATTACGTTAATTTTGGCAAATGTTAAAATTTCATGAACCTCGTCTATTTGGTCCTGAACTATGTCGATTTGGTCGAATAATTGTAGAAATAATTTATCTAGGTATGTTCCTTCTATAAAATTTTTATTTCATAAGGCTGCTTTTTTAATCCATTCGTTCGTTTTATTTGTTAAATTATTAATATGTTCAACTAATAGTTCATTACGATCTACAGTAAAATCTTTGTTATTCGGAACTGAAACAACCGGAATACTCGAGTAACCGGAGTTTTTTATTTTCCAAAAAAAAAAAAACGATTTCATTGTGTACGTACTTATTTGTACTGCATACATTGTACTAATTAGTGCTATTACCGCAAAATGGACGCACTCATTTATTTCGTTTTGTTGGTAACACTGTTATGCTATCATAAATTTTTGTAAATCACAAAACAGACTGACATTTTAGTTACTGCTTAGACATTTATCAATTTCGGGTGTGTTTTGCTTTATTGTACGTAATTTCAATAAAAATGGATTCAAGTTTTGATAAAAATATTAAAAAGCGAAAGAGAAACGTGTTAACTTTATCTGACAAAATTGAAATCATTAAATGTTTGGAAAAAGGTGAAAATCGCGAAAAGTTAATGAATCGGTTTAATATAGGAAGTTCCACGCTCTACGATATTAAAAATTCGAAACAAAAAATTCTGGATTTCGCGTCAAATAGGGAGTGTGAAGGGAGAATAGAAAAACGGAAAACCTTACATAAACCCAAGTTAGAACAACTTGATTCAATTCTGTTCGACTGGTTTTCTCTTAAGAGGAGTGAGGGAATGCCGATAACCGGTCCATTATTGATTGAAAAAGCCGATTTTTTTTACGAAGAACTCAAAATAAAAGAATCTTGCAGGTTCTCAGTTGGATGGCTAAATTGTTTCAAGGCAAGACACGGAATCAGGAAGTTAGATATATCGGGAGAGAAAAAATCAGCTGATGAATATGCAGCCCAAAACTACTGTGAAAAATTTTTGGAAATCGTTAAAAAATACGACCTGTCGCGAGAACAGGTATACAACGCAGACGAGACGGGTTTGCTCTGGCGATGTCTCCCTAATTCAACACTGGCAGGGAAAAACGAAGCCACTGCAGCTGGTTTTAAGCATAATAAAAATAGATTAACGGTGCTCACATGTGCTAATGCTGCTGGAACCCATCGTTTAGATCTTCTTGTTATTGGAAAATCTCGTCGTCCAAGGGCTCTTAAAAATGTGACCAGTTTACCTGTGCAATATAAATCACAAACAAACGCGTGGATGGATCGATCAATTTTCTTAGATTGGTTTCACTGTAGCTTTGTGCCAGCAGTTAAAAAACATTTGTCACAATTTCAAAATCATCGTAATTCGAAATGCTTGTTACTTTTGGATAATTGTAAAGCTCATCCTCCAATCAACGAAATGGTATCAAAATGTGGCAATATTTTTGTTATGTGCTTTCCTCCAAACGTTACTTCCTTAATTCAACCTATGGATCAAGGCATCATCCAAAATTTTAAATGCCACTATAAAAAGGATTTTCTGAAAAAGCTTTTAAGAACTGATTCGGTAAAAAAATTTGAAACCGACTATAGTATAAAAGACGCAATTTTTAATTGTGCTGTAGCATGGGAAAACGTTAAACATACAACGCTAGCTAAAGGATGGGGAAAACTATGGCCCGAGGAAGATGAAAGCATATCTGATGATGAATTTATTTACGATCAATTTATTTCAGGTGAGATGCTCGAAATGATAAGAGAGGCACCATCTACAAATCCAGTTTCGGAACTACAACAGGACGAATTGAATGAATGGATGGTTGCAGACAATAATTTGGCAGTCGCTCAAACATTTTCGGATCAACAGCTAATACAAAACGTTATTAATCCTGCAACACCAATTAATTTAGTAGATGATGATTCCGAGTCTGATGATGAAACTTGTGTACCACATTGCATAACGTGGGCTGAGGCCGAGCAAGGGCTTTCAACTTTTTTGAAATTTGCGGAACAATCGTCCTCATATTCTGCACAAGAAGTGATGCAAATTTTTGTGCTTAGCAATCATTTTGCCACAAAAAGGAGTAAATCTTTAAAGCAGACTAATATCCAGACATGGCTTAAAAAGTCTAATTAAAACAATATTATACTGTATAGTACACATTTACACAAATGTACAACAAATTACAGGTTACTAAATTATGAACAAATAGTCTGGATTCTTTTTTAATTTTCTTTTATTTATTATTAAAATATATTATACTTAGGTACTTAGGTATACCTGGTAGACTGTAATTTGTACCTAAATCAATAAAATTGAATTTTAGAATTAAGTTTGGATGTTTTTATTCTAAATAAAAATCGTCGGATGATCGTCATTTGCTTACGTACATTTAGTGAGCTGAAATAGACAAGAAACTGCGATAATTTTAATTAACCGGAACGCCCTAATCCCCATGCTTTCCGGATAACAAAGATTTTACTGTATTAACTGATTATTTATTTTAATTTGCTCATTATATTTGTTAATTAATTCATAATGTCCATTATCTAACTTTTGTATCGATAATTGAATTTCGAAGCTACCTATGAAGCTACCTAAAGTGTTAAATAGTCCTCTTTTGTTCCTACTTCTATATGTGTTCGGCAATATGTTAAGCAATGATGTATACAACTTTTCCAATCTTCTTTCAGCTATTAACGATTCTATATCTTTTTGAATTTCAAGATTTTTCATCATTTGAGTCATCTTGATATATTATTTCAGCTATTAACGATTCTATATCTTTTTGAATTTCGAGATTTTTCATCATTTGAGTCATCTTGATATATGTACTATTAATTTGATTTGCGTTATTTTGTATATCAGATAGTTCAATGACATGAAATAATTTAGAATATGATTCTATTATTCTGGTTTTACCTAGTTGTAGAGCGAGTACGCCTTTCCCATTGCTAAGGTCAAAGTGTTCTAAATTTTGACTACGAGCTTCCGGGAATATCCTGTAATAAGATATTATCTATATTATTATTATTATTGGTGCATTTTCGTATTCTGCGTTTATGGACTCTGCGTTTATCAGTATCTACTGTTATTGAGTTATTTCTCTCAACTTTGTGTTTTATATATTTTGGAACTAATTTGTCCCTAGTTGTAGTTTTTTCGAATATGTTTTCGTTTTCGAAAAACTCTCTTGGTTCTTGACGTTCAGTATTCCGTGCGTCAATGTTTTTTTTCTTTATTTCGTAATTGAAGTTGTGCAATGTACTTTGCTACTTGCTTATATGTTTTACGAATTTTATCCAAGAATTCTTCGGATTGTTCCGACAGGTTTCCTGGGATATTTTTTATAATTATATGCCCTTTATGCAATTCGAATGGAGTAAGATTCATTGCACTATGGATTGAATTATTATATGCGAAAGTTGCTTCATCCATTACTTCGTAGATTGGCATATCCTTATTTTCGCTGTAGATTATCCTTGTTAACTCCGTTAAGGTGTTATGGACTCGTTCTATAGGACTATTTCCTGTAGATGACTTGGCTGTGGTTGTGTGTAATTCTATATTGTACATAGCCATGAATTTATTAAATAGTTCTGAGTTGAATTCCGTAGCTGAGTCGATTACGATTTGCTTTGGAATTCCTTCCCTAGAGAAAAATTGTCTAAACATTCGGATTATGGTTTGAGATTTACGGTTCGGTAACTCGAAAATGGAGATAAATTTTGAAAATTTATCCATAATCGTAAGGAATGTTTTAGATTTCAACACAAAGGTATCGCAATGGAGTATTTCCATCGGTCCATTTGGTGTCGGGGAAATTTGAAATTTTAAATTTACTGGTTTGCGCTCATATTTGTTGAGTTTACAAACATCGCAATTATTCACAAACATGGTGATTTTTTGCTTTAAATTGGGGAAAAAATAAAATTTCTTTATTTTTTCAAAATTCTCAGTAATACCTCTATGGTACGGTAAATGAGTTGATTTAATTATTTCCTTTTGTTTGTCGCCATCTGTGATATCCTTCAGAAATATCTTAGATCTGACTATTTTTAAATTTGGATTTTGTTTGAAATAATTGTTGAGAATTTTTATAGTCTCATCGTCAGTTTTTATTGCTAAGATGGTGCTGTTAAAATACTTTTCGGCTAGATACTTAATATCCTCAGGTGTATATTGCTTTTTCCTGATTGTATATTCTTTGTATCGGCTGAATTTAATTTTGAATTTTTCATTCATCATTTCGAAATCCTCGTCGACTAGAATTTCAATTTGGCGTTTGAAGTTATTTAATGGTGTTAATGATTCAGGAATGTATTTTGTTATATCATTGATTTCACTAACATCCAAAGTTTCGAAATTATCCATGATTTCCATCACGTTGATTTCGTGTGGTTTGTTTTTTTTGTCTTTACTGACATTATTTACGTTGTTACAGTCTACGCTGACTTTGGTACCAATTGAATTTTCTACGGGTTTAGAATATTCTTTTAAATTTAATTGTTTTATTGAATCGATTGTTTCGGGATATTTGAAATTTTTATTTGTTAAACATTCGTTGAGTTCCATTCGAGAGAGGGCGTCCGCGTTGGTATTGGAAGTTCCCTTCTTATAGAGGATTTCGTAATCATATTCCTCTAATCGAAGTCTCCATCGGACGATTTTGCTCGTGGGGTCCTTGGCGTTGAATAGCCATACCAGCGGTTTATGATCTGTTACTATGTAAAATTTCCTTCCATAGAGATACGGGCGAAAATATTTTACAGCCCAAACTATCGCAAGAAGTTCTTTTTCTATGGTTGCATAGTTTGTTTCTGTTTTTGAAAGAGTACGCGATGCGTATGCTACTGGTAAGTCTTTTCCAATTTAGCCTTGACTAAGGATTGATCCTATTGCAAAATTACTGGCATCGGTTGTTAGTATGAAAGGTAGTTCGAAATTTTAAAATTGGTTCGTTTGTTAGTAGTGATTTACATAGTTCGAAACAATTTTTATAATTATTGTCAATTACAATTTTTGATTTTTTGGTTAGACAACTGGTAAGTGGTTTGATTATTTTCGCGAAATCCTTTATGAATTTCCGATAGTAACCAATTAAATCAAGAAATGATTTAATTTCTTTTTGAGTTTTAGGTAAGCTGATGTTTTGTATTGCCTCAATTTTTGTTGGATTAGGCTTGACACCTTCGGGTGTGATTACGTGTCCAAGAAATCCAATTTGTTTTTGACAAAAATGTGTTTTGTCGGGTTGTATTTTTAGGTTTGCCTTACGCAATTTTTCAAATACTTTTGGAAGATCTGTAAGATGTTCTTGTAAGCTAGTGGAAAACACAATAATGTCATCCATATAGCATAGGACGTGATTGCCCTCGAGCTCTCCAAGGATGTTGTCCATGATTCGTTGAAAAGTGCTCGGGGCATTTTTCAAACCGAAAGGCATCCTTACGAACTCATAGTCTCCTGATTCGACACTAAATCCTGTTTTTGGTATATCATCTGGGTGGATTTGAATTTGATGAAAACCCGCCGCAAGATCGATTGTTGAGAAATAATTAGCTTTACCGAGTTTGTCTAATATATTTGAGATGTTTGGAAGTGGATAGCGATCGTCAATCGTTTGTTTATTAAGTTGACGATAGTCAATTACGAGACGCCATTTTTTATTGCCCTGGGAATCTGCCTTTTTAGGGACCAATCATATTGGGCTACTCCACGGTGAATATGAAGGACGTATTATCCCATTTGATAATAGTTTGTTGATTTCGTCTTTGATTATACTTTTTTGATGTTCAGGATGTCGTTATTGTTTGACATACACTGGTTTATCATTATTCAGATCGATTTTATGTTTAACGCTATGGGTGAATGTTAATTTATTTTTCTCATTGTGAAATATGTCTTCGTATTTATTACAAAGTTTTGTAATTTCGTGTTTTTCTTCCCTACTTAGATTAGCTAGATCTATTTTTGATTCATTATTTTGTCTAGAAGATTGTTCTTGGGAGATATGAAAATTAATTTCATGGTATTGATTTAGTTGCTCGACAATTATTTGGTGAATTAAGAAAATTTCCTTTTTATTGTTGGATTTATTTATTATTTCTACATATGCCATGTTTGGTGATTGAGTTTTGTATATTCCTTCTTGAATATAAACATCTTCTTGTATTTTTATCGGTTTTATATAGAATTCACCTTTTTTTATTGAAACTGGAACCAAAGTTATAATTTTTTCATGAGAGTCCATAAAGAATGGTTTTATGCATGATTGTATTCTGTCATGCAATATTAATGAGAAATTTGGGCTTTTCAGCTGCTTTGTTTCTACTAGAACGTTAGCGTTGAGCTTTGTTAAATTTTCATATCCTATCAATCCGTCATAGAATTTATGAAACGTTAGTATAAATAATTCTATGGGGTGATTGAATTCCTTGAATTTAATGAAGGTTTTCTCGTTAAGAGTTGTAGAATTGAACAGACTGGTTATATTTAAATCAGTTGGTGTTCGAAGATTTTCATTTACGTGTTCAGGGCTGATATAAGATTTATCGGCTCGATTTAGATAAATTTTCTATATTAAATATAATTGATTGTTTTCCAAGGCAATTAATTAAAAATTTTCGTCATTGATTTCTGTTTCAATGTTGAAATGCTCACGCTCTGGTTTAGATTCTTTTTTTATTTGAATACTACTACTGGCACCTTCTTTAGTTTCTGGCATTTTATGATTTCTATAATTATTATGGAAATTTTTCTTTTAATTAGGAGAATAATTAGGTTTATAGTTAGATAGCGTTCTTTGGTTATTTGATGGGAAATTGTTATTATTAGTTCCCACGGAATTACTAGATTCTGGTTTAATTTTATTAGTATTATTATAGCCACTTGCTGGTTGATTATGATATTTTAGTTTATTAATATTTTGTTCTTTAATGATAAAATCGAATGCTTCTATTAGATTTTTGGGTTGCATGGATCTAATTCTTCCTCCGAGAGGTTCTTTTAGCCCTGCAGTTAGAATTGTTAACCCAATATTATTATATTGATTTATTTGGTGTGTAACAATCTCCTTGTTGTCATTATGAAGCTTTACTTGATTTATCAACAAAGTTAGCAAATCTTGAATTTTGTTATATAAATTTTGAGGTGGTAAGTTATTTCTGACTAAACTGAACAGTTCGAACTGTAAGTTTGATTCGTCCCGACTGTCAGCACATTTACTAATTAGATGTTGTTTAATATTTTCCCAACATTTTGTGTCTACATTATGTGTTGTAAGAGAATTACTGGCTGTACCTGTAATTTTATTTCTTATATTACACATAATTATTTTATAATGTTCAGTTTCTTTGCCTAAGTTTCGACAAATTTCAATTATATTATCTACCGAATCAATGAAGCGCACCAAATCGGTTTTACTTCCTTCATAGGGTAGAATATTTTTAGTTATTTTATCGACATCAAAAATATCCAAAATTTCTTTGATGTTAGCCATTTTTGAATTGACCTTTTGAAATTTCACGTTTTCGTTAATTTCGGATAAGTTGTCGTTAGACAGAGTTTTTCTGTCGCTTAAACTGTCTTGTATTTTTTCGTTTTTAATTTTTTGTCTGTCGGCTAAACTACCTAAATCTCTCGCTATTTGATCTGAATCAGTTTTAAATTTTTGTTTAAGATTTTGTAATTTTGATTGTATTGAGCTTTCTCCCATTAAACCTTAATGATATACCCGATCACTTAATTTTTGTTTTAAACGATTTCGTAGAATTCGATACGATTTCGCGGTAAAAAAAAATTTTAATTAATTTTTTTTTTGTTTGCAGGTTATCTGTAGAGATTTATACAGATACTTGCTATTTTTTTTTTGTGAGATAATAATTAATTCACGAAAAATAAAAGATTTTTACAAGTCTACACTTGGGTTCGATAACTAATTTACACAAAATGTTAGTTGGATTGTGATATAAGGGATTAATTATATGCAATAATAAAAAAAAATTTACCTTATTGCCCAGATGATTGCGAGTTGCAGAATAATTCTCATGTTGATCAGACTTTAAAATTTTCCTGTTTTTCACAATGTCTTTGTTTATCACTTTGATATTAATTCTGAGAAAACTGAAAGTTTTTCGGTTGATGTTTGATTTTAATATAGTTAGACAGTACACAACGACTTAATTTGAGTTAAAACCCGTTCTATATCATACAGTTTTTATATTAGTTTTAATAGGTACACTTATTTTTACGGTTTTAATAATTTAACTATTTTAACTATATTTTCGATTTTTAATGCATTTATGCTCACTCGGTATATTAGTAGTACAATTTTTATAAATTTTTCAATTAATTTAGATGCACTATTCAACTAAAAAATAATTTCACTTATCACTTTAAACTGCGCCAGTTATGTATAGTTCGAGTTGTGGTGGCGAGAGGCAAGGAAAATCTCTTGAATAAATTAAATACACAACAAATTTTTATTAGTAGGGTACGGTGAAATTCTTATCAATCCGTTTTATATTTCGGTTTTCTTTTATTAACAACCTTATGTACAACTTTATTCGCGTAAGTGACTTAAATTATGAACGCCTTATTTAGCGCGTGTAAGCTTTTTATATAATACAGTTTTCGTTAACAATTTATAAAAGGTATGAAAAAGACAATTAATGTTAAGTACATTGAACTTAAATTTGCTGTTGATGTTAATAAAAGTAAATTAAGCAAAAATGATTTTAGGTAAAATTGAAATGTAAAATACGTTGTGTTTGTGCGCGTGGCCTTAATAATTGTTGTCGTTAATTGCACTTGCATTTATAGTGTGTTGGCACGTAACTATATATATATATATATATATATATATATATATATATATATATATATATATATATATATATATATATATATATATATATATATATATATATATATATATATATATATATATATATATATATATATATATATATATATATATATATATATATATATATGTATATATGTATATATATATATATATATATATATATATATTTATATAAATATATATATATATATATATATATATATATATATATATATATATATATATATATATATATATAAATATATGTTCAATCTATACTCGTAAATCGCATGGAAGGTAATACGGAAAATGAGATATTTCCGTAAAAGGTCATAGGATTTTTCTGTATGTTGGTCAGGTGATAGAGGACACTCCAACGAATCTAACGATATACTTCACGGCACCATTAATCGCTTTTAACATTAATATCAGCACCAAGTGCGAGCCGTTCAATCTATACTCGTAAATCGCATAGAAGGTAATACGGAAAATGAGATATTTCCGTAAAAGGTCATAGGATTTTTCTGTATGTTGGTCAGGTGATAGAGGACACTCCAACAAATCTAACGATATACATCACGGTACCATTAATCGCTTTTAACATTAATATCAGCACAAAATGCAAGCCGTTCAATCTATACTCGTAAATCGCATGGAAGGTAATACGGAAAATGAGATATTTCCGTAAAAGGTCATAGGATTTTTCTGTATGTTGGTCAGGTGATAGAGGACACTCCAACGAATCTAACGATATACTTCACGGCACCATTAATCGCTTTTAACATTAATATCAGCACAAAGTGCAAGCCGTTCAATCTATACTCGTAAATCGCATGAAGGTAATACGGAAAATGAGATATTTCCGTAAAAGGTCATAGGATTTTTCTGTATGTTGGTCAGGTGATAGAGGACACTCCAACAAATCTAACGATATACGTCACGGTACCATTAATCGCTTTTAACATTAATATCAGCACAAAATGCAAGCCGTTCAATCTATACTCGTAAATCGCATGGAAGATAATACGGAAAATGAGATATTTTCGTAAAAGGTCATAGGATTTTTCTGTATGTTGGTCGGGTGATAGAGGACACTCCAACAAACCTAACGATATACGTCACGGCACCATTGATTGCTTTTAACATTAATATCAGCACAAAGTGCAAGCCGTTCAATCTATACTCGTAAATCGCATGGAAGGTAATACGGAAAATGAGATATTTCCGTAAGAGGTCATAGGATTTTTCTGTATGTTGGTCGGGTGATAGAAGACACTCCACGAATCTAACGATATACGTGACGGTACCATTAATCGCTTTTAACATTAATATCAGCACCAAGTGCAAGCCGTTCAATCTATACTAGTAAATCGCATACGGCTAGAAATATTTTTACCTTGGAGTTTATTTACAAATCTGAAACTTATGTTTAGCCTTCGTTAGTTTTTTCTTTGTTCCAGATGGCCATATTTCAGAGCTTCTTCAAAAACCTGTTTATGAATCTCAGTTCCATCTAGCGTTCCCAATCCCATCATAATCGGTTAAGAATTGATCGAGTTCGGTCCCTAGCGGCTATATTTCAGAATTCCTTCCAAAAATCATTTAAGAATCCTATTTTCATCCAACATAGCCAATCCCATCATAATCTGTTAAGAATTGATCGAGTTCCGTCCAAAAAGGTCATATTTTAGAACTCCTTCCCAAAATAATTTAAGAATTCCATTTCCATCCAGTCTATCCAATCCGATCATAATCGGTTACGAAATGGCTGAGTTCCGTCCCAGGTGGCCATATTCCAAAAGTTCTTCTCAAAATCAATTAAGAATCCCATTTACATCCAACATACCCAATCCGATCATAATCGGTTAAGACATTGCTGAGTTCCGTCCCAGGTGGCCATATTCCAGAACTTTTTCCCAAAACCAATTAATAATCCAATTTCCATTCAGCATATACCCAATCCCATCATAATCGGTTAAGAATTGATCGAGTTCTGTCCCAGGTGGCCATATTCCAGAATTTATTCCAAAAATAATTTAAGAATCCCATTTTTAACCAACATTCCCAATCCCATCATAATCGGCTAAGAAATGGCTGAGCTCTGTCCCAAATTAAATTCGATCGAATCGATTAAATTAAAAAACATTCGGATTTAACGGACATCCCCAATTAGTCCATTAAATCGAGCGTTTACTGTACGTATGTCAAATATTACAAATATTATAATTCATTATAACGAGAGATTAACTAATACATACCATAAATAAAAAAGACAAAGATGATTATGTAGTATAAATATCTTCATTGACACCAGCGCGCGTGTCTATCCTTTGAACCATAATAAAGATCGTTTTGAGTTTTTGTTGTTGTTCACGTAAAATTGAAGGTCGGCAATTGGTTTTTTTATTCGTGAACACATGTGTCGACGAAGTGACGAAACGAAATAGAGAAATTATGTTATTGTTTTGTTATGTAGAGAAGGGAATTGAAGGAAGACGAACAAATATGTATAAAAAAATATTTTTGGTGTTTAGATCAATGAATGTAATTTTTTATTTTTTCCTATGAATGTATGTGATATAATAAACTTTTATTTAGGACGTACACACATTCAAAGATTTTTTCTTTTGAAAATGACGAAAAAGTAAAATACATAATGTGTTGTTGTTTCCACAAAATTATTTTTCCTCTTGCCCTTTAAATATTATGAACAGAAAAACGAAATTTTAAATTCCTATTATGTTCTTTATTATTTTACATTGATCGTGTACTTCAAAATATTCTATTGATAATAAATAGCTGGTTCTTAATATGACAAATTATAGTATGTAATATACATTAGTAGCCCTTTTTAACGATTTAAATATGAACTGGAATACGTCCAAATTAAATAAATCTTCTTAGCGGTTCAACGATTGAATTATGTAACGAAAGTTTAATATCTGTAAATTTCGCCCTTAAATTATTGCTCATTACGAGTACTTTGTCGAATGAATGATTTCAACTTGGTGGGTTTAGGTGCGATTACTTCACTTATTCAAGCGATGTTCTGAAATATGGAAATTGTTTACTAATTTTAATTCGAATTGAAAAATCTAATTAGATTGGCAGAATATAGAATCGTTGATTTTTTGTTTTAAGTTGCGGAATAAATTCAAACCAAATTGAACTGGTCATTTCATAACCAAATTTAGTAAATGAATATATTCGGATTATTTAACGATTGTTGTTTAACTTTCTAGAATATCGTCAAACAATTAAATGTAAGATAATTCGAGGATTTTTTTTAAATTCGAGCAATTAACAGAAGCTTGGGATGAAAATGAGATTTTATTATTTTCCAGTAAAATTCCATAATACGGGTTACTTAGTCTCATGTTCCTCACCTTTATACTATGTAAAGCAAACTTTTGTTGAAATTTTTTGTAAACATTACGCATGAACCCCTGCGTCTGTGTTGCGAATCTTATTGATACAAAGTGCATTGATGTCAGAAAACCTTGTACAAAAATGGAGAGGTGAAAATGTTGTGGCCAACACCAGACTTTGTTTGGTACTTGTCTGTTAATTCACTCCAATTATTTTTACATATTTATTTTTTACAGAAATGAATGCAACATCATTTGTTGTAACATTCTGGTCTGTTAAATTATTTAATTAAAATTTATTTTACTTGCTGTTTTAATTTTTAAGAATTCTGTAAACCACTCTCTGTAGTTTATTGATCCTATCACTGGAGCAAATACTCAAAGAATTGAACGTCCGTGGAAGGCAGCAATGGAACAGACAGAAGCATGTTGGATTCGTACATGTGTGAATACATGTGGCGTAAACGTACAACAGTTCGGCAATTGAATATATTTGATGCGATTCTCGCTGATGGTTTTTTGGCCACCTGTTTAACCTGTGACAATTAGTGTGCAAACAATTAAATATAACACACTTAATGTTGTTTTATATTATAATAAATGATTTTGCATTCATTTCTGTAAAAAATAAAAAAAAATAGTTCGGGTGAATTAACTGTCTGTTAATTAATAATCGTCTGTATCCTTTGTTTTATCACGAATGTATATATCTCGGATCTCGGATACATCCACTTGATTTCTAAAGCGGAAAATTGAAGTTCCCGGACTTTTGGTAAAACTGTCTTGATAATACAAAATTATTATTCCTGGTTAAATTTCAGACAATGAACAAGATCAACTGTTGTTGAAAATTTTATCTTCAAATTTATTTAAATCTTTTAATTCCTTGCTGTTTTTTTGTAAATGTAAATTTTCCAACATCATGCACATGATCATCGAGTCAATGAGACAGATGACACTGTTGTAATGTCGTGACGATCGCCTAATGATTGACCGAGTAGTAACAGCTGCGTGATTTCAATCCATTTTGGGTTGCAAGTGAAAGTGATGAATAAGTCCGGTTTGCATGTCTTCGGGCTGCCAACGTACGTCGCTGTCAAAATGATAAGTCGACCGACATTGTTTGCATTTCTATCTACATTCATGGCATCGCGCAGATGAATGTATTCTTCTGTATGCAATTTTTGCTGATTTAAACGTGTGTATGTCAAACGTTCTGTTTCGATTTTGACATACATACCAACGGTGAACTGATGAAACAATCTGCGCCATTTCCATATGTCATTGTCCTCGTTTCGACGAATCATCAAACGATAGGCATAAAAATTCATCGAGTTGATCTTTTTGTTTGTTTCTCGAATTATAAATGAATAATGAACTTTTGTTAGGAATCGAATTGAGAAACAGTTAACAAATTTGCTACGTTCGGGTTAATGGATTAATCATCTTGATCATAAAGTGATATTCATCCTCTCCTCGGGAAAATATCAGTGGATATTGTAATGCATCATAAGAACGATGGGTTCGCAGATATGGTGAAGCTTATCATTGAAGCGCCTTTTGTGTTCGTCAGCTGGTCTTTTGTCTGCTCTGATCACTATTTTGTGGTCAGCATTCATTGGCGGCAACAATGCTCCTGCATCATGGTGAATTTGTCCTTGAACCTGTAAAATTGAAGACAAATTCTTAATTTATGAGCCTCGGAGTTCTACATCTTTAGTGGATTTGACGGTGAAACGTTGTGAATCGGTGATGTGGGTTTGTTTAATTGTGTGTGCTATACCTATATAATCGAAAAAGAATTTACCTTAAAAGTCAGGTTAAAACCTATATATTCAGCCCATATTCTGCAAAAAATGCTTCGATCGAGGTTCTTGACCAGAAAGCAATGATGCCAGTGGCTCTGGTGGCGATGTTAATTGTAGTAATATGACATTTCTGCTCGCACAACATAATCCGGTGGTTCGTGTCAAAACCTCAAAGCATTGCAATGTTGACAAACAGTGCTCATTATTCCGATGTCGGCGATACCGATTGTTGGGTCGTATTTGAACGCCAATCGTTCATTTCGAATGTCAAGTTTAGATAAATATACTTTAATTAAATAATTTAACAGACCAGAATGTTACAACAAATGATGTTGCATTCATTTCTGTAAAAAATAAATAAAAATAATTGGAGTGAATTAATAGGCAAGTACCAAACAAAGTCTGGTGTTGGCCACAACATTTTCACCTCTCCATTTTTGTACAAGGTTTTCTGACATCAATTCACTTTGTATCAATAAGATTCGCAACACAGACGCAGGGGTTCATGCGTAATGTTTACAAAAAATTTCAACAAAAGTTTGCTTTACATAGTATAAAGGTGAGGAACATGAGACTAAGTAACCCGTATTATGGAATTTTACTGGAAAATAATAAAATCTCATTTTCATCCCAAGCTTCTGTTAATTGCTCGAATTTAAAAAAAATCCTCGAATTATCTTACATTTAATTGTTTGACGATATTCTAGAAAGTTAAACAACAATCGTTAAATAATCCGAATATATTCATTTACTAAATTTGGTTATGAAATGACCAGTTCAATTTGGTTTGAATTTATTCCGCAACTTAAAACAAAAAATCAACGATTCTATATTCTGCCAATCTAATTAGATTTTTCAATTCGAATTAAAATTAGTAAACAATTTCCATATTTCAGAACATCGCTTGAATAAGTGAAGTAATCGCACCTAAACCCACCAAGTTGAAATCATTCATTCGACAAAGTACTCGTAATTGATTGATTGATTGATTTTGAATGTACGACCAAGTTCTTAGGCTTGAGTTCCCGGATGACGCCGGGTCCACCGTACACCCTTTTTTACACATAACAAAACCGAAGGACTGGATAGGTTAGTTAAGTGGGACAGAATCGGCCCGGTTACAGACACCTAGGTATAGCCGATAGTTAGTAACACAAAGACAACACAATTCTAATCTACTAGATGAAGGATAAAGGCTTAATAGGTTAATGGATAACGATGGTATTGGTCTTCAACAATTGCTTCTTTAAAACGGCAACCTAAGAAAAAATATTATTATTTCACATGCATCTGGAATTTTCCTGAAATTTAATTCTATTAATACTTTTCGGCTTCCTAACCAAAATTGGTTGACTCGACCCGTTACAGACACCTATGTAAAGTCGTTAGTAATAAAATGACAACACAATTCTAAACTACACAATCAGCAATTACAATGAAGAATTAATTCACAAGTATCTGTAAATTTCCTGAAATTTAATTCTAAATTCATATTTTCCGGCTTCCTAAATAATTGAAACATTTATTAATTTAATCATTCTGCAACTCCGCAACTTACAGTAGAATTTCCTGAAACCAAAGTTATTTGAACTATATTCAATATAACTCTAAAATTCATTAGTATTTAACCGTTGAATTGGGCGAACACGAAATAGCAAAAAAAAAACAGATTAACTAGATTAACTACCGGATTGCATTAAAATATCCCTTAAAATATCCATCCATTAAAATATCCTAAATAATTTAGAATTCGCAAAAATTTCGTATGTTTACTAAAAAATTTTTATAAAACTGATGAATTTTTCCCGGCGCCCATCCTTTTTCACAAGGAAACAAATACTTTTATCACTACATTTGCACTAGTTCTGGAACTTCTTCTACGTTTGCTGGGGATATATCACATACAATTAATCTCAGACATGACACATGCGACTCGTCTATGACTTGTCACCTCGTATTAGACTTGTCATAAACGATTCATCTCAGACTGGTAACAAACGTAAATTAGTAATTAGTGTGTCGTCAATGGCTTTCCTGCTGGAAGGTAATATTTAAGTAAAGGCAACTAGATAAAATTTGAAAAAATTATTCTAAAATGAATGATAAATAAGTTTATTTTATAATTTTTATAATTAAATATAAATCGTACCAGTATCTTAAAAGAGGAATAAGATGTACTCGTATATTAAATATATTTGAATGAAATTTCCTGAGAACCGAATAATTTTAATATAATAGCTCGGCACTGTACATGTAGATTAATATTTAGGGTTGATTTAAAATTGGGAATTAATAATTATAATTCTTGTACTAAAACAGTCAAGATTGGCAACGTTGCATTTTATGACAAACATCCAGTCGTTGGTGTATTGAAGTATACAAACCTTCTCTTTCTTTTGAATAATTATATTAATTATATCAAATATTTCCAGCTTTTCAGTTACATAGATATAACGAAGTTGCCGATAAACAATTCTTTATGTTAAGATTGTTAAAATCCCAAATCCAATGCAAATAATATTTCTTTTTATAAAGCAAAAATATCGCTAATAAGCTGTGAGAAAATACTAGTAACCCATTGAGTGTCACAAAAAGGCAATTTTGCGGTAAATAATAGGATTCGTTACCAACTCCAACATAGTTGCAATTAATCTTGCAAAAATGATGGATTATGAAGGAAATACAATATAGAAAACAGCTAATCATAAATTACCTACACTATATTCTCAATGCACAGAAGAAATAAGGAAACGGAAAACTCTATCGCTAATCAAACCAAAATAAAAATATAACAATTTATTAGACAAACGCTGAATAATAGGATGAAGGAACATCACCAAAAAAGCTCTCTCCGAAAATCTCCGAAATCAAAGCATGGAAGAAACCACCTCTACAAGCAATCGTAGTAAAATGTACCAAGAGAATTATGCAATGTCCATCTACGAATCCATGACAGATCACAAACGAACCATGGCAACCCTACAGCCCAAAAACTTCAGCGTACGACCGTCATACCAAAACTCCCAAAATGATTCAGCCCCCGCCAAATCGACGGCAAACTCCAACAAAAACACCCGAAGCATTCAGCAAAGAAACCAATTTGGACATACAAATCCAACATTTAGGCAATGATTCAATACAAAACTGCAAATCCGCCCTCATACACTAACAAATGAGAACTACCTCAAGTCCTAAACAAAACAACTCAAAACAGTCAAAAATACCTTATAAATACAGGTAACGACAGAACACATTACTCACCATGAACGAAACCCATTCAAATCACTCCAAATATCAAAAAAGATTCACTGCAAAACAGCTGCAGCACATCCTCGCCGCACATCCTGTGTAAACCAATCACACACATACACCACTCGTTAAAATCTAATCCAGTTTTCGCACCACAGAGAAAAAGTATAACCCCCTCCCAATCGCCAAAAATATACATTCCTTTATATGTACAATATTCATTTTGCGCGATCTCGACCTGCGACAACATCCACCCCTTGCCGATGACGCCAACCCAGGTCGACAAGGAGAGGTCAACGTCAGCCGCCTCTCCACAACGACGGCAAAAAATCTCACAAAGTTAATATAAGTCTAAATTATTATACATATAACAAATCAACAAATTATGAACAATTAAAGTCTAATCGACTTTCCCAATTCACAAATTGAATCATCCACATTCAAGAACATTTAGTGCAAATCCAAAGAAATTCGCCCATTTAGACAACGTAATACGAAATCTTAGTGTAATCCACTACAAAAATATAAATACAACCGTGAGAGAGCAGAGAATATTATACGATCATTTTGTTTATATTTTGCGCATCCCATATACCATATTTTCACTTATATGTATATCCTTAAATAAAAAAAATTAAAAGAAATAAGGGTTTCAGTACAACATGCAATAAAGGCTTGATATCCAAATTTTAAATTAGCTTTTTGGTCGTGATTTGTTCAACTTTTCCAAGAAAATACCATCTACTCATATAACGAAATTCAACAAAATCACTGAGTACATAAAAAACTATAAACAATACGTATGCGAGAGAAAAAACAAAATTATAAAAATTAGAGACCACGACAGTATTTTTCATAGAAACAGATTACATAGAATGAATGCCAGCAACTGTCGTCACAAACTGTTTCATACCACAACAGCACAAATAACTCATCCATACGATTCATTGATTATTATGTAATAAAATATAATGTATAATGTAAAATAAAGTAATAAAAATAACACTTATCTTAAGCATCCTTTGTAATCAAAAAAGTCCTACAAATTGAATATTAACATACAATGCGTACGATGCATTCAAACAACGGTGTCGAAAAACATATAAACGAAATTGTTATATACATATCCCACACCATTGCAAGCGCACCGCACACAAATTATTATATTAACACAATACGTATAACTTCTCACTTTACTTATTACTTCTTTACACACAAATTATTATTAATATTATTATTTATTTATTTCATAAGACATATATTAATAAATAATATTATAATTAATCAATTATTAACACATATTTAAACTATTTATTTATTTATTTAAAGGAGATACAAAAATCACGTCTTTCCTTTACGACGTTCAATCGCCGACCATTCGACAAAGTACTCGTAATGAGCAATAATTTAAGGGCGAAATTTACAGATATTAAACTTTCGTTACATAATTCAATCGTTGAACCGCTAAGAAGATTTATTTAATTTGGACGTATTCCAGTTCATATTTAAATCGTTAAAAAGGGCTACTAATGTATATTACAGTCATACCCCATACAACGTCCCCTCGCATAACGTTGTTCCGCTGTAACGTCGTTAGCAAAATGCGAACATACCTCGCTGAACGTCGTTGTGTTTCGTAATAACGTCGTTCTTTTTCTTGTACATTATTGTATTCGCATTGTGAATGTATAGTGTATATATTTTGGATGGAAAAAACAAAAATAAATAAGCGACAAACATGTACGTAAAAAGCAAACACATTGAAGTTTTTTCGTCTATCCCTTTGTATTCATATATGTACATAAATACATACATTCATAGAAAAGTTACAGTTTTTTATGCATTTCTTTTTAGAAGGTATGTATGTCCATACATACAACATTCAATGTGATATCGCCAAATGCTCAGGTTGTGTTTTTGAAAACTAAAACTACGATAATTTGTTTTTATTATTTGTAAATTAACATATGCACTGACTGTAAGTATTTCTCAATGATTTTTATTCTAATGTTATTGTTTTACTAATTTAGTGGGTATGTAGATATATATTTAGATAACTAGGATCAATGGCTTCAATCAATAAAAGAAAAACTGCTTCGGCAATTATCCCTTCAAAAAGAAATAGGAAACACCTTACTTTGCAAGTCAAATTGGATATCATCAAAAGGGTCGAAAGAGGTGAACGGGCATCTGATATAGCTAATTATCTTTCAGTTCCACCTACAACAATAAGGACAATTCTCAAAAACAAAGAAAAATATCAAAAATATGTGATGGATGCAATCCCGATGGAGTTTAAAGGTAATAAACCAAGAAGTAACTTAATTGTTAAAATGGAAAAATTATTGATCATGTGGATCGAAGATCAAACCCACCGTCGTATGCCTTTGAGTCAAATGCTCATTCAACAAAAGGCGTTAAAATTATATAACGATTTAAAAAAAGATGGTGGTGAGTCTTCAACATCTGATACGTTCTCTGCTAGTCGTGGTTGGTTCGACCGTTTTAAGAAACGATCAGGAATCCATAATGTAAAATTGATGGGAGAAGCAGCAAGTGCCGATACAGAAGCAGCGACTGAATTTTTGCACAAACTTAAAGCAATTGTAGAAGATGGTGGTTACACAGCTCAACAAGTGTTCAATGTGGATGAGACGAGCTTATTTTGGAAAAAGATGCCGTCGAGATCATTTATTTCCGAAGCCGAAAAATCGATGCCAGGACACAAAGCGTCTAAGGACAGACTTACGTTATTATTGGGTGGTAACGCAGCAGGAGATTGCAAATTAAAACCAATGTTGGTTTACAGATCTGCGAATCCCAGAGCGCTCAAAAATATTGATAAACAGAAATTGCCGGTGCTATGGAAGGCGAATAAGAAGGCCTGGATGACAAAATCCTTGTTTCAGGAATGGTTCAAAGAATATTTCGTGCCAGCGGTCACCAAATATTGCAATGACAATAACTTATCCAATAAGGCATTGTTAATATTGGATAATGCACCTGGACATCCAAATGATTTAGAATCATTATCGAATGGAAATATTCAAGTCGTATTTCTCCCTCCAAACACAACATTGTTGTTGCAGCCAATGGACCAAATACCAATAGCAATGTTTAAACATTACTTGTTGTGTTACCGAATCGTCAATTATTCAGTTTTGGAAAGATCATAATATATTAGACGCTATTGAAATTATTGATCTGGCATGGAAAGACGTATCAACAAACTGCTTGAATGGATGTTGGAAGAAGTTGTGGATCGAATGCACAAAAGGTTATCAGGAAACAGAAGAAACTACTCCGACAATTCAAGAATGCATTGTAACAATGGGGAAACAGCTAGGTTTTGCAGATCTAAACACAAGCGATATTCAAGACTTGATTGATTCGCATGGTGGTGCAAACCGAAATAAGCTCTGAAAAAATTAAAGAAGCATTAGATCATTTGGATAAAGCTAAAGAAATTTTTTCAGAGCACGACGTTAACGTAGAGCGACAAAACATCGCCAATCGATGAATCGAAAAAGCTATCATTTGTTATAGAGAGCTGTACAAACAAATAAAAAAACCTGCAATTCAAGTCACATTAGACACATTTTTTTCAACTAGTCAAAAAATTAAGTCAGTGCAACAAGCTAGCGTTGGTTCATCCAAATTAGTGCCACCAGATAAAAAACAAATTACACTACATAAATATTTTTCAGCTGGCGAAAAGGAAAATGATGTTAGTGTGGATTCTTCTGAATCGGATTAGAAACTGCATGTTATTAATGTAAAAACTTTTAATCGAGTTTATATGGATTTATTTACATAAGTATTATGTATTTTGTGATATGTACATATTTTATAATTTTCTTTTTATTTTATTTGATATGGTAAATACATTTACCTACTGGAATATTATTATTTTATTTTATTTTAACTGAATTAATAAAAAAATATATTTTTGATTGTTTTGTCAAAAAAAATCGTTTTATTTATTGTATTACTATGGAATCAAATAATTAAAATTCGTTTACCCCTCATAACGTTGTTTCGCCTAACGTCGTGATTTCTCGGAACCAATTAACGACGATAGGCGGGGTATGACTTTCATACTATAATTTGTTTGTCATATTAAGAATCAGCTATTTTTTATCAATAGAATATTTTGAAGTACACGATCAATGTAAAATAATAAAGAACATAATAGGAATTTAAAATTTCGTTTTTCTGTTCATAATATTTAAAGGGCGAGAGGAAAAATAATTTTGTGGAAACAACAACACATTATGTATTTTACTTTTACGTCATTTTCAAAAGAGAAAATCTTTGAATGTGTGTACGTCCTAAATAAAAGTTTATTATCACATATCACATACATTCATAGGAAAAAATAAAAAAATACATTCATTGATCTAAACACCAAAAATATTTTTTTATACATATTCGTTCGTCTTCCTTCAATTCCCTTCTCTACATAACAAAACAATAACATAATTTCTCATAATGTTACTGTTGGTCTATTAAAAAAAATAAAAAATTGTTCATTCCTTCCTATTTCATAACTTTGTCCTTCAAGTCTTACATAAAAATGATGAGTAAATTGAAACAACAACGGTACCATGTCACATAATTATTATACATATATATAAATTAAAGAAAATGAGAGAAAGAGAGTTTGTTTACTTTATGTTGTTTTGCAGTTGTTGTACTTCACGATCGTAATGTTAGTTCCAAAAAGTAATATACTGGATGCGGGGCTAGCCGCGTTTTGGATTAAATAATTCATTCTTGTTAGGTTATCTTTCTCTCTTTTATTTATGTACATACTCATGATAAAATAGTAAGGACAATTTTAGGACAAACTTCACGCTCGTGGACACACGCGTGAAGTTTGTCCTAAATTTGTCCTAAATTTTGTTTTTGTAATTTTAGGACAAAGTTAGGACAAACTTCACGGGAATGTATATATGTATCTATATACCTATAAAGCTCTGCTTCTCTACTTGGGTGTAGTTGAAATCTTCTTTCGTCACAGAGGTTTTAATAGGAAATAAGATGTTTAGAAGTTTTGGACCCCAACAAAACATATTAAATCGCACTGTTTATAGGAATTTAGATTTATTAGGATTTAGGTTCGACAAGATGATTTATTCTTGAGGTGTACGCCATTCGAGAACGATAAAGTCGAGAAGGTCCTTGAATATATACCTACAGATTTAATAATATTACAAGATTTACTTACTGTTTTTGTGGTTTCGAATTGGATAAGTGGTCGTACAACGGGTAGATTTGTCGACTACCGTTTAAATATAATGACAACTAATTCTATTGGGACAGGGAATTCACAGGTCTAAACGTGTTTGTACAAACCTCACAATTCATCCGGCCGAACGCGTTACTTTTGCTGTCCTAAGTTCGGTTAAGCGTAGGTATAGATAATATATCGCACTTGAACTATACAGTTTAACTGGGCAGTTCAATCAAGCACAATTTTCAAAGTATTTGTGCGAGTATATTAAACCCTTTATTCATTCAACTACCTTATTTTACACCATATAACTATAAAAACTGATTAAAATTCTTCAAAACGTAGTACATTTTGCAATATTCACCTTATAATTATTATCCGTTCATTATAGTTTCTCGATTCAGTTTCACACTCCCATTTGTTGAGGGCTGGGTAAAATTTATGCCTTATCATCATATGATCTTCTAAAGCAGAAGTTTTCCTAAAAATCCTTACTTTTTTATATTATTTTTATTATTATTTCCTTATATTATATAATATAAAAAATTTAATATTTCAAAATAAATTTACTAAACTCATTGATCTAATAATGTACATTTACACATACAATAGGTGCTATAATTAACGAGGAGTATTAGTCGGTAGGCGAGTGTTTAAATCTCATCCGAATGTAAGTCAACCATTAAGTGCGAATCAAATACTACTCATTCAATACTTTATCTAAAACTTATTGGGAGAACAAATAAGTTTTGAGGGATTTACAAAAGAAGGCATAAATAGTATTAAATCTCATCGGGCAATTTTGTAACTATATTCAGGTTAAAGCGTCATCATGTAGCTCTAAAAATCAGTATGTGCCATTTCGCTGAAGAATAAACAATATTTGTTTGTGCTCTAACCATGGCCTTTATGCCAACAAAACAAAATTTGCGGGTAAGGCGTTGATTTTTTGTTACAACTTGAACACAATTGCAGCTGATGGACATCGATTGCTGCCTGAATCATATGGGGAACATGCTCCATCAATAAAAAGATGTGAGTATTGGTTCGGCCGTTTTAAGAGTGGCGATTTTGACCCCAGTGAAAAAAAACGCGAAAGTATTGTTACGATTACATGATCGTAACAAGCGCTGTTTGATTTTTTTATTCCCCTCGGTTTGCGTCTTCGCTTTCGGAGTTGCTTAATGTTTGTGCACGTCGTGGTGATGGCGCGAGGGTGAGTAAGAAGAGGAGAGAGAGAACCATGCGCATCGAATGGGTGTGTAAAGCAAAACATTCCATAAGAATGTTTTTCTTATATGCCTCTCGTTTACATCAATGCGAATTGATGTAAACGAGAGACAGAGAAGAAATACAATTCTTCTGGAATGTTCTGCGCGTCGTTTGTGTGGCGTACGAGTTTTTTCGTTTTTTTTGGTAATTTGGTCATTCGAGTTTTTGATTTGAAAGAGTAGAGTTTTTGATTTTTATGATTCGAGTTTTTGATTTTTAAGTGATTAGAGTTTTGATTTTTGTTGAGTAGAGTTTTAAATTTTTGGAAAATAGAGTTTTTTTTGATTTGGGAAGAGTCGAGTTATAAAATAATTTATAATATATAAAATAAATATAATAATAATTAGTTAATTTATAATTTATAAAATAAAATCAAAAAGGCTGCAAATAAAAAAAAAAAAAAAAAATTTCAAAATTTGGTATTTTTAAATAATAAAAGTGATCGAAATTTATAGAAAATAATTTTACAAAATTTTTTCAAATAAATTAAAATATCGCGTGCTCAAAATATTATGTGGTGCAATAAAATGTAAATTCGTTACGATAAATAATTATACGAAAAGTGCGAGTTGCTGTTAATAACAATATTTTTTTTACGATAAATTTTATGATAAAAAATCATTTTCATTATGGTCAGCGAAATGCTGCAAATTTCTAAAAAAACGTGCAAAATATAAATATTGTGATTCGTTTGATGGATACAACGTTTTACTATAAAAAAGATTTACAAAAGGATTCATACGTCGCAAATTAATTCAAATCAAAGAATACGAGGGAAAGACAACGGGTGCCACATTAACTCATCAATAACGGTTCCGTATTAAACGGACCCCGTATTTTTTATATTTCATCGGGTGCCGTATATTATCAACGGGTACCACGTATATTTCGTCGGGTGCCGTATATTTTAACGGGTGCCGTATATTTCATCGGGTGCCGTATATTTCAACGGGTGCCACGCATATTTTCATCGGGTGCCGTATATTTTCAACGGGTGCCACGCATATTTTCATCGGGTGCCGTATATTTTCAACGGGTGCCACGCATATTTTCATCGGGTGCCGTATATTTTCAACGGGTGCCACGTATATTTTCAACGGGTGCCGTACAAGGTCAGCGGGCGGCCAACCGGCCATTTTAATTTTGGTATCGGGGAGAGGCCCCGCATCGGTCATTGTTGTTGGGGAGTATTAATTAAGGTACAATTTTTTTATTCTTATTTTTATTGTTATTTAATTTTTTTCTTATTTAAATTTTTTTTATTCAAAATTTTTACATTTTTATATAATCATTATTGTGATCGAGCGCCGCACAGCGGGTGCACGGTCGATGTGCATTGTTGCTCTCTCTCTCTCTTTCTCGTTTCTCTCTCTCGTTCTCCCTTTCTGGTGTTTTTTTTCTTTCATAAAAATAAAATGAATTGTTAAATTTTTTTCGGTGTGGTATGATGGGAGCGGAGACTCCCTCTGTGTCGGCGTAGTGTTAGCGGTCCCTTGATGCCCGCATCCGATTCCGTAACCAGGGCTTGTCCCTGTTTGAATTCGGATGGATGCGCGCACCAAGGCACCTCTATCGTTATTATTATTATTTTATTATTTATTTATGTAAATTCGGTTCGTTTCTCAGGTTCCGGCCGACGAATTTTGGCGGAACTCGGTTTTTATTATTTTGCGTTCCCCCTACAATTCTGTATGATCACGGTGTAAGCCAGGAGCCCTGCATGCCTCAAACCCCACGACCTTCGCACTTCTCCGCTGAGAACGTAGCCGGCAAAAATCACCGTGGAGGCCTCTGCAGGTGCTTAGTGATATCTGCAGGTTGGCAGTAGCCAGCCTGTAACAGTGGCGCCCAAACAAATTTTCGCGAATTTTTAAATTTTTTGATTTTTTAGATTTGTACCTTCACTCTCTTTGGCGTGCGCGTCCAGTGTCGAAACCAGTGCTTGGCACTGTTTGAATTCGCATGGACACGCACACCAAAGCCAGTCGATGTGCGAATTTTTAAATTTTTGATTTTTTTTTAGATTTGTAGCTTCACTCCCTTTGGCGTGCGCGTCCAGTGTCGAAACCAGTGCTTCGCACTGTTTGAATTCGCATGGACACGCACACCAAAGCCAGTCTCCCGGTTGGCATTCCCCATCTGCGATCGTAACCAGCACGGGCTGTTTGATTGCGCGTAGATGGGGGTGTCATACCCCTATTCTTTGGACATCCGACTTACGAGCTCTTTCCCATTTCCACTATGTTGTGTCAGATTGTGGTGGAGCTCGGATGTCATTTGTCCAGGGTTTAGCTTAGCTTCATTTCTTCTTTTCCCCGAAATTTCTCGACCGAAATTTGAGGAACGGAACACCTTATTATTATATTATTATTATTTTTTTTATTTTTTTTATTATTTAGCCGACACGGAGTGGGATTTCCACTCTCATCATACCAACCGTCTTGTCGTTCTGATCTAAATTTTTTTTTGATATATATATATTGGTATTTTTGATTTTTATTTTTTTTAAATTTTGGGTTGTATTGGAACCCGCCGGTACTTATTAGTACTTCATTTTATATATTTTTTGCATTTTTATTATTATTTTGCCTGCATACCGCTGGGTGTGCTGGTAGTTTTGGTTTTCTTTTTCTTCTTTGTATCGTTTTGCAAATTTTAACGAGCCCCCCCAAAATAGGTTCTCGTCGAAAAGCGCCATTTTCGGGGGTATCTCGCTCTATTCATCATAGACCAAAATTTTTTTCTTCATCAGGTAACCATTCCTTTAAATTTGTTCTATTCTCATTACATATTTTAAGTAATAATTTTGTTTTGTTTGATTATTATTCTTTATTGTTCTTTACGTATCATTTCCTTTATAATTATTATTCTGCCTGCGTATCTTTTTGGGTGTGTTGGTAGTTTCAGTTACAAATTTTTTTTATTGTCGTATCATTTATATAATTTTTTTCAGCGAGCCCCTCCAAAATAGGTCCTCATCGAAAAGTGCCACTTTCGAGGGTATCTCGTCTATTCCGTAGTCAAATAAGAGTGGGAGTACGGGCCCCACGGTGCTAGTGGACCAAGGCTTCACCGTCTCTAGTATCAAATTTAATTGTCATTATAAGGTAACCATTCGTTTAGTTTTTTATTTTCAAGCTTAAATATTTTAGGTTATAAGTGGTGGTGAGTGGTAAATTTATATAAGTTGACTTTATTTGAAACCTTCAGTTTCATTTGAAATAATTTTGAACTAAAATTGTTGCATTTATTTTAAATTAATAAAGATAATTTTGGAAAACGTTTAAATTTTGCCTCCTAACGAGCAAATTCCTCCCTATATTATTTTCCAATTCCAACATGGACGTAACCTTATTAGAACCCGACGAGGAAGACAAAACCTCTACGACAGCCCGAAGATCCACGCTAGAGGATCTGCTCGATCAAATCCCATTGGAGAACCTGAAACAAGCGCTCGCGGCGAAACAAGCAAATGAACAGAATGTTCTAGTGGCGAATACACAGACGACCTTGTTGGAATCCATGCTGCAAAAATTCGAAATTGTGGCACAGCAGTTGGTATCTTTGGATCAACGGCAGACTAAGTTGCAATCGCAGGTGGAAGGAAATCGCCAGTCTCATCCCGTACTACCGACTCATACCGCACATGAACCTACCAGTTCACCAGCACAACCGAAATTTATCGATCGACGTTTATTGTCCGGAAGCGGTCTAAGCTACACTGGATCCCCCTCGGGCATCAACATAGACATGTTTTTATTTCAAGTGGACACCATCGCGTCGTCTCGGGGAGTGTCCGACCAGATGTTGCTATTGGAGTTACACACCATCTTGAAAGACATAGCGTTACAATGGTACTGGACATTTCGTAAACACAACCCGCACGCTACCTGGTCAGAACTAAGAAGCGGTATGATCGAGCGTTTTCAAGATCGTCGCACCAATTACGAAATCCGCAGAATGGTCGAGGCTCGTAAACAACAACCGAACGAAAGTTTTCTGGATTTCTACAATCATGTTTGGACGCTTACCCTACAATGTCGCACACCGTACTCTGATGAAGAGCTCATCCAAATTCTCATGAACAACATGAAGCCGACACTACAATACCATTTAACTGATCGTCAATTTGGCAGCATCAACGAGCTGATCAAAAGCTGTTCGGCCTGGGAGGAGTCTTTCCGGCGGCTCAAAGCTCCGGCGGATCCTGCAATCCATTCACAACGCGTGATCAATGAGTTATCAGGCGGTCCGTATGATGATATTGGAGCATATGACTCTTATGAGAATTATCCCTTAACTGATGTTCTACCCGATAACTCAGTATCCGCGATTCAAACGGGGAGCAGGTATCCGTCGGCAGCGGCGAGACGTTCTGGCGGACAAGTCCCAGCAGACAGTTCAGGATTAGTGTACAAGCAGCATTCAAGTTATGGTAAAAATATGGTCTGCTTTAATTGTTCGGATATGGGTCACACGTTCATGGATTGTCAATTGGCTCCCGCTGGATTGTTCTGCTATCGATGTGGGTTAAGAGGTACGATTTCTGCGCGATGTCGACGTTGTGCTGAAGAACGAAACACGCCATCAAGATTGTCGGAAAACCAGAACAGTGGTTCTTGGAGGACTGGGCCACGAGAATCACCACAACCACAACTGCCACCCAGACTGATGCCGCAACGGACAAGTCCACTCAAACCGATTCAGGAGGACGCAGCGAGCAATACGGACGCGGAACTCCGCTCCCAATCGAATCCGACCAGAAGGTAAACTCGTCTGCCAGTCATGATTCCCTTCCCGATCCTTCTTCCTCACCAAATTCCTCTTCCCTTCCTGTCGCTCTAAAGTTTTTCTATAATTCTCCGTCGTTAGCTAAGTTAGATCGTTTAAAACGTTCCAAGAAATATTGGAACCACCGCGCTGCAATGAGAAATGACGTGATTTCCTCCGTTTTGTTCTCCGAGGGTAGTGACACTCGGCCTTACGCCCAGGTCTTTATCAATAAGACCCCGTTTAAGGGTCTTCTTGACAGCGGGGCGAGTGTCAGTGTTCTGGGGAATGGATCGGAGAAACTCATGTCGAATCCATTCGTAGAGTTTCATAATTTTCCATCCACGATAACTACCGCGAGTGGTCAAGTCCAACGAGTATTTGGTTACATACGAGCTAACGTCGAGTTTAATGGAATTACCCAAACCATGAATTTTCATGTTGTCCCTTCATTAGAACAACCGCTTTATTTGGGTATCGATTTTTGGAATCGTTTTGGAATTTCCCCAAAAATCTCCGCGTTAAATAATTCGGACGAATTAGGTGAAACTACCAACACACCCAAATTTCATATTTTAACCTCTAATGATCGTCGTAAATTGGATCTTATCCGCGAATATTTCCCGAGCAGCGATATATTAGGTTTGGGCCGCACATCCCTCATCACTCATATGATCGATGTCGGTTCCGCAAAACCAGTCAAACAACGTTTTTATTCCGTGTCCCCAGCTATCCAGAAACTCATGTATGCCGAGTTGGATAGGATGTTGTCTTTGGGGGTCATCGAGGAGTCACAAAGTTCCTGGTGTTCACCAGTCACGTTGGTGCGTAAGGCCAATGGCAAAGTCCGTTTGTGCTTGGATGCTAGAGAACTGAACAAGGCCACCGTCAAGGATGCGTATCCGCTGCCAATAATCAACGGATTGTTGGGTCGTTTGGGACACACCCGATTCATTTCGGCGATTGATTTGAAGGATGCTTTTTGGCAGATCCCACTCGATCCAGCATCCCGCGATAAAACAGCGTTTACGGTTCCTGGACGGCCCTTGTATCAGTTCAAGGTGATGCCGTTTGGCTTGTGCAACGCACCACAGACGCTTTGTCGCTTAATGCACCGCGTGATCCCGTACCAGCTACACGATAAGGTCTTTGTGTACCTCGATGACCTTCTGGTCACATCCTCCACTCTGGCCGAACACTTCGAGTTGCTACAGCAGGTTGCTGGATATCTGACGGATGCCGGTCTAACAATCAATTTGACCAAAAGTAAGTTTGTGTTGAAAGAAGTCGACTATTTAGGTTATATTGTGGGTGATGGTTGCCTCCGTACAAACCCAGATAAATGTAAAGCTATTCTGGAGTACCCTATTCCGAAAACGACGAAACAGATTAGACGTTTTCTGGGGATGTGCGGATGGTACCGTCGCTTCATTCCAAATTTTGCCTCTTTAGCTTCTTCTCTCACCGATCTTACTGGTAAAAATACTAAAGTATGTTGGTCTGCAGCTGCTGATTCTTCTTTTAACGCGCTCAAAACCGCCTTGTCAACTGCCCCAGTTTTGACGCATCCTGATTATACAAAACCCTTTTTTATTCAGTGTGATGCCAGTGCCGTTGGGGTCGGTAGTGTCTTATTTCAGGTGGACGCCGAGGGGGTGGAGCGGCCCATTGAGTTTTATTCACATAAGCTCAATGCGGCGCAGCGAAACTACTCGGTGACCGAGCTGGAATGCTACGCTGCCGTCCTCAGCGTGCGAAAATTTCGTCCCTACGTGGAAGGCTATCCGTTCGTCATTTACACTGACCATTCCAGTTTACGCTGGCTAATGAGTCAAAAGGACCTCTCCGGACGTTTGGCGAGATGGAGTCTTAAACTCCAAGCGCTGGATTTTCAGATTGGATACCGAAAGGGTTCAGTTAACATTGTACCAGATGCGTTGTCTCGAGCTTTTCCGGATGAATCCGCTCCTTGTGCGGATGAGTCTGGGAGTAAGAGCACGCCTGATCCTGGTGCCCAATTTGAAGATCCAGTCTTGCCGAGTAAAAACATCGACCCTTCTGTGGATGCGTTAATACCTTCTTTCGTCCCCATTTTGCACGTTGATCAAAACTCGGTTGCGTTCCAAGATTCAGATTACGTCGATCAAATCGCGAAAATTCGTAGCTTAAAAGATTGTTCGCACAACTGCAAGATTCAAGATGATAAACTGTTAATATCCCCATTGTTTGTTTTAGGCCCGGCTTATGAGACATCTCAGGGTGTGGGACGTTCCCACGTTTGTTACGATTACATGATCGTAACAAGCGCTGTTTGATTTTTTTATTCCCCTCGGTTTGCGTCTTCGCTTTCGGAGTTGCTTAATGTTTGTGCACGTCGTGGTGATGGCGCGAGGGTGAGTAAGAAGAGGAGAGAGAGAACCATGCGCATCGAATGGGTGTGTAAAGCAAAACATTCCATAAGAATGTTTTTCTTATATGCCTCTCGTTTACATCAATGCGAATTGATGTAAACGAGAGACAGAGAAGAAATACAATTCTTCTGGAATGTTCTGCGCGTCGTTTGTGTGGCGTACGAGTTTTTTCGTTTTTTTTGGTAATTTGGTCATTCGAGTTTTTGATTTGAAAGAGTAGAGTTTTTGATTTTTATGATTCGAGTTTTTGATTTTTAAGTGATTAGAGTTTTGATTTTTGTTGAGTAGAGTTTTAAATTTTTGGAAAATAGAGTTTTTTTGATTTGGGAAGAGTCGAGTTATAAAATAATTTATAATATATAAAATAAATATAATAATAATTAGTTAATTTATAATTTATAAAATAAAATCAAAAAGGCTGCAAATAAAAAAAAAAAAAAAAAATTTCAAAATTTGGTATTTTTAAATAATAAAAGTGATCGAAATTTATAGAAAATAATTTTACAAAATTTTTTCAAATAAATTAAAATATCGCGTGCTCAAAATATTATGTGGTGCAATAAAATGTAAATTCGTTACGATAAATAATTATACGAAAAGTGCGAGTTGCTGTTAATAACAATATTTTTTTTACGATAAATTTTATGATAAAAAATCATTTTCATTATGGTCAGCGAAATGCTGCAAATTTCTAAAAAAACGTGCAAAATATAAATATTGTGATTCGTTTGATGGATACAACGTTTTACTATAAAAAAGATTTACAAAAGGATTCATACGTCGCAAATTAATTCAAATCAAAGAATACGAGGGAAAGACAACGAGTGCCACATTAACTCATCAATAACGGTTCCGTATTAAACGGACCCCGTATTTTTTATATTTCATCGGGTGCCGTATATTATCAACGGGTACCACGTATATTTCGTCGGGTGCCGTATATTTTAACGGGTGCCGTATATTTCATCGGGTGCCGTATATTTCAACGGGTGCCACGCATATTTTCATCGGGTGCCGTATATTTTCAACGGGTGCCACGCATATTTTCATCGGGTGCCGTATATTTTCAACGGGTGCCACGCATATTTTCATCGGGTGCCGTATATTTTCAACGGGTGCCACGTATATTTTCAACGGGTGCCGTACAAGGTCAGCGGGCGGCCAACCGGCCATTTTAATTTTGGTATCGGGGAGAGGCCCCGCATCGGTCATTGTTGTTGGGGAATATTAATTAAGGTACAATTTTTTTATTCTTATTTTTATTGTTATTTCATTTTTTTCTTATTTAAATTTTTTTTATTCAAAATTTTTACATTTTTATATAATCATTATTGTGATCGAGCGCCGCACAGCGGGTGCACGGTCGATGTGCATTGTTGCTCTCTCTCTCTCTTTCTCGTTTCTCTCTCTCGTTCTCCCTTTCTGGTGTTTTTTTTCTTTCATAAAAATAAAATGAATTGTTAAATTTTTTTCGGTGTGGTATGATGGGAGCGGAGACTCCCTCTGTGTCGGCGTAGTGTTAGCGGTCCCTTGATGCCCGCATCCGATTCCGTAACCAGGGCTTGTCCCTGTTTGAATTCGGATGGATGCGCGCACCAAGGCACCTCTATCGTTATTATTATTATTTTATTATTTATTTATGTAAATTCGGTTCGTTTCTCAGGTTCCGGCCGACGAATTTTGGCGGAACTCGGTTTTTATTATTTTGCGTTCCCCCTACAATTCTGTATGATCACGGTGTAAGCCAGGAGCCCTGCATGCCTCAAACCCCACGACCTTCGCACTTCTCCGCTGAGAACGTAGCCGGCAAAAATCACCGTGGAGGCCTCTGCAGGTGCTTAGTGATATCTGCAGGTTGGCAGTAGCCAGCCTGTAACAGTATACTAGTAAAGTATGAAGACACTGAGTGGCTCAACAAGCGATTCAAAATTGTCTCAAGTCAATGGGTAAGGTGTAAAATCATGGAAATAGGGTAGCGTATGAACTTAAGCCAAGAGACGTCTAACATCATGTTTTCAAGTGCGAACAACTGCTCCAAATACGGAAGGTTTTTTTTGCATCAAATGTGGATGGGGGACGGAAAGTGGATCAAAGCACAGAATATCATGGGATAAGCCGGGTCATCTACTTCAACCATCAAACCGAATATTCATGAACAAATGATCTTTCCGTCAAGAAAACTTTGGCAGAGATCATAAATTGCGTCGATTCTTGAATCGCCTCAAAACACGAGGAATTTTTTCGACGCGGAACCAGTATGCTGCCTGAAAGATGGGAAAAAGGCGTAGCTAACGATTGCCAATACTTTGAATAAAATACATTGTACCAATTTCTCTGAATCATACCCCATTTACATGCGACCAACATGGACTTTTTGCACATGAGAGACACTAAAGAAATATATCCCAATAAAATTTTGCAGAGCTTTTTGAGCCACTATACCGCCAAAACCACTATATAAATGAAAGTGTTGCCATAAAATATATTCGACCCGTGTATTTTTATAGCAACATTTTTAAAATTAACAAAAAAAAAATATTTTATATACATATATAAATGTTAAGGATTCATAATAAAAACAGACGCCATATGCAAAAATGTAATATTCGCATTTAAATTAATTAAAAATAAATTAATAATTTTCCTTTAAAAAAATTATGGCATTGCTATATGTACATGTTTATTTCTTTCTCGCACATTGAATCTTTTTATATAGAGGATGCTTTTTATTTATCTGCAAAGGTTTGCAGAAGAAAACAATTTTCTACAAAACTTATTTGTACCGCCAATGATATAATTTAAATTCGATGTTAAAAATAATTTAAAATTAATATGTACCTGCAACACAAAGCACATCATGTAAATTCTTTAGTAATTCAGTAATTAATTTACTTGCTTTTGCTTATATCATAGGATATCGTTACACTCCCAAAATAATATTAGTATTTATTTCTATATAGTGCACTGTTATGGGTTGCATCTTAAACTTAGAGACCAATGTTTGTTCTGTTGTGGCCTTGAAGTGGCGGATGAACCAAATCACAATCAGAACTTTTATTTCGATTGATTTGAATAACTAATTACTAACGAGCAATCGAATCGATTCAGTAAAAATCACTTTAAAACATATAAACACAATCGGGAATGTTTATTGACCATGAACATGTCGTATTTTGCATGTGGTTTAGTTCAAACTTTTAAATGACAAATTGTGATCGTTTTGAAAAATTATTAATTTTTATATTAACAAATTTAAGTTGAAATAAAAACCGCCATATTTTCCAAATCCATAGAAACTTTGAATCATAAAAATAATTTATTTTTATTTTTCATTATTCTTCTAAATGTTTCCTGTTTATTTAGCATTTTCTGTGTAATATAATACACACGTACACATTTTTTATTTACACATAGCCATATAGCATATCGTATATACCAAAAGATAGTAAAAAATTCATTCAATAAAATATTTTGAATAACATACAACCTACATACATACAAAACACGAGAAACTACAATATATTTTACTTTTCTAGCATAATGCGAAAAAGGAATCCTTCTCTTTTTATTAATTTTTATTTTATTTTTTCGGCCATTTTGAAAATATTAAAATGATCCAACATATATTAAGGCGAATTACTTTGATTGTTTTGTTACGATCGAAGAGTCGATTAAACTTCGCATAACACAAATTTTGTGCAATATTGATAAAAGTAAGTACTATTAACTATAATTAGTGTATTACTATTGTAGTAAAGTCAATATTATACTGTTTAATATGCATAAAAAATCGGTGTTTTATGTTAGGTATAAATTAAGCTAGCGCGCATTTAGGCGAATAAGTAAAATTATTGCATAAGTTAGTTTCGATTAACGCGCTACCTGGAACTTCATCGTCTAAAGATTTTTTTCGTATGATGGTACCACTATTATATGATTCCATTATGCTCTGTGTTAATCATTTTTTTATTAAAGTGAGTAAATTATAGATCTTAAAATTAAAAAATAAATTATTGTGTATAAATTATTTACTAATATTTCGATTATTTAAATCATTGTTAGAAAAACTAAAATTAAATCAAAAATTATTTACAATAGGCTTAAAAAATATTCTGTTTTATAAGATCATCCCTACCACTAAACTAATAAAAATTGTATTGTACATAATACAAAAAATAATTTGGACCAGTAAGAATTTATCTACGTATAATGAATAATGAAGAATAATAAGAACAATAAAATTTGCGGATCATAAAATTTAAGAAAGATTAAAAACAATATATACTCGTAGTAAAGAGAATATAGTAGGGACGATGGCAAAATAATAAAAATAGTACAAAAAAGGTACGATCATTGTATGAATGCCATTAAAAATAATATTTTGTCCGAAAAGCCGAAAAAAATCTTAAATAAATTGTGATATTAATTTATTTAAGTTTTTTTTCGGCTTTTCGGACAAAATATTATGAAAAACGGACGGTTATGAAAAAATTCGTAAATGATTTACTTTTTTCCACGTGTATGAATTTTTAATTAATTGTTTTTTAATTAACCGTTCACTCGCCATGTAACTATGACAGTATTTATTCACGCTTCAAAACAGCAGCAATCAACACCGTCACTCTTTTAGTATCTTTTAAAATATTGTTTATTAATAAAAACTTTATATGATTGTGTTGATGTTTTTATATGATAATCGGAGTTTTATAGTTTAAACTTCAAAAATACAAACTTTTTTATACAACCATAGCAACCATGCATGTCATTTAAGGAAAGTACGACAATTTTCCTTTCACTTTAATTATATTTAATACGGTTTGCGGACATACAAAGTGCTCAAATAAATGTGTGCAGAGATTGCTTATGTTAATTAATGTGCACTTAATTACATTTCAAGAAGAAATAACGAACAACTGAAATAAATTCAGATTTCAAAACTATGGGTCTTTAGAGGACAACGCTTGCAAATTGTTGAATTTTTTTTTATCAAAAAAACGGTTCTGTTCGCCAAACTCAACGTGCACTACGTCCATTTTACGGTCGCCAGAATCGTCCATCAGAGCGGATAATTCGGTTAACTAGGGATCGTTTTCGCACCAAATATACTCTAAATGATAATACGCATCCAGTAAGACATCAAACAGTGCGTACCGAACAGGCGATAGACGCTGTACAGCGTAGCATTGAGGAAGACCCAAATCAATCAATTCGACGTCGTTCTCAGCAACTGGAGTTGTGTCCATCCACTTTATGGAAGATTTTATCTAAGGATCTTGGTTTACGTGCTTACAAAATTATACTTGTGCATGAATTAAAGCCATCCGATCATCGCACACGCCGTTAATTCGGCCAATAGGCTGAAGCACAAATTGATATTGATGTTGATTTTCCAAACAAAATTTTGTTCAGCGATGAAGCTCACTTTTGGTGGATTGGGTACGTTAATAAACAGAATTGTCGAATTAGGAGTGAAGATAATCCACAAGCCTTTGCCGTAACACCATTACATCCAGAGTAAATTGTTTGGTGCGCTTTATGGGCCGGCGGAATCATTGATCCGCATATGTCTTCAAAAAAGATGATGGGTTGAATGTTACGCTCAACGGTGAATGGGATAGAGACATGATTTCTAACTTTTTTGTACCCCAATTTGCTGGCATAAATCTTGCTGATAAGTGGTTTCAACAGGACGATGCCACCTGCCACACAGTGCGAGATACAATTAATTTACTCAAAGAAACATTTGATGAAAGACTAATTTCACATAATGGTCCTGTTAGTTGACCACCGAGATCATGTGATCTAACTCCATTAGATTATTTTCTTTCGGGATATGTTAAGTCACTTGTCCACGCAGATAAACCAGAGACGATTGAACACTTAGAACACACCATTGGACCTTCAGATTACGCCATGTATGCGCTAGTCACGACGGCCACATCGCTGAATATTCAAGCATTAATGACATAAAATTATCTATCCAATAAAGCTAGTTTCACTGATATTCAAAATGTTTTTCTCTATTTTAATTTAAAATTGTTAACCTCTAAAAAAAACCCTTTATAAGCAGATGTTTATAATGAAGTATTATCTAAGTTTCACACCATTTATACAGATGTATAAAACTCTTACTGATTATATTGACATCTATTTTTAAATATCATTACTTTTATAAATGCAGTTGTTACATTGTAATTTGTTTTATGGAATTTCTAATTAGGCGCATACAATTAATTAGCTGCCAAAAATAATAGATTTGAAGAATTTTTGCATAGAATAAAAAAATAAAATAATAAATTAAAAGTGAATTAAAAATATTTTAGTTTTGTTGGTGCGGTGCAGTGAAAAATAATTCAAGAACAAATTAAAAACATTTAGTAACTAGTTCAGGTATTTGAATGAATTTGCTGACCGCACTTCTCATATATATATTGACTGAATTCGAAATCTACAAAACAGTTACAAAAAATTCGTGATTTAGGTGTGTAATGTTAGCGTTTCATTGATTCTGGTGGTTTTGGCTCGCCCTAATTATACATATATTTAATTAATTATTGCTCAATATTTACTACATTCTAACATACTGGATTGTTTTCCCCACTCCCTCTTCCCAAAAAAATCCCTCCAATCCCATTGTAGCACCGCGCTAAAGAAACATAAACGTCGTACGTCGATTCTAAGCGACGTGATAACCTCATCGCGCTTGCAAAAATACGCTTCTTATTATGTTCTTGATAATGACAATCTACAGCTGAATAATAATTATGTAATGTAGAAATAGAAATTTGAAAAATCAAGTGGATTTGTTTACACAAATTTTTCTGAAATATTTTTATTTTTAAATTTTTAATTATTATTTTTTCTATATGTTTAGATTATAAATACATTCAGACAAACATTCAAACATTTTGTTATTGTTTTTCATTCATAAAAATGTTTCGGTTTTCGTTAATATATCAGTCATCACTAATCTAATTATTCACAATCAATTAAAAAATAAAAGTAAATTTCGCTCAATGTTGTGAATAAAGTTTTGCTTAATTGATTATGAAATTGAAAGGTGTATGTTTTGTAGAGTAACCCGCTGGTTTTAAAATTAATTAAGAAGAATAACAAGAAATTATAGGCAGTTATCCAAAGAATTTGAAACAATTTTGTTTTTTGAGGCGGAATATTTTAAATCAGTTATGACAATTTGACACAGTGCAAAAATAACAATAAATGTTAAGAAAGAAAAAAATTATTTTCAGTTAATTTATTAGGCAAGTAAAAATAAACATTTAATGGAAGAGATGATTTTAAACATGTCTAATACAACCTTTTGTCTAATAATACTTATCTTTGAGGAGAATATTTTATTGCGAGCGCTTAACTGTTTTTACATTTTTTCCAAAATATTAGTAAGGCATTGGCGTGTGATTATCTTCACTAAATCTTTACTGGAAATAGTCGGTTTACAAAATAATGTGCTGTAACACAGGCCGATCAGTTATTTCACCTCCAAACCTAATATATTTTTAATAGATGTTATGGTGTTCGTAATGAATTTGTGCTGCTTCCAAGGAACAAGACGAACAATTCAGATGTTTTATGCCAGCAACTGTTCAAACTGGATAATGTAATAAGAAAAACGGCCAGAATTGGCAAATCGAAGAGGGATTGAGTGTACCATGAGTGTACGCAAAGCCTCACAATCTCAAACTAAATGGGCAAGGCGGAAAAGTAATGTAGCATCCCTCATATAGACCTAACTTGGCGCCGTCTGATTATCATTTATTTCGAAGTTTGCAAAACACTTTGATGGTAAAACTTTCACCAATGATGATGATCTGAAATCGCACTTAGTTCATTTTTTGCAGAAAAGCACAAGAAGTTTAATAAGCACGGAATTGTGAAGTTGCCAGAAAGGTGGCAAAACATTATCGAATAAAAAGGAAAATACGTGGTTGTTGTTGATTAAAGTTTATTTTTTGGATACAAATATGAGTTTTATTTCACATTATCAAAAGCGAAATTATGTTCTGGCCAGCCTGTTATACAAGTGATTCTAAGCTTGATTGTAAAATTGAATATTTTAGTGTCCACTCCTACTGATAAACATCTGTTCCAATTGTAATGAAATACACGTGTGTTATTCAAAATTCAATTATTTTATCAAATTATGATAAATTACCTTATAGGGCGATTTCTCTTAAATTAATTATGACTGGAAGATATGCACGTTTGCATCTTTGTGAAGTTGGCCCAAAATTGTATCCCAAACAAGTACGATTTTATAGGCTGGTAATACCAAAGCAACATTAAACATCATTAAATATTTATAAATAAACAAAACCATCGCAAAAAACTTAAATTAAATGCCGTTTGCAAAATATCGTACATTTTTTTGGTATGAATATACGTATTTAGGTTAGAACAAAAAAGAAAATAAATTAAGACAAATAACACCTCCAAAATAACCATTCTTTTTAATACCATATCGAAATTATTCGAGTGCTGCCGTTAACTTTGAGATGGTTTTCTATTAGAGGTTGCCCAGGAGCATACATGCCAATAATCATTTTTGGGGGAATCGGAGGTCTGGAGGGTGCCCGTTGTCAATATATATTTAGTATATCAATATGTACCTTTCACCAAAAGTTGCATTCGTTTTACTTCCGTGTTGAAATTATTCGAGTACTGCTGTTAACTTTGAGGTGTTTTTCTATTAGAGATTATCCAGGAGCATACATGCCAATAATCATTTTTGGGGGAATCGGAGGTCTGGAGGGTCCCCGTGGTCAATATATATCAATATGTACCTTTCAACAAAACTTGCATTCGTATTACTTTTGACATGTAAAAAGTATTAATTTGTCTGATCAAAGCTGTATGGTTTTGGAAAACCCAAACCCATACGTCTTTTTGCAAAATATGAACAAAATCGTACTGTTACAACCTACCAAATTAGGCTCAGAGCAAAATATTTCAATAATAATATTTTAATTTGACATGTAAGAAGTATTAATTTGTCGGATCAGAGCTATGTGGTTTTTAGATGGCCAGACCAATACGTCACTTTTCGCAAAATATAAATAAAACCGTATACCGTTGCAACATAGCGAAATTAGGCACCGAACAAAATATTTCCGTGTAATACATTTTTGACCAAAAATTGACCCTCATTTTTGGTTGATAAATGTATTACGTATAAATATTTTGCTCTGAGCCTAATTTCACTAGGTTGCAACTGTACGATTTAGTTCATACTTTGCCAAAGGTCATGTATGGGTCTGGCCATCTCAAAACCATATAGCTCTGATCCGACAAATTAATACTTTTTACATGTCAAATTAAAATAATATATTGAATTCAAAACGTATTACTTGGAAATAAATTGTCTGGAGCCTAATTTCTCTAGGTTGAAACGGTACGATTTTGTTCATATTTTGCGAAAAGTGATGTATGGATTTGCCCATCTCAAAACCATATAGCTCTGATCCGACAAATTAATACCTTTTACATGTCAAATTAAAATATTATTTTGGGTCCAAAACCAATTTGGAAATATTTTGTTCTGAGCCTAATTTTGCTAGGTTGCAACTGTACGATTTTGTTCATATTTTACGAAAAGTCACGTATGACTATTCCAAAACCATACAATTTTGATCCGACAAATTAAAACTTTCTACATGTCAAATTAAAATGTTACTTTTGGTTAAAAATGTAATATTTGTAAATATTTTGCTCTGATCCAAATTTTACTATGTTGCAACATTACGATTTTGTTCATATTTTGTCAAAGGTGACGTATGGGTCTGGCCATCTTAAAACCATATAGCTCTGATCCGACAAATTAATACTTTTTACATGTCAAATTAAAATGTTATTTTTGATCAAAAATGTATTACTTGTAAATATTTTGCTCTGACCCTAATTTCACTATGTTGCAACATTACAATTTTGTTCATATTTTGTCAAAGGTGACGTATGGGTCTGGCCATCTTAAATCCATATAGTTTTGATCCGATAAATTAATACTTTTTACATGTCAAAATAAAATATTATTTTGGGTCAAAACGACTTTGCAAATATTTTGTTCTGAGCCTAATTTTGCTAGGTTGCAACTGTACGATTTTATTCATATATGGCGTGTTCAGTCCGACCAAAATGATAAAAATTATCATGATATTTTTTGCGACCCTAACTTCACTCCGTATAATTATATGTCAAAACCGAGTGAACAACCGATTTGAAATAAAATTATAAATTAGTTTTGTACGTCAAAATACGAGTACACTTGTTATAACAAATAATTTAATTTCCATTTTAAAGGCGACTACACCCATTTCGTATGTGTATCTTACAATTATTGAATTAGCACAATCGTTTCGAACAACTGGAAAATAAAATTGCAACCACATAAAAAAACGTAGTAATTCTACGTTCTAACGAAATAAAATGATTATCTAGAGGTATTTTTCGGCAAGATGAATCCAGCAATTAATACCGAATTAATTATAATTGTACTTAATAAAAGCAAAAACTATACACAACTATTTTTTATTCTATCTAAATGTAAAACGTAAATATCGTAAATATGGACATAGTTTTCTAGTGTTTCTTGAATTGATAACAATTTAATGTGTAAAGATCACATAAATGTTAGCAAAATCGTAACCTTTCATCATAATAAATTTTTATAAACAGAATAGGTATACAGTGCTGGGGAAAAAAAATGGGCAAACATATTTTATTGCAAATTGGAGTCTTTTTTGCTAAAATTACAAAACTTTTGAAAGCAATTGGCTTATTGTTTCATTTTAAATACATGTATGACGTAATTTTTTCGAAAAAAATGTACCTGCAATTTAGGGGGAAAACCAAGGTCCGAGCAAGGTCGGTATGGAATTTGTAGAGGAACAATCCACCTTTCAAACACAAAAAATGTGACTCGTGACTATGAGTCAAATTCTAGATATAGCCGTGTAAAGTCGTAGTAGATATTAATTAACAGAGCAAGGTTGGTATGGAATTTGTAGAGGAAGAATCCACCTTCCAAACACAAAAATTGTGACTCGAGCCTATGATTCAAATTTTAGATATAGTCGTGTGAAGTCGTAGCAGATATTAATTAACAGAGCAAGGTTAGTATGGAATTTGTAGAAGAAGAATCCACCTTTTAGACACCAAAATTGTGACTCGAGTCTATGAGTCAAATTTTAGATATAGTGGTGTGAAGGCGTAGTGGATATTAATTAACAGAGCGTGGTTAGAATGGAATTTGTAGAGGAAGAATCCACCTTCCAAATACCAAAATTGTGACTCGAGTCTATGAGTTAAATTTTAGATCTAGCCGTGTGAAGACGTAGTATATATTAATTAACAGAGCAAGGTTGGTATGGAATTTGTAGAGAAAGAATCCACCTTTCAAATAACAAAATTGTGACTCCAGCCTATGAGTCAAATTTTCGATATAGCCGTGTAAAGTCGTAGTGGATATTAATTAACAGAGCAAGGTTGGTATGGAATTTGTAGAGGAAGATTCCACCTTCCAAATACCAAAATTGTGAATCGAGTCTATGAGTCAAATTTTAGATATAGCCGTATGAAGTCGTAGTAGATATTAATTAACAGAGCATGGTTGGTATGGAATTTGTAGAGGAACAATCCACCTTTCAAACACAAAAATTGTGTTTCGAGTCTATGAGTCAAATTTTAGATATAACCGTGTAAAGTCGTAGTTGATATTAATTAACAGAGCAAGGTTGGTATGGAATTTGTAGAGAAAGAATCCACCTTTCAAAGACCAAAATTGTGACTCGAGCCTATGAGTCAAATTTTAGATATAGCCGTGTAAAGTCGCAGTAGATATTAATTAACAGAGCAAGGTTGGTATGGAATTTGTAGAGGAAGAATCCACCATTAAATCGGCAAAATTGTGAATCGAGTCTTTGAGTCAAATTTTAGATATAGCCGTATGAAGACGTAGTAGATATTAATTAACAGAGCATGGTTGGTATGGAATTTATAAAGGAACAATCCACCTTCCAAACAACAAAATTGTGACTCGAGCCTATGAGTCAATTTTTGGATATAGTCGTGTGAAGACGTACTAGATATTAATTAACAGAGCAAGGTCGGTATGGAATTTGTAGAGGAACAATCCACCTTTCAAACACAAAAATTGTGACGCGAGACTATGAGCCAAATTCTAGATATAGCCGTGTAAAGTCGTAGTTGATATTAATTAACAGAGCAAGGTTGGTATGGAATTTGTAGAGGAAGAATCCACCTTTCAAAGACCAAAATTGTGACTCGAGCCTATTAGTCAAATTTTAGATCCAGTCGTGTGAAGTCGTAGTAGATATTAATTAACAGAGCAAGGTTGGTATGGAATTTGTAGAAGAAGAATCCACCTTTTAGACACCAAAATTGTGACTCGAGTCTATGAGTCAAATTTAAGATATAGTCGTGTGAAGACGTAGTAGATATTAATTAACAGAGTGCGGTTAGAATGGAATTTGTAGAGGAAGAATCCACCTTCCAAATACCAAAATTGTGACTCGAGTCTATGAGTTAAATTTTCGATATAGTCGTGTGAAGTCGTAGTAGATATTGATTAACAGAGCAAGGTCGGTATTGAGTTTGTAGAGAAAGAAGCCACCATTCAATCGCCAAAGTTGTGACTCGAGTCTATGAGTCAAATTTTAGATATAGCCGTGTGAAGTCGTAGTGGATATTAATTAACAGAGCAAGGTCGGTATGGAATTTGTAGAGAAAGAATCCACTTTTTAGAAACCGAAATTGTGACTCGAGTCTATGAGTCAAATTTTAGATATAGCCGTATGAAGTCGTAGTAGATATTAATTAACAGAGCAAGGTTTTTATGAAATTTGTAGAGAAAGAATCCACCTTTCAAACACCAAAATTGTGACTCGAGTCTATGAGTCAAATTTTAGATATAGCCGTGTGAAGTCGTATTAGATATTAATTAACAGAGCAAGGTTGGTATGGAATTTGTAGAGAAAGAATCAACCTTTTAAACACAAAAATTGTGACTCGAGTCTATGAGTCAAATTTTAGATATAGCCGTATGAAGTCGTAGTAGACATTAATTAACAGAGCAAGGTTGGTATGGAATTTATAAAGGAAGAATCCACCTTTCAAACAACAAAATTGTGACTCGAGTCTATGAGTCCATTTTTATATACAGTCGTGTGAAGTCGTGCTAGATATTAATTAACAGAGCAAGGTTGGTATGGAATTTGTAGAGGAGCAATCCACCTTTCAAACACCAAAATTGTGACTCGAGACCATGAGTCAAATTCTAGATATAGCCGTGTAAAGTCGTAGTAGATATTAATTAACAGAGCAAGGTTGGTATGGAATTTGTAGAGAAAGAATCCACCTTTCAAACAACAAAATTGTGACTCGAGCCTATGATTCAAATTTTAGATATAGTCGTGTGAAGTCGTAGCAGATATTGATTAATAGAGTGTGGTTAGAATGGAATTTGTAGAGGAAGAATCCACCTTCCAAATACCAAAATTGTGACTCGAGTCTATGAGTTAAATTTTAGATCTAGCCGTGTGAAGACGTAGTAGATATTAATTAACAGAGCAAGGTTGGTATTTAATTTGTAGAAGAAGGATCCACCTTTCAAACGCCAAAATTGTGACTCGAGTCTATGAGTCAAATTTTAGATAAAGATGTGTGAAGTCGTAGTAAATATTAATTAACAGTGCAAGGTTAAGACCAGAGGCCAAATTCAAGTAGAAAAACACTTTTTTTGTGAAATTTTGTCATTTTCGTTCTAGCTTTCATTGGGAATAGGGAATTGGGAAAAATATTTTTATAGCATTTTTGTTTTGATTGTATTTTTCTGGCCTACTGATGAAGTTAACTGGGAAATTATTTTTCCCAATAAAATTTTTATAGGACAAAAGTTTCCAATTCCAAATGATTTTCTAAAATCTTTATATCATCAGTAGGCCACAAATATATAATTTAAATTTAAACAAAAATGCTATGACAATATTTTTCCCAATCCCTATTTCCAGGAAAAGCCAGAATAGTGCCGCTGGACCGATATTATTACAGAAATCGTTTAGAATCTTTTAGTTTATGTTTTTTTTTTTCGTGTAAATGAAATACAGCTTAAAATATTTGCAAAAAACCGAATAAGCTTCTGTGGAAGGTTCCCACTCTCGCTGGACCGATTATAACCAAAAGACAATGGGATATCCCAGTTTGTGGAGAAGCTAAGTATAAAGTTTCAGCCCGATTAATCAACATGAGTTTTTTTTTTCAATAAATGTCATTTGCGCTTAAATTTTAGAAAACTGTTATCTGGATTAATATTATTGCAAATTTAATTTAAATTATTTTAGTTCATAATCGTTTTTCTTGCAAATGATATACTTTCCAAAATATTTGCGAAAAACGATAAAGCTCCTATGGTGGGTGCTAGTTCCGATGTACCGACTTCGGCGATGGCAAATCCCGATTTCTGGAAAAAGCTTAAGTAAGAAATTTCACTTCAATTGGTCAATCCGTCAGAGCTGTATAGAGAGAATACAAACTTTTAGTCTGCACAGCACCATAGACACATATTTATGAAACAAAGTTAATAGGGGAAAATTTTTTTATGGAACAAAAGTTTTCAAACCACTTTGTTTTCTAAAATATTTACACCAAACTGATACCATCAGTAGGCCACAAATATATATATATATATATATATATATATATATATATATATATATATATATATATATATATATATATATATATGTATATTTATATATATATATATATATATATATAATTTAAAAAAGAATACTATGAAAATATTTTTCTAATTCCCTATTTGTAGGAATAGCCAGGATAGTGCCGCTGGACCGATATTATTACAAAAATTATTTAGAATCTTTTAGTTCTTGGTGTTTTTCTCGTAAATGAAATACAGTTTAAAATACATATTTGCAAAAACCGAATAAGCTTCTGTGGAAGTTCCATTTCGCTGGGCCGATTATAACCAAAAGCCACGGGGATATCCCAATTTGTGGATAATCAATCAACCCGAGTTTTTTTTTTATTAAAAAACGTCATTTGCGCATTAATTTTGGAAAACTGATCTGGATTAATATTATTGCTAATTTAATTTAAATTATTTTAGTTCTTAATCGTTTTTCTTGTGAATGATATACAACATATTTGCAAAAAACGATAAAGCTCATATGAAGGCTGCTAGTTCCGATATATCGACTTCGGCGTTGGCATCTCCCGATTTCTGTAAAAAGCTTAAGTAAGAAATTTCACTCTTATCGGTCAATTGGTCAGAGCTGTATAGAGAGAACACAGACTTTTAGTCTGCACAGCACCATAGATACACACATACATACACAGAGATTTTTAAAGCCTACTTATTTTGAATTTGGCGATAAAGCCTTCTGTGAAAAATGGAGAATTATAAAACAATTAGCTTATTTCTTCATTTTAAAAAATTACGGCAATTTGATAATCCACTTCAATATCCAAACTAAACAAAATAAAAAATCGAAAATTTAAATTATAATGTAATCTGGCTCCTCATCTTCCACTTCAATTTTACATTTATCTTCTATTTATGATTGTTTTTAGTTTTGATTTTAATTCTATTTGAAGTATGGCTGTATGCGTGTATCACGTTATCGTATATTTCTTATACAATTGTGCAAAACCAAACACAATCATATTCTATAAGCCGAACTATGATCGTTTATATACGCAATACAAAATCTACTTAAATATAAGTCCTGCTAATTCCACACATATGAAATAAACAATATCTAACTAAAGATGGATTGGTAATTTTTTTTCCATAGTAATTTTTAAAAAAAACTAAGTATAAATGTGTTGGTGCAGAAACAAACAAAAATGAAAAAAACTCGTATTTACATTGCATTGTTAGTGTAGCCAGAATCTACTTAAATACAAGTCCTGCTAACTCCACACATATGTAATAAACAATAACTAACTAAAGATGTATTGGTAATTTTTTTGTATAGTAATTTTTTTTAAAACAACTAAGTATAAATGTGTTGGTGCAGAAACAAACCACCAACATAATCTTCGGTAGTTATTTTTATATAGGTATCTGTCAATGAGAGTTAGGGCAGGACTTATATTTAAGTATATTTTGAAACAATATCATGTTTTTAACTTCTGTTTGATAGTATGTTTTACGTACCAATAGAAATGTAATACGACAAAAAACAAAGAAAGAAATATTAGAATAGAGAATGTTATGTAACCACGTCAACATTTTATTCATAAAAATTAAAACAATGACGAAAATTAGAAGTAAATAAGACACACCCACTACGATTAGCTTTCTATTTTTTCCTTTAAATTTTTTCCTATACCAAAATCTACTTAAATATAAGTCCTGCTAACTCCACACATATGAAATAAGCAATAACTAACTAAAGATGTATTGGTAATTATTTTTTATAGTAAATTTTTTTTTAAACTAAGTATACATGTGTAGGTGCAGAAACGAACAAAAATGAAAAAAAAATAATTCAAATTTACATTGCATTGTTAGTGTATCCAACACACTCTTTGGTAGTTTTTTTTATATAGGTATCTGTCAATGAACGTTAGAGCAGGACTTGTATTTAAGTAGATTTTGCCTATACACAACAAACGAGTATATAAAGAATAAAATTTCGTATTCGTATACGCACAATACTATTAAATAAAAATGAAAAAGTTACATGTGTGCTTAGAATCTACTTAAATATAAGTCCTGCTAACACCACACATATGAAATAAACAATAACTAATTAATCATGTTTTTTAATTTTTTCTATAGTAATTTTTTTTGAAATAACTAAGTATAAATGTGTTGGTGCAGAAACAAACAAAAAATGAAAAAAAAACAAATTTACATTGGATTTTTAGTGTAACCAACACAGAGCACCACACCAACAACCTTCGGTAGTTATTTTTCTCTAGGTAACTCATTGACAGGAGAGTTAGAGCAGGACTTATATTTAAGTAGATTCTGTGTGTGCTGCTAAAATACGGCTTATAGAATATGATAGTGTTTGGTTTTAAATTGTGTGAACTTTTCGTGTATTTTTATACTAATACCAATGAATAAACGACTGAAATATTTGATATGATCGGTGTATACTCGAGTATAGTTCGTAATTGTTGTTGAGGCATAATATCAAAATCGTCATCGAACAAGAGCAAACACAAATCTAAAAGATCCAAATGTAATTAGAAAATAGTTAATTTATTTAATTAATTTATTGAATCGTTAATTTATACAGATTTATTAGTTAGTTCGTTATTGTATAAATATAATTTATTATCATTACAATGCCATCTACTTAAAGTATTTTGAACCTCAGTTGAATGCTAGCACTGCTTTAAATATGGAGTAAATTTATACCATTTATTGTGTCTACTAAAATTAAGCCGATGTACTGAAAGTAACTTATGGTGCAAATACGAGTTTGTATAAAATAAAATGTTAGTCTTGTTCAGGCAGTTATTGGAAAACATTATTCATCCTTTAACATTATATACTATACCTTAAAATAAAAATTTATCAATTGTTACTAATTAAATTTAATACGTGTATTGAGAAACTATACTGTTGTTTTATTTAATATTAAAAGTGAAATATAAGGTTTATACATGAAAATAAAAAATAAACAGTAAAGGTAGTGTCGATTGATCAGTGAAAATTTACAGTCCACTTATCCGATAAATCCATCGATATCAAGCTTCATTTGTGTCAACTGTGTCTAGATCGTGGAACCATAAATAACCTATTGGCACATCCAACATTGGTCCTTCGAGCCGGATCACTGTTCCAGTAAAGAATATCGTAGCGGAAGGTCAACGGCAAATTTAGAAAACGTGGTATCAAGAGCGTCAAGGTCGAATCAACCGTTAAAGTCAGATGAGTATAAATTCGTGATTAACATACGACTCATTAAATAATTTAAATTACTAATTAATTATATATTAAACCCATCGAATTAATTGATTTGTTCGTTGTGAATGTAATAAAATTGTGCAAACGGTGTGCATAATTCTGTATAGACAACAACAAACATGCTATTCGCATCATTAACCGTATAATCAATACCAAGATTGATGTACTAAATCCAAATCAAAGTATAACTGTATAATCAATACCAAGATTGATATACTTTGTATTATTTATTTATTATCAATACCGAAATTGATATAACATAGCGGGAGTTAAGAGAATCTAATCGATCATCTTACAATCAATTAATTATATTTGATCAATCATCGAATTATCATAGTATAATATCAATATTAACTACGATTTACCAGGTTATCAGTCAGTTTAGAAACTAGAAAGTATAAATAAAACAAACCCGAAAATTCGTAGTAATACTAAATGCCCAACTCGATCACAGTACTGTAATATCGTATTGGTGCAGCGTATTAGCGTGTGTTGTTACATAATTGTAAAGGCTTAAGTATGTCGGGTTCGATCCTTGGTCAAACCAATATAATTGGAAATATATAGAAGTTAAATTTAACCAGATTTTTTAAGAAACTGATCCGCGAAATCAAATTTAATTAACAACTAATAAAAAATTTTGAACTCAGTTATTAGATAGATATATAAGAGAATCATTTTATATAAAGGGTGTTTTTTTAAGAGGTTGCCGATTTTTTTTTTGAATAAAACACATATAAAATTATGAAATGACCAAAATTTTTTTTTATTTGGTAGATAATTTTTTGGCATTTAACATTTAAACACAATTTCTGGCATATGGCTACCACGACTATTTTTCACAAATGTCATTCTGGAGGTCCAATTTTCCAGCACTTTTTCAAGCATTTGAGGGCGTATGTCAGCAATGACACGTTGAATATTGGTTTCCAAAGCGTCAATCGATTGAGGTTTATCCACATAAACCAATGACTTCACGTATCCCCACAAAAAGTAATCGAGTGGCGTCAAATCGCACGAACGCGGAGGCCAATTCACCGGACCATTTCTCGAAATAATGTTGTCGTTGAAAGTTTCTTTCAATAAGTCGATTGTTTCACGTGCTGTATGGCAAGTGGCACCATCTTGTTGAAACCACATTTCATCCATATCCATATCTTCAAGATTTGACAACAAAAACTCATTTAACATGGTTCTGTATCGATTTCCATTCACGGTAACGCGTCGTCCTTCCTCATTTTTAAAGAAATATGGACCGATGATCCCACCAGCCCATAGACCGCACCAAACAGTACATTTATCAGGATGCATTGGTAATTCTAGAACGGCGTGTGGATTATCTTTGCTCCAAATGCGACAATTTTGTTTGTTGACGTATCCATTTAACCAAAAATGCGCCTCACCACTGAAGAGAATTTTACGGTAAAAAAATGGATCTTCGTTCAATTGATTTAACGACCAATCACTGAATTCACGGCGCAAACGATGGTCGTGTGGCTTTAATTCTTGCACCAATTGAATTTTGTATGGCACCAAACCCAAATCTTTACGTAAAATTTTCCATAAAGTCGATGGACAAAGTCCAATTTGCTGAGCACGACGACGAATCGATAAATTGTCGTTTTCTTCGACACTGGCCTCAACGACAGCAATATTTTCTTCTGTACGAACTCTTCTCATTCTTGTCGGTGGCTTGGCATCCAAAAGAGTCAATGTAGACCGAAATTTGGTAATTACGTTCTTTATGGTGGTCTCTGACGGACGATTATGTGCACCATAAAATTCACGAAGTGCTCTATAAACATTTTTAATTGAACACTGATTTTGAAAATAAATTTCCACGATTTGAAAACGTTGTTCTGGAGTTAACCTATTCATAATGATTTGCCAAACAATACTGAGTAGAAATGCCACTTTGAGCTGTCAAAACAACTGTCATAAAATAAAACGACATCTATCGGAAAAACAAACCTCCTAAAAAAACACCCTTTATAACCAGCCAGTAGTGTAGTGTGAGTTAGTGTGTTGCATAATCTTAGCGTTTCCAAGTATCTCGAGTTTGAAACTGGATCAAACTAATTAATTTTCACAAGGGTAAATAAAGTTTGTGAGAAAGAACAAGCCAAATGGAGGCATTAATTAAAAAGCGAAGCATATTAAAGGGCCTGTTAATAAGAATGGAAAAGTACTCACTTGCCTTGAATGATGAATCGTGCGAAGAGGAAACTAAGGAAAAGGTTAATCGGTCAAAAGTGCTACTACAGAATTTTGCAGATTTAGAGGATCAGATATTTGAGAAGGATCCGGGAGAAAAATCAGAAAGAGAAGAATTCGAGGAGCAGTATTACCGCGTGATTTCAAAACTAAATAAATATGGTTACGTCGAAGGTCACTATCAGCTAACTCAAATACTCCATGGAACCAGACGAATGATTCGACAATGAATTCGTCGCAATTAGGAGCTCAAAGTGAATTCAAATTACCAAGAATCAATATTCTTTTTTTTTCGGGTGATTATAGAGAGTGGCAGAGCTTTTTCGACCTCTTCAATAGTATGGTGCACGAAAATCAATCACTACCAGCAGTGAGGAAATTTCAGTATTTAAAGGGACAACTCAAAGGCGAGGCCAGCAATCTTTTGAAACATTTATCAGTAACCGAAGCGAATTATATAGTGGCGTTCCAGAAACTGTGTAAAAGATACGACAGAAGAGGTATAATTGCAAACTCCTATATCAGACTATTTATGGAGCAACCCACGATTCGTCAAGCCAACGCATCCAATATAAGAAAACTATTGGATACATCAGATGAAGCCACCCGTGGGTTGAGGGCATTGGGAGCTGAAGCAGAATCAAGGGATACGTGGTTACTATATATATTAATAAATAAGTTAGATGACGAATCTAAGCAACTATGGATGAGACAAACAAGTGATCAGGAATTTCCATCCATACGATCATTCTTCGAATTTCTGACAAGCAGAGCAGATGCACTTGAAGGGTTAAGCCTAACCAATAAAGGTCACCAATCCAAACCGGCTACTTCCGTCAAAGGTTTCCATGTAAAGACTGATATCACGTGTCCGGCTTGTAGCAATACCGACCACCAACTACTTGAATGTACCAAATTCAAGTCAATGAATATCGTCGAAAGAAGGGATATGATAAGAACTGATGGACGATGCTTTAATTGTCTAAATAACAACAATAGCGTGTATAACTGCCGATCAACGAAAAGGTGCCGTATTTGTTCGAAGAGACATCATACGCTGCTACATTTAGAAGAATTGTCGAAAAAGGTATCCGCTACGAGCAACGTACTATCACCAGAAAATCCAGAGAAATCTAAGAAGCAATCACAAGTGCAGGTTCAGACAGCAGAGATTACAAGTATCAGACAGCTAGAGGATAGTCAAAATCACAAGATAACTACAAATCATTCTCAAACCACCGTCAATCAAACTCTTCTACCAACAGCAGTCATACAAATAAGAGACAGATTCGGAGACTGGAAATTATGTTGGGCTCTGCTGGATTCTGGTTCTCAAGTATCGTTTGTGAGTGAGAACCTGGTCCAACAACTACAACTATCGAGATCAAACGCACGTATATGCATTAGCGGTATTGGTCAGACAACAGCAGGAACTACAAGGGGCAAAGTCACAGTCTGCCTATCATCACGCTTCGAACCAAGGGAAATTGAAGTAGAGTGCCTAATAATTCCCAAAATAACATCCTATCAACCAGCCACCTTAATCAGAAATGAGATATTTAATAAATTAGAAAACTTATTGCTGGCGGATCCCTCATTCAACCAGTCCAATAAACTCGATGTTCTGTTGGGAAGCGACCATTTCTTCAGGTTAATGAAAGAAGGCATCGTACATTTAAGTAGTAGTGGACTAACAGCGCAAAATACCATTTTTGGGTGGGTTATTGCCGGATCAATGGGTAACAAGGACATTAACCAACAAGTGAAGAATCTCAATAGTCTACATTGTGATCTAAATGTAGACAAATTACTTCAAAAATTTTGGGAAATAGAAGAAACGTCACCTTCGAGACCTTCATCAAATTATTCAGAGGAAGAGAAATGCTGCGAGGATTTTTATAACCAAACGACCACACGACTAGAGGATGGAAGATTCGTAGTCAAACTTCCATTCAAACCATCATTTACACCACCGGATTTAGGAAATACAACTCGTGGAGCATTGAAAAGACTTGAAGCAATGGAGAGGAAATTCCGAAAAGATGCACAATTTAGAACATCATACGTCAAGTTTATGGAAGAATACGCGGAACTGAGCCACATGGAAGATGTACCTGCAGCTGAGTTACGCCAAACCAATGGAGTATACTATCTTCCTCATCATGGAGTACTTCGAGAATCCAGTTCTACAACAAAATTGACAGTTGTTTTTGACGCATCATTCAAGTCATCAAATGGAGCTTCACTGAATGATTTGTTGATGGTCGGGCCGACTGAATATGAGCCACTTACATCTATTCTCATGCGATTCCGCATTTATCAGTTCGTATTTACAGCAGATGTCGAGAAAATGTTCCGACAAATAGTATTACACCCGGAGCATAGAGATTATCACAGGATACTATGGCGGTGTGATCCAAATCACCCACCAAAACATTACCGGCTTACGACGGTTACCTATGGAACAGCATCAGCACCATATCTTGCGACACAGTGTTTACAAGAGATTGGAAATAGTTTATTAACCAAGAAGCCAACGATCGCAAGGAAAATATTGCACGACTTTTACGTAGATAATTTTATGTCAGGTTGTCATACCCCCGAGGAGGCTTACGAAATCCAGGAATCCATTACCGCCTACCTCAAGTCCTATGGATTTCATTTACGTAAATGGTCATCAAACTACACCCCTTTATTAGAAAAGATCAAGACGCCAGATAAAGAGAACGTTACGCTAAACATAGAACAAGGAGAAGCATACATCAAATTGCTTGGGATTCAATGGAGCCCAATTAATGACCAGTTCCAGTTCAAGGTGTCAGTTAGAAACGAATTTGTTGGAACGAAGCGAGAAGTACTCTCGCAATCGGCACGAATTTTTGATCCAATGGGTTGGTTGGTTCCAGTTGTCGTGACCATTAAGATCCTGTTTCAAAGCTTGTGGTTATTAAATCTGAACTGGGATGATCCATTACCATCAATTGAAGCAAAGGAGTGGCGAATGATCAAGGAAGAACTACAAGAACTCGAGAGAATAAGAATTCCCAGATGGTACGGAACGAGAGAGGACCAATTTGAGCTACATGGGTTTTGCGACTCATCAGAAAAGGCATATGCTGCGGTCGTTTATTGTAGATGCGTGGATCAGAACGGCCAAATAAGAGTTAATCTAATGACATCTAAAACTAAGGTGGCCCCGATAAATCAAATTTCAATTCCACGGCTTGAACTATGTGCTGCATCATTATTAGCTACAGTAATCAAATCCGCTAAGGAAGCATTGGGAGATTCAAACCTAAAGACGACATTATGGACTGACTCTACTATAGTTCTAGGATGGTTATCTGCACCACCAAGAAGATGGAAAACATTTATAGCAAATCGAACAGCAGACATACTAACTAAGACATCGAGAGAATCGTGGAATCACGTCGATTCACAGAACAACCCAGCCGATTGCGCATATCGTGGGGTGTTACCATCTGAACTAGTAGCACATCAATTATGGTGGCATGGGCCTCATTGGTTAAGTTTAGCACGAGAACACTGGCCAAACCATGGTTTAAAACATGATGAATTCGAACTGATGAAAGAAGAAAGGAAAGCTAAGACATCAGTACTGACTGCAATACCACTTAAGGGCAAAACTATATTACACAATCTGGTCGACAAAATATCATCTAGCAATAAAATTATACGAGTACTAGCCTGGGTCTACAAATACTTAGAGAAACTAAAATCAAGGTCTGACTCGAAAAACCTGAGTGAATCCGTGCTGACAGTAAATGAACTCAAAGGAAGTCAAACAAAAATTTTTACGTGGATTCAAGAAGAATTTTTCATCTCCGAGATAAACGACATCAGATCAAGATGCCAGCAATCAAAGAAAAGCAAGATTCACTGTCTAAATCCTTTCATCGACAACCAAAATTTATTGAGGGTAGGAGGTCGCATCGAAAACGCAGCTGCGGACTATGATACCATACATCCTATAATATTGCCGAACTGCGATTTCACCAAAATGATGATACGAGATTTACACGGAAGACACCAGCATGCCGGAGCTACATTGCTAACCAGTATCATACGACAACGATATCATATATTGAATTGCAGACGGCTTGTGAAAGAAGTGATTAAGCTATGCAATAGATGCCGGAGATTTAATACAAAACCGAATTACCAGTTGATGGGAAATCTACCGATTGATCGCGTCCGTTACGAGACTCCTTTTTTAAAGATTGGTGTCGACTATGCAGGACCATTGCAACTGAGGCAGATTTACGGCAGGTCAAACCAAAGATGGAAGGCATATCTTGCAATAATCGTTTGCATGGCAACCAAAGCTGTTCATATTGAAGTTGTTTTAAATCTAACAACGGCAAATTTCATAGCAGCGTTACAAAGATTTGTGTCACGTCGCGGAGTGTGTAGCGACATCTATTCCGATAACGGTTCAAACTTCATTGGCGCAAATAACGAACTACGCGAGATCGGCGAATTTTTAAAAACAAATTCTAATCATATTATTTCAGTTCTCGCTTCAGAAACCATAAATTGGCATTTCAGTCCCAGTGCGGCACCTACATTTGGAGGGTTACGGGAAGCAGCCGTCAAATCATTCAAATACCACCTTAAACGTGTAATGGGTAATACGGTGTTCACGTTTGAAGAACTCAGCACCATAGCAACTCAAACCGAAGCAGTTTTGAATTCACGTCCATTATGTTTGCTATTGGATGATCAAATGGATGCACTGGACACCTGGACATTTATTAATTGGAAGGCCAATTAATCAAATACCACAACCGCAATTAACCGAAGTCAAGATGTCACATCTCTCTCGTTGGCAACTCATGCAGAAAATGATACAACATTTTAGTAACCGATGGAAAATGGAGTACCTAACTTCATTACATAAAAGGAATAAATGGCAGACACCAGGCGAATCAATTAAAATCGGAGAAGTTGTACTAATTCGAGATCTTCCACCGACCAAATGGTTATTAGGGCGAATTGAAGAAGTTCATCCAGGGCGTGACGGTACTACAAGGGTAGTGACCATAAAAACGCCAACCGGAAACCTGAAAAGACCAGTTAATAAACTGACAAGGCGGGCGGTATGTTGCGGCATAATATCAAAATCGTCATCGAACAAGAGCAAACACAAATCTAAAAGATCCAAATGTAATTAGAAAATAGTTAATTTATTTAATTAATTTATTGAATCGTTAATTTATACAGATTTATTAGTTAGTTCGTTATTGTATAAATATAATTTATTATCATTACAATGCCATCTACTTAAAGTATTTTGAACCTCAGTTGAATGCTAGCACTGCTTTAAATATGGAGTAAATTTATACCATTTATTGTGTCTACTAAAATTAAGCCGATGTACTGAAAGTAACTTATGGTGCAAATACGAGTTTGTATAAAATAAAATGTTAGTCTTGTTCAGGCAGTTATTGGAAAACATTATTCATCCTTTAACATTATATACTATACCTTAAAATAAAAATTTATCAATTGTTACTAATTAAATTTAATACGTGTATTGAGAAACTATACTGTTGTTTTATTTAATATTAAAAGTGAAGTATAAGGTTTATAGATGAAAATAAAAAATAAACAGTAAAGGTAGTGTCGATTGATCAGTGAAAATTTACAGTCCACTTTGTTACAGGCTGGCTACTGCCAACCTGCAGATATCACTAAGCACCTGCAGAGGCCTCCACGGTGATTTTTGCCGGCTACGTTCTCAGGGAGAAGTGCTAAGGGTCGTGGGGTTTGAGGCATACAGGGCTCCTGGCTTACACCGTGATCATACAGAAATTTAGGGGGAACGCAAATAATAAAAAGATGTACCCGGAGTTCCACCGAAACTCGTCGGCCGGAACCTGAGGAACGAACACGAACCAATTATAAACCGAGAGCGGTGCCTTGGTGCGCGCATCCATCCGAATTCAAACGGGGACAAGCCCTGGTTACGGAATCGGATGCGGGCATCAAGGGACCGCAAACACTACGCCGACACAGAGGGAGTTTCCGCTCCCATCACACAACACCGAAAAAATTTAATAATTCATTTTATTCGTAGTGAAAAACAACAACAACAGGAAAACAACTTAACCCTCCACCCGCACCAGGAGAAACGAGAGAGAGAGAGAAACGATGCGCACCGAGCGTGCACCCGCTGTGCGGCGATCGATTACAAAAATATTTAGGATTTTAATATAATAAAAAAAATATAAAAAAATAAAATCAAAAAAAAAAATTAAAAATATAAATAAAAAAAAAATTGTACCTTAATATATATGCAAAATAGTACTGGTGCGGCCTTGAGCGGCCGTCATGCCACAGGTGATGCCACACCCGGACCGTTGCGGTGCCTTTCACCGTTACACAAAAACACGAGGAGCCGGTTGGCCACCCGTATGTTGCGACCTTGTGCGGTCGGACGTTGCGGGGCCTTTCCCCGATACCAATTAATGCCTCGATAGGCCACCTCACTGTTGGGCGTCTTTGCGCCGTACCAAATATAACGTAGCTTGTTTTTATATGTAAAACAATTCTATATATTTTTTTATAATTATATAAAATTCACAAACACTAACTCGCTATACCTCGCTATGAATATATACCTGCAGGAGCGAGTGCGATTTATTAGTGCCGCACTATTTTCCGCAAGTATAAACGCACAGTCAAAACGAAGCCTCGTGTGGAACGGCTCATATAGCGAATGGTAAAGTGTGTAAAATTCTCGAGGTCAACATTTTTCGTGATTAGTATACCTTATTTTACTATGAAAAGAGTACGTAAAAATATCGGAAATTATCAATTCTAAAATAAAAAACAAAACTAAAACTGAAAAATAAAACAAGGAAAATAAGAAAAGAAGAAATCTATAAGTATTGAATGTATTTTGATTTGCAACGGATATAGGCTACTATTTTAATATTGTAGATCAGAATCTACTTACATATAAGTCCTGCTAACTCCACACATATGAAATAAACAATAACTATCTAAAGATGTATTGGTTCTATAGTAATTTTTTTTTTAATAACTAAGTATAAATGTGTTGGTGCAGAAACAAAGTAAAAATGAAAATCAAAATCAAATTTACATTGGATTGTAAGTGTAACCAACACATTCTTCGTTAGTTATTTTTATATAGGTATCTGTCAATGAGAGTAAGAGCAGGACTTATATTTAAGTAGATTTTGTTGGAGATAAACAACTTCTTTTTTAACACATATATGAATAACTTTTTATTTTATTTTTTATAATTAATTTTAAAATTTATATTTAAAATAACTATTAATATTTATGTTTTAGTTTTTAATATAAGTATTCTGTGTCGTCCTTATTGTGAAATTATAATTTTAATATAAAACTAAGTTTTACTAAAATATCGATTTCGATAGTCATAATTAAACGTCCTCTTGTAAAATTAGATCGTATATTTTATTCGTTTTATTATTTAGCAGGTGTATATGTATTGTTTTTGTTTTTATAAATTTCCAATTCTTCAATGCGATTCATCCGGCCACCTTTTGTCATTTTGTGTAGAATTTCTACATTTGTATTAAAATGTGTGTTTGTGTTTTGTGCTATTTGTTACAATGCGTAGCATGATTCAGTTTTTGATTTTCATATGTCTCGTATATGCGTTGTATACCTTAATTTAAATTACCGCCCTGTTTGAGCGATGTAAACCGAGCAGGTTATTTTGTATATAACCGTATCCAACGCCATGTTTTCTTTAATTTGTGATTCATCCGAAATGCAATTTTATAATCGTATTTCCCAAATATTTTTTGTAGATGCTTGTAGGTTTTCTGATTATAATTTAGAGTGATGTATCTGCGAACTGAAGTGTCTATCGGGATTAATGTAGTGTGTGATAATTATGTCTTTTTATTTACTATTTTTACTACTTTTAGTTACTATTTTCTGTTTTACTCATTCGAGTGTTATGATCCTGCAAATTTTTTTGGGATTGATTGAAGTTGTTTAAACTGCAGTATTAGTTGGCCCACGCCCCAGAATCCTTGGGACCGGTTGGAAATCGTTGGTTACAATGTTAACCATTTTATAGTGTACTCGCATTTATTCGATTTATGTTATACCCGGTTGTTCCCAATTTGAGGTATAATAGACACTTTGGACATTTTCCGTATATACACAATATTTGGCCAATAGATCAAATGAAAGTGCCACAGTTGATCAACACCTACTCTATTTAAATCAAATTCAACACTCGCCACCGATGTGAAGTTTGTACTAAGTTTGTCCTAAAGCAAAAAAAAAAACAATAAAAATGTTTGTTTGTATTTGTGAAATGTAAACATTAAGGCGATCACACGATGTATTTAAATTGTTAATTCAGAAACAATTAATTACAGTTGGTGGGTTACAGGTTATTCTCATCGGTTTCTCAAACGGCACCCCTAAGCGATTTAAGACTTAAATTTATATAAACGTCTCACTCACTAAGTGAGCTCCATGATAAATTTATGAAACTTATAGATTGAGTCGGTAGTACTATTATCTTGCTCCCTTACAAGTGAAACCGATGAGAATAACCTGTAACCCGATTTAGTATTACCATAAAACGGCACCCCTAAGCGATTTAAGACTTAAATTCACATAAACGTCTGTCTCACTAAGTGAGCTCCTTGATAAATTTATGAAACTTATAGATTGAGTCGGTAGTACTATTATCTTGCTCGCTTACAAGTGAAATCGATGAGAATAACCTGTAACCTTATTTAGTATTACCCTTAAACGGCACCCCTAAGCGATTTAAGACTTAAGACGTCTGTCTCACTAAGTGAGCTCCTTGATAAATTTATGAAACTTATAGATTGAGTCGGTAGTACTATTATCTTGCTCTCTTACAAGTGAAACCGATGAGAATAACCTGTAACCCTATTTAGTATTACCCTAAAACGGCACCCCTAAGCGATTTAAGACTTAAATCCATATAAACGTCTGTCTCACTAAGTGAGCTCCATGATAAATTTATGAAACTTATATATTGAGTCGGTAGTACTATTATCTTGCTCTCTTACAAGTGAAATCGATGAGAATAACCTGTAACCTTATTTAGTATTACCCTAAAACGGCACCCCTAAGCAATTTAAGACTTAAGACGTCTGTCTCACTAAGTGAGCTCCATGATAAATTTATGAAGCTTATAGATTGAGTCGGTAGTACTATTATCTTGCTCCCTTACAAGTGAAACCGATGAGAATAACCTGTAACCCTATTTAGTATTACCCTAAAACGGCACCCCTAAGCGATTTAAGACTTAAATCCATATAAACGTCTGTCTCACTAAGTGAGCTCCATGATAAATTTATGAAACTTATATATTGAGTCGGTAGTACTATTATCTTGCTCTCTTACAAGTGAAACCGATGAGAATAACCTGTAACCCGATTTAGTATTACCATAAAATGGCACCCCTAAACGATTTAAGACTTAAATTCACATAAACGTCTGTCTCACTAAGTGAGCTCCTTGATAAATTTATAAAACTTATAGATTGAGTCGGTAGTACTATTATCTTGCTCCCTTATAGGTGGAACCGATGAGAATAACCTGTAACTCTATCTAGTATTACCCTAAAACGGCACCCCTAAGCGATTTAAGACTTAAATTCACATACACGTCTGTGTCACTAAGTGAGCTGTATGATAAATTTATGAAACTTATAGATTGAGTCGGTAGTACTATTATCTTGCTCCCTTATAAGTGAAACCGATGAGAATAACCTGTAACCCTATTTAGTATTGCCCTAAAACGGCACTTCTAAGCGATTTAAGACTTACGAGTAAGACGTCTGTTTCACTAAGTGAGCTCCATGATAAATTTATGAAACTTATTGAACAGGTTTACATGTTTATTTTCACATTTATGGTATATGAGAATAATTTCAATTAAAGCGTATTTTTTATTTATTTCAGTTCAAGTTTTTGCATTACATGATACAATTTAAAAGTTAATTTAAACAAGTGTTCACGCATCAACGCATGAACGCGCATAGAATGCAAAAATATGTTACTTCATTATGTCACTTACACAATTAAAACACACAATTACACAATTAATTTAATTGAATTTTTTCATAAACAAACACAAATCTGACATTTCATGATCATGGCCACCAACTTGTAAAACAAAATTGATCATTGAAACTGCGTTATCGACATTAGAAATTATTGCAGGTTGCAATTTTTGGCTGTTTCAAGTATCAACTTTGTTGCGGTATGCGCCATGTAATTTTTTTCTTCTTTCCGTGTATGTCGACGAATAAAGTCAACATAAAAATTAAATAAAAAAAAAGTTATAAAGTGTAATCAATAAAAAATTTATCCTTTGGGTTATCATTGAACAAAATTTCGACGACGTGAAATACCAAGCAGTGTAACAGCCAATACAGTCCAATTCAACAACGCGAGGGAATTATACGCGCAGCCAGACCACCACGTTCATCACCAAGTCTGCTGTGCCCCTCCATTCTGGTCCTTCGAGCCGGATCGTTTCCAGTTCATCCGTACGATTATCAAAACCGGTGATTTGCAGTATTTCAGAGGATTCACGGACATTTGTAGACACGTCGCCACGTGTCTACCCGATAAGTAGCCATATTGAATTTTTTACTTTTACATAAGTTTGTCGCCTACTGTGCGGATAAAGCTAACATATTGACGATAAACAATATCAAAATTTTTGGTGAACATAAAACATTATTATTGCACGCTACATTTTCGTACACCACCATCATTAGATTTTTCACGTGTGCGAATCAGAATCCTAGTGGCTCTATATCCAGTGCTGCACGCTACATTTTCGTACACCACCATCATTAGATTTTTCACGTGTGCGAATCAGAATCCTAGTGGCTCTACATCCAGTGCTGCACGCTACATTTTCGTACACCACCATCATTAGATTTTTCACGTGTGCGAATTAGAATCCGAGTGGCTTTACATCCAGTACTGCACGTTACATTTTCGTACACCACCATCAGTAGATTTTTTCACGTGTGCGAATTATAATCCGAGTGGTCTTACATCAGTGCTAAATTGCCGAGCATCACTACTAAAATTCGGACGGCGCTTTGAAAGTTAGTTTGTCGGGTGAAAGAATCATAACCAATTTAACGCACCGCACACGAAACCATACAAGTTCCAGCGCAAATCCGAGCGCCATCAATATTTTATAATACATCGAAATCGGTTTAACCAAACCAAAAGGCAACCTTCCAATTTGGGTGCACGATAAGCAATGGCGGAATTAAGTGGGTTGAAAAGACAACGAGCAGCCAACAAGGGCAAATTAACGCTCATTCTCAACACCTTCAAAAAGACTAGCGAGTTATCCGTCGAAGAGTGCAAGGCGAAGCTGGCGCGAGTGGAGAAACTGATGGAGGAGTTCACGGCAATTGAAAACCAAATTTTACAATTAGACGATGCCCTCGAGATAGATGCCGATTATGAAAATAATTATTATAGCGCCATAGCTCAACTCAACTCAGCAATCCGCAAGCTGACTTGGCAGAACAACACGACGAATACGAGTCAGGATTCTCCTCTGAACGCGACGCAATCAGCAGTTGACATCAGGCTGCCTAAACTTAATATACCGACGTTCTCCGGCGCTTATACGGAGTGGCAATCGTTCTACGATCTATACGTCACATCCGTACACGATTCCACGACCTTGTCTGCGGTCCAGAAATTCCAGTATCTCAAGGGATTTCTTCGAGGAGAAGCCGCCAACCTTCTGCGTCATTTGAGCATCACCGAAGCAAATTATATCGAAGCTCTACAAAAACTACGCCAACGATACGACCGGAAGAAGCATACCATGAATGCCTTTATACGGGGTTTCATCGATCAGCCATCGATTAGTGTAGCTAATAACAGCAACATCAAACGGTTGCTGGATACATCCGACGAAATATTGCGCGGACTAAAGGCCATGGGAACACAATGTGAACAACGAGATCCGTGGCTCCTGTACATCCTGTGCAACAAGTTAGACAATGAATCCAAGAACCTATGGGCCCAAGAGACGGCAAATAAGGACTTCCCAACAATACAGGAATTGTTTGATTTTCTATTAAGACGTGTGGACGCAATTGATTCCCTCCAAGCCCCAACCAAGCGCAATTTCCCAGCACCTGACAAACAAGCGGCGATCAAAAACTATGTGATGGTGTCCGGATCTGACTGTCCAGCGTCTGACAACCAAGCGGCAATCAAAAATCACGTCGTGAAGTCCGAATCTGAATGCCCAGTGTGCCAAGCTAACGATCACTGGATTCATCAATGCAAGGTGTTCAACGGGATGGAGATCGACCAACGACGAGATTTGGTGAAGAATCAACGGCGCTGCTTCAACTGCCTGAGCGACAAGCATGCAGTAATCCGATGCTCTTCTAAACGCCGATGTCTGACATGCAAGGGGAAACATCACACGATCGTTCACTTGAAGGCCGCCGACCCCTCCGAACCAGCAGTAAGCTCATCAAACGCAGTAGTGTCCCATCCGAAGGTAACCAGCGAGCCGCAGTATATACTACCAACCGCATTAACCCATGTTGTTGACTCAATGGGGAACACGATCCGCTGCCGAGCGCTATTAGATTCCGGGTCCCAGGTAAATTTTATCACCGAGTCCCTCTTTCAACGATTGCGGTTACCCAGGCAGAATGACAGAATACTGGTAAAGGGTGTTGGAACAGCCAGTGCGGGCACTACGAGAGGGATCGCCAACATTACAATTCGAACAGCCTCAGGTCCCACCTTAATGTTTTGGGTATTCATATTGCGCCACATCACCACGTTACCACGCATTCACCTTCCTCCGTCGCAGTTAGACAACTGGGGTCACTTGCCTTTGGCCAACCCAGAATTTTTCAAAGCGAGCGACGTAGACCTATTGATCGGGGCGGATCAGTTTTTCGGCGTGTTGACGAGTGGACACATAAAGGGCACGGAAAACCAACCAGCATTGCAGAACACGATTTTTGGTTGGGTTGCGGCTGGGAACGTCACAAAAACAGGATTCAACAAAGGCGATCCACGGTTATGTTTCACAAGCACCGGTCATGAATTCAATATTGACCAAACATTACGACGATTTTGGGAAATCGAATCGATCGGCAATGATGTTCCATCGCTAACAGCGGAAGAGAAATTCTGCGAAGACACCTTCAACAAAAACGTGACACGATGCCCCGACGGGAGAATGCAAGTTCGACTGCCATTTAAAGCCAGTACTTCGAACTTGGGTGCCTCATTAAATATGGCAGTTCTGAGAATGAGGAGCATGGAACGGCGATTTGCACGCGACAAGGAATTTCATGGGCTATATAAACGATTCATGACCGAATATTTCCAACTTGGGCACATGCAGGAAATCCCTCCACCCATGATTAAAGACGGTGGTTATTTCCTTCCACACCACGGTGTCGTCAAGGCAGATAACCACGCCAACAAAATACGCGTAGTATTCGACGGCTCCGCGAAAACTAGCTCCGGCGTGTCTCTCAACGATTGCTTAGCGGTCGGTCCCACTGTACAGTCGACGCTTTACGCCATAATACTCCGGTTCCGCGAGCATCGCTTCATTTTTGCCGCGGACATCGAGAAAATGTACCGGCAAATCCGCCTCCACGAAGAGGACACGAAATACCAACGGATCGTCTGGCGGGAGGAACCAACGCATCCAATGAGATATTACGCTTTACGCACGGTGACTTATGGGCTGTCATCCGCTTCCTATTTGGCAACTCGTTCGATTAAGAAGGTAGCCGACGACATAAGAGCAACAAATCCAGTGGTGGCTGGCATTATCGAAAAATCTATATATGTCGACGATATCATGACTGGTGGTGACACCATCAAAGAAGTCCAGCGGTTGAAGGGATCACTCACATCAACATTGGCTGGTTATGGCTTTCCGTTGCGGAAGTGGGTATCGAACTCCAACGACATACTAGATGATATTCCAGTCTCGGACCGACAGCAAAGGGTTAAATCCATTCACGATCAAACATCTGATCAGTCCGTTTCGATTCTAGGGCAATATGATCCAGCTCACGACACATTCAAATTTCGCGTATGTCTTCCCACATCCGTAAAGTTCACGAAGAGGTTGATATTATCCGAAGCCGGAAGGATATTTGATCCACTGGGTTGGATCGCACCCGTTAATGTAAAAATAAAAATTTTTATTCAACAATTGTGGTTGCTGAATTTAGGTTGGGATGATCCGTTGCCGTTCAAGGAAATTCAAGGAATTGATACGCATTCCACGGTTTATACACACCTCCACACAAGCCACGGTGGACTTACATGGGTTCTGCGACGCAAGCACCCTAGCATTCTCGGCAGTGGTCTATTGCAAGGTAACCCTTGAAACTGGAGAGACTCACATCAACCTACTTTCAGCCAAAACCAAGGTGGCTCCAATTAAGCAACAAAGCATCCCGCGCCTCGAGTTGTGTGGGGCAGTACTCTTGACCAAATTAATGAACATCTTGCAGAGGGAAACCACGACCACCGTAAACCAAACATATCTCTGGACGGACTCCACTATCGTCCTTGATTGGCTCGCGTCTCATCCCCGAAGATGGCCCACCTTTATAGCGAATCGGACGTCCGAAATAATATCATCGTTCAATCGACAACATTGGCGCCACGTACCGTCCCAGCAAAACCCTGCTGATTGCGCCTCCCGTGGAGTATTCCCAAACGAATTACAAGACAACGTCATGTGGTGGAAAGGGCCACACTGGCTAAGTGCCCCTCGGGATCGTTGGCCAGCCCAACAAGCAGATTATGCAACGTTTGAACCACACACGGAAACGCTAGTTCATGCCGCCACAGTCGAGCCCAACGTTCTGGAACATTTGATATCAAAATATTCATCATTCCATAAGCTACAACGTATAGTGGCATACTGCTTAAGGTTCGTGGCTCGCGCTAAAAGGATTAGATCGGCCGTATCCGTTAACTTCGTGACCAGAGCCGAATTATATGACGCATTGTTCGTAATATGCAAGCATGACCAAAGTCAATTCTTCAAGCAAGACCTTGACGATATAAGAAAGTTCAAATTAGTCAAAGGTTCCAGCAAGATAAAATCGCTAAGTCCATTTCTCGACGAAATGGGAATTCTACGAGTAGGGGGTAGGTTGGCGAAATGGCATGTCCCATTTTCTACGAAACATCCAATCATAATGTCCCCCCAGTCAGCAGTTACCGAGTTAATACTAGCCAAAATGCACCGAAGACACAAACATCCGGGACCCTCATTATTGCTGGCCCTATCACGTCAGCAATTCTGGATACCTGGCGGGCGGAATTTAATAAGAAAGATAATCCGCAACTGTGTCCCATGCACTAGGCAATCAGCAAGGACTGAAACTCAACTAATGGGCAACCTCCCGGAGTATAGAGTGGAATTGATTCGCCCATTTTTAAAGGTCGGAGTAGACTACGCTGGTCCGGTACTCATCTACCTAGCCAAAGGACGGGGGCAACGAAAATATAAGGCGTACATATGTTTATTTATATGCCTCAGCACGAAGGCCGTCCACATCGAGCTACTTAAGCAGTGAAGCCTTTCTGGCCGCCCTCAGAAGATTTGTCGCGCGACGAGGTTGCTGTCAAGACATATACAGCGATAACGGATCGAATTTTATCGGCGCCAACAATCATCTCCAACAAATAAGAAAATGCATACAAAATTCTAATGAAATTTCTTATTTTATTTCCAGTAAAGCCATCAATTGGCACTTTATACCACCAAATGCCCCTCATTTCGGTGGAATCTGGGAGTCTGCAATAAAGTCTACCAAATACCATCTGCGTCGCGTAATCGGTGACACCGTGCTCACGTTGGAGGAAATGCACACGCTACTCACGGAAATTGAAGGTATCCTCAATTCCCGCCCGTTATGCGTATTGTCCGCCGAAGATATAGACGCGCTAACTCCAGCACATTTTTTGCTCGGCCAACCGGGCACCACTATTCCGGAGCACGACGTAAATCCCTCAAATATTTCATATTCATCCCGCTGGCAGATGATCCAATCTATGAAGCAACACTTCTGGAAACGCTGGCAGATGGAATACGTCACTTCGTTTCATCCTAGGTCCAAATGGCAAAACCCAAAACCATCATTGAGCATCAATGACATCGTCATCCTCAAAGATGATAACCAGCCCGTCAGTAAATGGCTCCTCGGCAAGGTGACAGCGGTGCATCCTGGATCAGATCAGCAGACACGAGTGGTCATCGTCCAGACCAGAACAGGTGAATTGAAGAGGCCTATAACGAAAGTGGTAAAATTACCTATAGTACCCATTGACCGAACCGTTCAACCCCGGCGGTATGTTCACGCATCAACGCATGAACGCGCATAGAATGCAAAAATATGTTACTTCATTATGTCACTTACACAATTAAAACACACAATTACACAATTAATTTAATTGAATTTTTTCATAAACAAACACAAATCTGACATTTCATGATCATGGCCACCAACTTGTAAAACAAAATTGATCATTGAAACTGCGTTATCGACATTAGAAATTATTGCAGGTTGCAATTTTTGGCTGTTTCAAGTATCAACTTTGTTGCGGTATGCGCCATGTAATTTTTTTCTTCTTTCCGTGTATGTCGACGAATAAAGTCAACATAAAAATTAAATAAAAAAAAGTTATAAAGTGTAATCAATAAAAAATTTATCCTTTGGGTTATCATTGAACAAAATTTCGACGACGTGAAATACCAAGCAGTGTAATAGCCAATACAGTCCAATTCAACAACGCGAGGGAATTATACGCGCAGCCAGACCACCACGTTCATCACCACGTCTGCTGTGCCCCTCCAACAAGCGATTATTTTGTGTATTCGGCTTAATGTCTACATTTTACAAATACATAAAAACAAGTTACATTGTTTTGTTGGTTTAGAACAAGCTAAGTACACACTTCTTAACGGTACATATTATGAAGCGTGAACTTTGTCTTAAGTTTGTCCTAATTTTTAATTTTTTATTGTTAGGACAAACTTAGTACAAAGTTCCCATGCATCACTCGCCGATTATACCATTTAGTAGTGGTGTAAGAGTATTGCTCGGCGGCTTTCTCGTTTTCAACTTGTCGATAGTCGCGTGTACTTCCTTTATATATCTTTTCATGAGCAGATCTAGAAAGAAGAAATTCATACTGAGATAACGTCTGTTACGTGTATTCACTCCTTTATTTGCGAATTTTAAATGCTTATGGATTTTAAAAATAAATCTTTAGTTAGGACGCTAATGGTGGTGAGCATCTTTTCGAATTTTCGTTAATCGCTTTGTTACGATTACATGATCGTAACAAGCGCTGTTTGATTAATTTTATTCCCCTCGGTTTGCGTCCTCGCTTTCGAAGTTGTGTAGTGTTTGTACATGTCGTGGTGATGGCGCGAGGGTGAGTGAGATGATGGGAGAGAGAGCGATGTACATCGAGTGGTGTGTAAAGCAAAACATTCCATAAGAATGTTTTTCTTATATGCCTCTCGTTTACATCAATGCGAATTGATGTAAACGAGAGACAGAGAAGAAAGACAATTCTTCTGGAATGTTCTGCGCGTCGTTTGTGTGGCGTACGAGTTTTTTTTTTGTCAGTCGAGTTTTTTTGATAAGTACAGTCGAGTTTTTTTGATAAGTACATTAGAGTTTTGATTTTTGGATAAGATAGTCGAGTTTGTAATTTTGAAAAGTGAAGTTGAGATTTTTTTTTTGGTTTTGGTGTGTTCAACCACATGGTGTTATAGAAAGTGTATTACGTAAAATAACTTCTCTAAACGAAAAAAAGTACAAATTAAAATAAATTCGATTTTACATATTTATTATTGAAATAATATTGTAGTTTTAATTAAATAAAAATAATTAAATTTCGTCATAAGTAATACTGTTTTGATGTGAAAAAATATATATTTGGGGCGGGTCACGCCATTTTGTCATTAATAAAAAAAAAATAAAAGTTATAATTTTTTTTATGTTGGGCACGACGTTATGTTAAAAATTTTGTTTGTGGGTAAGCCGCAATTTTTTTTCTTTGTTGCTGAAAATTATAAACTAAAAGTGTATTTAAGTAAATAAAAGACCACCACGTTAAGAATTAGTACATTGGTGGTACGCATGTTTTGTTTGGCTGAGCTGCAAAGAAACGGTATCAAACCGGGTGTTGTTGTTCAAATTTATCGATGAGGAGGGGATGCATTGCGTATAATCATATCGACGCGTAAAAAGTGCCATTTAGATTAAAGTGGTAATTGCGTTTTATGAAGGCTGCCAGTACGTAGCCCAAGAGTTACTCCAAAGCACCACAGTATTACGAACGGCTGCCTTACGTGGATTAAAATATCTTTATAACGGGTGCCACATATTTCAACGGGTGCCACATATATTTTCATCGGTTGCCGTATATTTCATCGGGTGCCGTACATTGTTTAACGGGTGCCACATTGTTCAACGGGTGCCACATATTTCAACGGGTGCCACATATATTTTCATCGGTTGCCGTATATTTCATCGGGTGCCGTACATTGTTCAACGGGTGCCACATATTTTAACGGGTGCCGTACATTGTTTAACGGGTGCCACATTGTTCAACGGGTGCCACATATTTCAACGGGTGCCACATATATTTTCATCGGTTGCCGTATATTTCATCGGGTGCCGTACATTGTTCAACGGGTACCGCATTTTTTTTTAACGGGTGCCGCATATTTTCAACGGGTGCCGTACAAGGCCAACCGGCTGTTTTGGTTTTGGTATCGGGGAGAGGCCCCGCAACGGTATTAGTTTTTTTTTTGTAAGGTACAATTTTTATTTATATTTTTTTTAATTTTATTTTTTTTGATTTTATTTTTTTTGATTTTTTTAATTTTATTAATTCTGTTATATTTTTGTAATCGAGCGCCGCATAACGGTCGCGCGCTCGATGTGCATTGTTGCTCTCTCTCTCTTTCTCGTTACTCTCTCTCGTTTTCCCTTTCTGGTGTTTTCTTGTTTTTCCTTTTAAAAATAAAATGAATTACTAAATTTTTTTCGGTGTGGTGTGATGGGAGCGGAAACTCCCTCTGTGTCGGCGTAGTGTTTGCGGTCCCTTGATGCCCGCATCCGATTCCGTAACCAGGGCTTGTCCCCGTTTGAATGCGGATGGATGCGCGCACCAAGGCACCGCTCTCGGTTTATAATTTCGTTGTGTTCGTTCCTCAGGTTCCGGCCGACGAGTTTCGGCGGAACTCGGTTTTTATTATTTGCGTTCCCCTTACAATTCTGTATGATCACGGTGTAAGCCAGGAGCCCTGTATGCCTCAAACCCCACGACTTTAGCACTTCTCCGCTGAGAACGTAGCCGGCAAAAATCACCGTGGAGGCCTCTGCAGGTGCTTAGTGATATCTGCAGGTTGGCAGTAGCCAGCCTGTAACAGTGGCGCCCAAATTTATTTTCGCGAATTTTTAAATTTTTTGATTTTTTTTAGATTTGTAGCTTCACTCCCTTTGGCGTGCGCGTCCAGTGTCGAAACCAGTGCTTCGCACTGTTTGAATTCGCATGGACACGCACACCAAAGCCAGTCGATGTGCGAATTTTTAAATTTTTTTTTAGATTTGTAGCTTCACTCCCTTTGGCGTGCGCGTCCAGTGTCGAAACCAGTGCTTCGCACTGTTTGAATTCGCATGGACACGCACACCAAAGCCAGTCTCCCGGTTGGCATTCCCCATCTGCGATCGTAACCAGCCCGGGCTGTTTGATTGCGCGTAGATGGGGGTGTCATACCCCTATTCTTTGGACATCCGACTTACGAGCTCTTTCCCATTTCCACTATGTTGTGTCAGATTGTGGTGGAGCTCGGATGTCATTTGTCCAGGGTTTAGCTTAGCTTCATTTCTTCTTTTCCCCGAAATTTCTCGACCGAAATTTGAGGAACAGAACAGAACATATTATTATTATTATTTTTATTTTATTTTATTATTTAGCTGACACGGAGTGGGGTTCCCACTCTCATCATACCAACCGTCTTGTCGTTCTGATCTAAATTTTTTTTTTTTTTTTTTTTGATATATATATATTGGTATTTTTGATTTTTATTTTTTTAAATTTTGGGTTGTATTGGAACCCGCCGGTACTTGTTAGTACTTCATTTTATATATTTTTTTTTTTTTTTTGCATTTTTATTATTATTCTGCCTGCATACCGCTGGGTGTGCTGGTAGTTTTGGTTTTTTCTTTTTCTTTTTGTGTATCGTTTTGTAAATTTTAACGAGCCCCTCCAAATTAGGTTCTCATTGAAAAGCGCCACTTTGGAGGGTATCTCGTCCTATCCGTCGTTAAACCATCGTGGGAGTACGGGCCCCACAGTACTAGTGGACCACGGCTTCACCGTCCCTAGTACCAAATCTACAAGGTATCCATTCCTTTCTTCTTTTATTATTATCTTATTTGCATTTTCTGTTGCCACTTTGCCTTCTTCCTTGGGTGTGTTGGTAGCTTCATTATTTATGTTATTATTATTATTAACAGTATTTTATCTTGCTTTATTGTGTTATGAATCGAAATCCGTGGGATACGCCAGACAGACCTCAAAGACGTACAGTGTGGGATAACTCGGACGTAGAACCACGTATCCAACGTAACCATCCGTGGGATCGAGTGGAAGTTAACCAAATTCGTATTCGAATTGAGTATTATCCAACGCACGGGGTAACTTTCTGGTTGTTTATCTCGGTTTGAGATTCGGTGTTTGAATTTTTGCTGTAATTTATTTTTAACGAGCCCCTCCAAAATAGGTTCTCATCGAAAAGCGCCACTTTCGAGGGTATCTCGTCTTGCCGTGTTTAAATAATCGTGGACTTACGGATTCCATAAAACTTGAACAAGGTAACCATTCCTTTTATTTTTATTATTCAAATTTTTTTTACGTTTTATATAGTTATAGTGGGTGTGGAATCATTAGTTGTAAATACACTTTATTCTGAAACCTTCAGTTCGAGTAAAGTCGTTTTGAACTAAAATATTTTTGTATTTTTTAATAAATTAATAAAGACTATGTCACCTTCAACCGAACGAGCTTATTCCCTTATCCCTACTTAAATCAATATGGACCTAACAATACTAGAGCAAGACGATTGGGAGCAAAACTTTATCGATGGACCCTTATTATCGGAAAGCGGACTAAATTACACAGGAGACCCGGCGGGCACCACGATCGACATGTTCCTGTTTCAGGTAGACACCATCGCTTCGTCTCGCGGATTGTCCGACCAAACCTTGTTATTCGAGCTACATACCATCCTGGAAGATATCGCCTTGCAGTGGTATTGGACATTCCGCAAACATAATCCGAACGCTACCTGGACAGATCTACGAAGCGGTATCATCGAGCGTTTTAAAGACCGTCGCACCAATTACGAAATCCGGCGAACCGTCGAGGCACGCAAACAACGACCCAACGAAAGTTTCCTAGATTTTTCCGATCAAGTGTGGAGTCTAACGCTACAATGTCGTACACCGTATTCGGACGAGGAGCTCATCGAAGTTTTAATGACGAACATGAAGCCAGAATTACAGTTTCATCTCACCGATCGTCGGTTTAGCACCATAAATGAGCTGATCAAAAGTTGCTCTGCTTGGGAGGAGTCTTTCAGGCGGATCAAAGCTACGGCGGACCCTGCAATCCATCCACGACGCGTGATCAATGAGTCATCAGGCAGTCCGTATGATGATGTTGGAGCATATGACTCTCATGAGAATTATCTCTTGACTGATGTTCTACCCGATAACTCAGTATCCGCAATTCACAAGGGGAGCAGGTTTCCATCGGCAGCGGCGAGACGTCCTGGCGGACAAGTCCCAGCAGACAGCTCGGGATCAGTTGGTAAGCAACAATCAAATTACGGTAAAAATGTCGTCACCACAACGGCCACTCAGACGGAGTGTACAGAGCACAAATCAACCTCAACCCAGACTGCAGATAGTAGAGAGGATAGAGCCACTCAAACCGATTCAGGAGAATGCAGCGGGCAATACAAATGCGGAACGCCGCTCCCCGTCGAATCCGATGAAGAAGTAAACTCGTCTGGCAGTAATGATTCCTTTCCCGATCTTTCTTCCCTACCAAATTCCCCTTCCCTTCCTGTCGCTTTAAAGTTTTTCTATAATTCTCCGTCGTTAGCTAAGTTAGTTCAATTAGCGTAGAAGTATTCCTTTCAAGAGTTTCTAGTCTTGCGGTGGACCATCTGTTTTTGCGCAGCATTAGATTTCGACTGATGGTGGTAGTGTTGATGTATGTTAATAGCACTAATTTCGAAGTGTCAGTGGTTTTCGCCGTACCGTTTATCAACAATGTTGGAATAGTCGAACGAGTGGACTATCGTTTTATGCGCGTCCATGTTACGTTTTCGTTTTTTTACGTTTCTTTTCAGAACGACAATAACGGATTGTTTTTTTGAAGACTCTTCCGCAGTTTTCCATTTCCATTTTGCTTTTGATTTAATTAATAGTAAAAGACTAATTCGCATAATTACTCAGCATAGGAAATAGGAAATAAATCAGAATCGCAGAAGGCATTTTGTAATAAGTATTTTTAAGCGACATGGAAATTGCTGTGAAATACTGTAAAAGGTTGCTTCTAAAATTCCTGTCCTGTGTCAAAATTTATCTAATAGTAAACAATAGAATAAATTGTTAAAGGCTGATCAATTTAGAAAATACAAGTGTAGTTTTGATGCGGCAACAGTGTCTTTTAATTGAAATAGATAAACTAGCATTTGCATATTGTGGTTAAGGGTTATACTTAATACTAAACTTAAATTTAAAAAACAAAATACATATTATATTATTTGACATGAAATCGCTACGAAAAATGAAGTTATAATGAATCCAAACAAAAACTGGAACTTGGAGGTCCTATACGGCCTATACTGGTAAATGGAATGGAAACCAATAATCCGTTTTAATCGGTAATTTTTCAACAGTTAGATGCGACAGTAAGCTAGTATCATGAGAAATTTGTCTAAACATTCGATGTTTTCGCATACGAGTATCACTTATATGTTATATTGTAACGAACAAGTTCATTATAGAATGAAAATATTTTGTTTGCGAGAAATGTCCTCACAAAGCCATGCCACTCTTCTTGCATTATGTTCAACCATTTGAATTATATTACAGTCGAATACTCTTTATTACCACACAAACAAAGTCAAAATACAATTAACAGTATGTCTTATTATTAAAATCCAATCGTTGTGTAATGTGTATACGTTTATTGAAGCACACTGACACACCTCCACAGGTATTGCAGTTAATCTCTCTCGAATAATGTTTAGTAATTTTAGTATGACGTCGCTATTGCTTCACTAGTATATGTATGTGTAAATCTCGGATGTCTTGCCGGAGAATATATTTTACCACTTATCGATTTTGGGTTTATAACAATCAGTCTTGCCAAGCTTTCGAATAGTAGTTACTATTTACATTATTTAAACAAAACCCCGCTTAACCACTTGTTGGATTTAGGTGGTTCAACTATAAATACTTGTGGCCGTTTTATTTGGAAGTATCCAAAATATATTTATACAGCAGGTAATTCCTTTTGTGCCTTATTTTATCTTTATTTTAAAAAAAAAATCTAATTTTCGGTTTCGGTTTTATTTAGTCTTGTTAAAAAAAAAAAAAACGCGTGCCGTGCATAACGATTCACGATCGCGTGTAAAAAAATCGCGGCCATAGACCGATAATCAATTTATTGGATGTCAAGGACCCGTACTCAAACAAACGTTACCGGTGTAGTAAACACCCTAGATATTCTACGTTAAGCGGATGCGGATTATACGTTAATTCTGGGGTACCATTTATGCGGTTCACAATAGAAGAAATAGTGCTTGGCGGACTCCTAATCAGTAGTCCTAGTGTACCTAAATCTAAACGCCTTATGCGTATTTATAATATTATAAGTTAAATTAATTTAGTTTAAATAATGTTTAAAGGTGTAGTTTGTTACGATTACATGATCGTAACAAGCGCTGTTTGATTAATTTTATTCCCCTCGGTTTGCGTCCTCGCTTTCGAAGTTGTGTAGTGTTTGTACATGTCGTGGTGATGGCGCGAGGGTGAGTGAGATGATGGGAGAGAGAGCGATGTACATCGAGTGGTGTGTAAAGCAAAACATTCCATAAGAATGTTTTTCTTATATGCCTCTCGTTTACATCAATGCGAATTGATGTAAACGAGAGACAGAGAAGAAAGACAATTCTTCTGGAATGTTCTGCGCGTCGTTTGTGTGGCGTACGAGTTTTTTTTTTTGTCAGTCGAGTTTTTTGATAAGTACAGTAGAGTTTTAATTTTTTGGATTAGAGTTTTGATTTTTGGATAAGATAGTCGAGTTTTTTTGATAAGTACATTAGAGTTTTGATTTTTGGATAAGATAGTCGAGTTTGTAATTTTGAAAAGTGAAATTGAGATTTTTTTTCTGGTTTTGGTGTGGTCAACCACATGGTGTTATAGAAAGTGTATTACGTAAAATAACTTCTCTAAACGAAAAAAAAAGTACAAATTAAAATAAATTCGATTTTACATATTTATTATTAAAATAATATTGTAGTTTTAATTAAATAAAAATAATTAAATTTCGTCATAAGTAATACTGTTTTGATGTGAAAAAATATATATTTGGGGCGGGTCACGCCATTTTGTCATTAAAAAAAAAAAATAAAAGTTATAATTTTTTTTATGTTGGGCACGACGTTATGTTAAAAATTTTGTTTGTGGGTAAGCCGCAATTTTTTTTCTTTGTTGCTGAAAATTATAAACTAAAAGTGTATTTAAGTAAATAAAAGACCACCACTTTAAGAATTAGTACATTGGTGGTACGCATGTTTTGTTTGGCTGAGCTGCAAAGAAACGGTATCAAACCGGGTGTTGTTCAAATTTATCGATGAGGAGGGGATGCATTGTGTATAATCATATCGACGCGTAAAAGGTGCCATTTAGATTAAAGTGGTAATTGCGTTTTATGAAGGCTGCCAGTACGTAGCCCAAGAGTTACTCCAAAGCACCACAGTATTACGAACGGCTGCCTTTCGTGGATTAAAATATATTTCAACGGGTGCCACATATTTCAACGGGTGCCACATATATTTTCATCGGTTGCCGTACATTGTTCAACGGGTGCCATATATTTTCACGGGTACCACGTATATTTCGTCGGGTGCCGTACATTTTCATCGGGTACCGCATATTTAAACGGGTGCCGTATATTTCATTGGGTGCCGTATATTTCAACGGGTGCCACATATTTCATCGGGTGCCGTACATTGTTTAACGTGTGCCACATTGTTCAACGGGTGCCACATATTTCAACGGGTACCGCATCTTTTTAACGGGTGCCGTATATTTCATCGGGTACCGCATATTTAAACGGGTGCCGTATATTTCATCGGGTGCCGTACATTTCAACGGGTGCCACATATTTCATCGGGTGCCGTACATTGTTTAACGTGTGCCACATTGTTCAACGGGTGCCACATATTTCATCGGGTGCCGTACATTGTTCAACGGGTACCGCATTTTTTTTAACGGGTGCCGCATATTTCATCGGGTGCCGTATATTTCAACGGGTGCCGCATATTTTCAACGGGTGCCGTACAAGGCCAACCGGCTGTTTTGGTTTTGGTATCGGGGAGAGGCCCCGCAACGGTATTAGTTTTTTTTTTAAGGTACAATTTTTATTTATATTTTTTTAATTTTATTTTTTTTGATTTTATTTTTTTTGATTTTTTTAATTTTATTAATTCTGTTATATTTTTGTAATCGAGCGCCGCATAACGGTCGCGCGCTCGATGTGCATTGTTGCTCTCTCTCTCTTTCTCGTTACTCTCTCTCGTTTTCCCTTTCTGGTGTTTTTTTTCTTCCTTTCTTTAAAATAAAAATGAATTATTAAATTTTTCGGTGTGGTATGATGGGAGCGGAGACTCCCTCTGTGTCGGCGTAGTGTTGGCGGTCCCTTGATGCCCGCATCCGATTCCGTAACCAGGGCTTGTCCCTGTTTGAATTCGGATGGATGCGCGCACCAAGGCACCTCTATCGTTATTATTATTATTTTATTATTTATTTATGTAAATTCGGTTCGTTCCTCAGGTTCCGGCCGACGAATTTCGGCGGAACTCGGTTTTTATTATTTGCGTTCCCCCTACAATTCTGTATGATCACGGTGTAAGCCAGGAGCCCTGTATGCCTCAAACCCCACGACCCTTAGCACTTCTCCCTGAGAACGTAGCCGGCAAAAAAATCACCGTGGAGGCCTCTGCAGGTGCTTAGTGATATCTGCAGGTTGGCAGTAGCCAGCCTGTAACAGTGGCGCCCAAATAAATTTTCGCGAATTTTTAATTTTTTTTGATTTTTTAGATTTGTACCTTCACTCTCTTTGGCGTGCGCGTCCAGTGTCGAAACCAGTGCTTCGCACTGTTTGAATTCGCATGGACACGCACACCAAAGCCAGTCGATGTGCGAATTTTTAAATTTTTTTTAGATTTGTAGCTTCACTCCCTTTGGCGTGCGCGTCCAGTGTCGAAACCAGTGCTTCGCACTGTTTGAATTCGCATGGACACGCATACCAAAGCCAGTCTCCCGGTTGGCATTCCCCATCTGCGATCGTAACCAGCACGGGCTGTTTGATTACGCGTAGATGGGGGTGTCATACCCCTATTCTTTGGACATCCGACTTACGAGCTCTTTCCCATTTCCACTATGTTGTGTCAGATTGTGGTGGAGCTCGGATGTCATTTGTCCAGGGTTTAGCTTAGCTTCATTTCTTCTTTTCCCCGAAATTTCTCGACCGAAATTTGAGGAACAGAACAGACCATATTATTATTATTATTTTTATTTTATTTTATTATTTAGCTGACACGGAGTGGGGTTCCCACTCTCATCATACCAACCGTCTTGTCGTTCTGATCTAAATTTTTTTTTTTTTTTTTTGATATATATATATTGGTATTTTTGATTTTTATTTTTTTAAATTTTGGGTTGTATTGGAACCCGCCGGTACTTGTTAGTACTTCATTTTATATATTTTTTTTTTTTTTTTGCATTTTTATTATTATTCTGCCTGCATACCGCTGGGTGTGCTGGTAGTTTTGGTTTTTTTTCTTTGTATCATTTTTGGAAATTTTAACGAGCCCCTCCAAATTAGGTTCTCATTGAAAAGCGCCACTTTGGAGGGTATCTCGTCCTATCCGTCGTTAAACCATCGTGGGAGTACGGGCCCCACAGTACTAGTGGACCACGGCTTCACCGTCCCTAGTACCAAATCTACAAGGTATCCATTCCTTTCTTCTTTTATTATTATCTTATTTGCATTTTCTGTTGCCACTTTGCCTTCTTCCTTGGGTGTGTTGGTAGCTTCATTATTTATGTTATTATTATTATTAACAGTATTTTATCTTGCTTTATTGTGTTATGAATCGAAATCCGTGGGATACGCCAGACAGACCTCAAAGACGTACAGTGTGGGATAACTCGGACGTAGAACCACGTATCCAACGTAACCATCCGTGGGATCGAGTGGAAGTTAACCAAATTCGTATTCGAATTGAGTATTATCCAACGCACGGGGTAACTTTCTGGTTGTTTATCTCGGTTTGAGATTCGGTGTTTGAATTTTTGCTGTAATTTATTTTTAACGAGCCCCTCCAAAATAGGTTCTCATCGAAAAGCGCCACTTTCGAGGGTATCTCGTCTTGCCGTGTTTAAATAATCGTGGACTTACGGATTCCATAAAACTTGAACAAGGTAACCATTCCTGTTATTTTTATTATTCAAATTTTTTTTTACGTTTTATATAGTTATAGTGGGTGTGGAAGCATTAGTTGTAAATACGCTTTATTCTGAAACCTTCAGTTCGAGTAAAGTCGTTTTGAACTAAAATATTTTTGTATTTTTTAATAAATTAATAAAGACTATGTCACCTTCAACCGAACGAGCTTATTCCCTTATCCCTACTTAAATCAATATGGACCTAACAATACTAGAGCAAGACGATTGGGAGCAAAACTTTATCGATGGACCCTTATTATCGGAAAGCGGACTAAATTACACAGGAGACCCGGCGGGCACCACGATCGACATGTTCCTGTTTCAGGTAGACACCATCGCTTCGTCTCGCGGATTGTCCGACCAAACCTTGTTATTCGAGCTACATACCATCCTGGAAGATATCGCCTTGCAGTGGTATTGGACATTCCGCAAACATAATCCGAACGCTACCTGGACAGATCTACGAAGCGGTATCATCGAGCGTTTTAAAGACCGTCGCACCAATTACGAAATCCGGCGAACCGTCGAGGCACGCAAACAACGACCCAACGAAAGTTTCCTAGATTTTTCCGATCAAGTGTGGAGTCTAACGCTACAATGTCGTACACCGTATTCGGACGAGGAGCTCATCGAAGTTTTAATGACGAACATGAAGCCAGAATTACAGTTTCATCTCACCGATCGTCGGTTTAGCACCATAAATGAGCTGATCAAAAGTTGCTCTGCTTGGGAGGAGTCTTTCAGGCGGATCAAAGCTACGGCGGACCCTGCAATCCATCCACGACGCGTGATCAATGAGTCATCAGGCAGTCCGTATGATGATGTTGGAGCATATGACTCTCATGAGAATTATCTCTTGACTGATGTTCTACCCGATAACTCAGTATCCGCAATTCACAAGGGGAGCAGGTTTCCATCGGCAGCGGCGAGACGTCCTGGCGGACAAGTCCCAGCAGACAGCTCGGGATCAGTTGGTAAGCAACAATCAAATTACGGTAAAAATGTCGTCACCACAACGGCCACTCAGACGGAGTGTACAGAGCACAAATCAACCTCAACCCAGACTGCAGATAGTAGAGAGGATAGAGCCACTCAAACCGATTCAGGAGAATGCAGCGGGCAATACAAATGCGGAACGCCGCTCCCCGTCGAATCCGATGAAGAAGTAAACTCGTCTGGCAGTAATGATTCCTTTCCCGATCTTTCTTCCCTACCAAATTCCCCTTCCCTTCCTGTCGCTTTAAAGTTTTTCTATAATTCTCCGTCGTTAGCTAAGTTAGATCGTTTAAAACGTTCCAAGAAATATTGGAACCACCGCGCTGCAATGAGAAATGACGTGATTTCCTCCGTTTTGTTCTCCGAGGGTAGTGACACTCGGCCTTACGCCCAGGTCTTTATCAATAAGATCCCGTTTAAGGGTCTTCTCGACAGCGGGGCGAGTGTCAGTGTTCTCGGGAGTGGAGCGGAGAAAATCTTGTCGAATCCATTCGTAGAGTTTCATAATTTCCCATCCACGATAACTACCGCGAGTGGTCAAGTCCAACGAGTATTTGGTTACATACGAGCTAACGTCGAGTTTAATGGAATTTCTCAAACCATGAATTTTTATGTTGTTCCTTCCTTAGAACAACCGCTTTATTTGGGTATCGATTTTTGGAATCGTTTTGGAATTTCCCCAAAAATCTCCGCGTTAAATAATTCGGACGAATTAGGTGAAACTACCAACACACCCAAATTTCATATTTTAACCTCTAATGATCGTCGTAAATTGGATCTTATCCGCGAATATTTCCCGAACAGCGATATATTAGGTTTGGGCCGCACATCCCTCATCACTCATATGATCGATATCGGTTCCGCAAAACCAGTCAAACAACGTTTTTATTCCGTGTCCCCAGCTATCCAGAAACTCATGTATGCCGAGTTGGATAGGATGTTGTCTTTGGGGGTCATCGAGGAGTCACAAAGTTCCTGGTGTTCACCGGTCACGTTGGTGCGTAAGGCCAATGGCAAAGTCCGTTTGTGCTTGGATGCTAGAGAACTGAACAAGGCCACCGTCAAGGATGCGTATCCGCTGCCAATAATCAACGGATTGTTGGGTCGTTTGGGACACACCCGATTCATTTCGGCGATTGATTTGAAGGATGCTTTTTGGCAGATCCCACTCGATCCAGCATCCCGCGATAAAACAGCGTTTACGGTTCCTGGACGGCCCTTGTATCAGTTCAAGGTGATGCCGTTTGGCTTGTGCAACGCACCACAGACGCTTTGTCGCTTGATGCACCGCGTGATCCCGTACCAATTGCACGATAAGGTCTTTGTGTACCTCGATGACCTTCTGGTCACATCCTCCACTCTGGCCGAACACTTCGAGTTGCTACAGCAGGTTGCTGGATATCTGAAGGATGCCGGTCTAACAATCAATTTGACCAAAAGTAAGTTTGTGTTGAAAGAAGTCGACTATTTAGGTTATATTGTGGGTGATGGTTGCCTCCGTACAAACCCAGATAAATGTAAAGCTATTCTGGAGTACCCTATTCCGAAAACGACGAAACAGATTAGACGTTTTCTGGGGATGTGCGGATGGTACCGTCGCTTCATTCCAAATTTTGCCTCTTTAGCTTCTTCTCTCACCGATCTTACTGGTAAAAACACTAAAGTATGTTGGTCTGCAGCTGCTGATTCTTCTTTTAACGCTCTCAAAACCGCCTTGTCAACTGCCCCAGTTTTGACGCATCCTGATTATACAAAACCCTTTTTTATTCAGTGTGATGCCAGTGCCGTTGGGGTCGGTAGTGTCTTATTTCAGGTGGACGCCGAGGGGGTGGAGCGGCCCATTGAGTTTTATTCACATAAGCTCAATGCGGCGCAGCGAAACTACTCGGTGACCGAGCTGGAATGCTACGCTGCCGTCCTCAGCGTGCGAAAATTTCGTCCCTACGTGGAAGGCTATCCGTTCGTCATTTACACTGACCATTCCAGTTTACGCTGGCTAATGAGTCAAAAGGACCTATCCGGACGTTTGGCGAGATGGAGTCTTAAACTCCAAGCGCTGGATTTTCAGATTGGATACCGAAAAGGTTCAGTTAACATTGTACCAGATGCGTTGTCTCGAGCTTTTCCGGATGAATCCGCTCCTTGTGCGGATGAGTCTGGGAGTAAGAGCACGCCTGATCCTGGTGCCCAATTTGAGGATCCAGCCTTGCCGAGTAAAAACATCGACTCTTCTGTGAATGCGTTAATACCTTCTTTCGTCCCCATTTTGCACGTTGATCAAAACTCGGTTGCGTTCCAAGATCCAGATTACGTCGATCAAATCGCGAAAATTCGTACGTTAAAAGATTGTTCGCACAATTATAAAATCCAGGATGATAAACTATTAATATCCCCTTCGTTTGGTTTTAAATATATGGATACCGATTTGTCGAATTGGAAACTTGTTATTCCGAATTCATTAACTCAATCGCTTATCGAACAGGCACATGTACCTCCCACTTCAGCACATTTAGGCGGCAGCAAAACCCTCGAGCGCCTTCAGCGTCAATTTTTCTGGCCTCAGATGGCAAAACAAGTTAAACAATACGTTGCTAGCTGCACTAAATGTAAAATGAACAAAGCTGTTAATTTCTCCACACAACCAGCCATGGGATCTCAGGTCACGTCCACTCGCCCGTTTCAAAAATTGTATGTAGATTTTTTGGGTCCGTATCCACGTTCAAAACTCGGTAATACCTGCATCGTTATCATCTTGGATCATTACTCGAAATTTGTCGTTGTAAAACCTCTACGGGAAGCGTCTGCTCTTTTGCTGTGTCGATTCTTGGAAAATGAAATATTTCTGTTGTTCTCGGTTCCCGAAATAATTACGTCTGACAATGGGAAGCAATTTACATCCAATTTGTTTAAGGATTTGTTGTCTAAATACGGTGTGACACATACTCGCACGCCTTTGTATTCGCCTCAAAGTAACGCTTCCGAGCGTGTTAACCGAACTCTGATTGCCAGCATACGATCATATTTGAGCGATCACGACCATAATCAGTGGGACAAAAATTTGCAAGAAATTGCAGCCGCGTTACGAAATGCAGTACACGATACGTTACATTATTCCCCTCACTATGTCGTGTTCGGTCAACATATGTCGCTACACGGTTCGGATTACGCGTTAAGAAGATTACTCGACGAACATGATCCCAGCGAAGTCCAGATATGGGCTAAGCCAGATCGAGTCAATCTTCTCAAAGATCGTATACTTCACTATTTACGCGTAGCACACGAAAAGGGAGCTCAACATTACAATTTACGTAGTAATAAGCGTTCTTTTCGAATTGGACAACCCGTTTTCATACGATCTTTTGCTTTGAGCGATGCAACGAACAAATTTGCCGCTAAATTGGCTAGCAAATTCAAACCCGCGGTAATTACCAGTAAAATCGGACAAGTGGCGTACACCGTCGAAGATTTGAACGGAAAAGTATTAGGTACTTATCACGTCAAAGACATCCGTGTTTAATCGTTTCTCCCTCTATCTTTGTCTTCGTGTTGTTTGTTTTAGGCCCGGCTTATGAGACATCTCAGGGTGTGGGACGTTCCCACGTTTGTTACGATTACATGATCGTAACAAGCGCTGTTTGATTAATTTTATTCCCCTCGGTTTGCGTCCTCGCTTTCGAAGTTGTGTAGTGTTTGTACATGTCGTGGTGATGGCGCGAGGGTGAGTGAGATGATGGGAGAGAGAGCGATGTACATCGAGTGGTGTGTAAAGCAAAACATTCCATAAGAATGTTTTTCTTATATGCCTCTCGTTTACATCAATGCGAATTGATGTAAACGAGAGACAGAGAAGAAAGACAATTCTTCTGGAATGTTCTGCGCGTCGTTTGTGTGGCGTACGAGTTTTTTTTTTTGTCAGTCGAGTTTTTTGATAAGTACAGTAGAGTTTTAATTTTTTGGATTAGAGTTTTGATTTTTGGATAAGATAGTCGAGTTTTTTTGATAAGTACATTAGAGTTTTGATTTTTGGATAAGATAGTCGAGTTTGTAATTTTGAAAAGTGAAATTGAGATTTTTTTTCTGGTTTTGGTGTGGTCAACCACATGGTGTTATAGAAAGTGTATTACGTAAAATAACTTCTCTAAACGAAAAAAAAAGTACAAATTAAAATAAATTCGATTTTACATATTTATTATTAAAATAATATTGTAGTTTTAATTAAATAAAAATAATTAAATTTCGTCATAAGTAATACTGTTTTGATGTGAAAAAATATATATTTGGGGCGGGTCACGCCATTTTGTCATTAAAAAAAAAAAATAAAAGTTATAATTTTTTTTATGTTGGGCACGACGTTATGTTAAAAATTTTGTTTGTGGGTAAGCCGCAATTTTTTTTCTTTGTTGCTGAAAATTATAAACTAAAAGTGTATTTAAGTAAATAAAAGACCACCACTTTAAGAATTAGTACATTGGTGGTACGCATGTTTTGTTTGGCTGAGCTGCAAAGAAACGGTATCAAACCGGGTGTTGTTCAAATTTATCGATGAGGAGGGGATGCATTGTGTATAATCATATCGACGCGTAAAAGGTGCCATTTAGATTAAAGTGGTAATTGCGTTTTATGAAGGCTGCCAGTACGTAGCCCAAGAGTTACTCCAAAGCACCACAGTATTACGAACGGCTGCCTTTCGTGGATTAAAATATATTTCAACGGGTGCCACATATTTCAACGGGTGCCACATATATTTTCATCGGTTGCCGTACATTGTTCAACGGGTGCCATATATTTTCACGGGTACCACGTATATTTCGTCGGGTGCCGTACATTTTCATCGGGTACCGCATATTTAAACGGGTGCCGTATATTTCATTGGGTGCCGTATATTTCAACGGGTGCCACATATTTCATCGGGTGCCGTACATTGTTTAACGTGTGCCACATTGTTCAACGGGTGCCACATATTTCAACGGGTACCGCATCTTTTTAACGGGTGCCGTATATTTCATCGGGTACCGCATATTTAAACGGGTGCCGTATATTTCATCGGGTGCCGTACATTTCAACGGGTGCCACATATTTCATCGGGTGCCGTACATTGTTTAACGTGTGCCACATTGTTCAACGGGTGCCACATATTTCATCGGGTGCCGTACATTGTTCAACGGGTACCGCATTTTTTTTAACGGGTGCCGCATATTTCATCGGGTGCCGTATATTTCAACGGGTGCCGCATATTTTCAACGGGTGCCGTACAAGGCCAACCGGCTGTTTTGGTTTTGGTATCGGGGAGAGGCCCCGCAACGGTATTAGTTTTTTTTTTAAGGTACAATTTTTATTTATATTTTTTTAATTTTATTTTTTTTGATTTTATTTTTTTTGATTTTTTTAATTTTATTAATTCTGTTATATTTTTGTAATCGAGCGCCGCATAACGGTCGCGCGCTCGATGTGCATTGTTGCTCTCTCTCTCTTTCTCGTTACTCTCTCTCGTTTTCCCTTTCTGGTGTTTTTTTTTCTTCCTTTCTTTAAAATAAAAATGAATTATTAAATTTTTCGGTGTGGTATGATGGGAGCGGAGACTCCCTCTGTGTCGGCGTAGTGTTGGCGGTCCCTTGATGCCCGCATCCGATTCCGTAACCAGGGCTTGTCCCTGTTTGAATTCGGATGGATGCGCGCACCAAGGCACCTCTATCGTTATTATTATTATTTTATTATTTATTTATGTAAATTCGGTTCGTTCCTCAGGTTCCGGCCGACGAATTTCGGCGGAACTCGGTTTTTATTATTTGCGTTCCCCCTACAATTCTGTATGATCACGGTGTAAGCCAGGAGCCCTGTATGCCTCAAACCCCACGACCCTTAGCACTTCTCCCTGAGAACGTAGCCGGCAAAAAAATCACCGTGGAGGCCTCTGCAGGTGCTTAGTGATATCTGCAGGTTGGCAGTAGCCAGCCTGTAACAAGTTTATTCGTGCCAAAGTAATTAAAGTAAAGTATTTCTTAATTATCTACGTTAAAATTTGGAAAAGATATTATCAATATATTATTGAAAAGTGATACCGCTACGGTTACCGGGAGTTTAGTGATATTCAAAGAGTGCAAGTGTGAAAAGCTGGTTTTTCCTTTATAGCAATATCTACTACATTGATACGTTAAGTTTACGGATTATACATATAACTTAATGGGGAAGCGCTTCAACCAGGTTGTATGGTAAGTAATTTACAGTTTTCCTTAATAATTATATTGCTTATATTGAATAACGAGTTTTCACATTTCAAAGTTTACCTCCACGACCGTTTGGTTTTCGCGAAAAGTTAGAGTATTACGTGCATTAAAGCTTTATCACTTTCTTCCAAATACTTTTTTTTTTTTTTTCTCGTTTTTGAAAAGAATACAATTAACCATTGATAATGTCTAGTGTAGAGAAATTTTCTTTATTATAATAAAAATGTTAGTGATAATTAGAATGAATTGATTTCTTTTAATTTAAGGGCGAAAATGGGTTGAATGATCGTTAATTGATAATCGTGTTCTGGGGTTTATTTCATTTGTTATTTTTGCAAGCAGCTGCGTACATCCATCGTTTTCCGAAGGTCCCACCCCACACCGACTTCAGCTAGCGGGCTAATGGCTGCTGTTCGGAGACTGACGATGGATTATTTTTTTTCTGCTAAGGGACGGTGTGTCGAAACGGGCTAAGGGTCATTTATTTCAGGTGTGCAGTTTCTTTTTTTTTTAAAGTTATATCTACGTGGCCTGATGATATCAATTTTAGGATGCGATGCTTTGAATTAATATAATGAGCAATAACCCGCGGCTGACGCTCCTTCCATTACAGATGGCGCCCAATGGGTACGGTAACTTCCGTTACAGATGAAGTCCAAAAATAGCATTTTATTTAAATCGAATCTCGTTGCGGTTAAGCGTAATCTTCTAACAACGGTTGTTGATGGATTAAAAATAAATGTGTTGTATGTAGTTGTCTACAGTTAGGCCGTACAAATATCCGTTTTATTCTTATAACTCGTTGAATTTGCATCATGCCCTTGTTTACAAATACATACAGTTCGTGCTATTTTTGGGCAGCATTTTGGTAATTCTGTTTAAACATTTTTTTTTGCATAATTAACTTTTTCATTTACCTTTTTTCTACATATTGTTCGTGTTAAAATTTATATCATCGATAATTTGTTGTTCTCATTCCAACCTATTGAATGAATGTTGATAAGTAGTGGTGATAACACTTTCTTAATCCAATTTATTTGTTTTGTTGTTGATGAGGGTGATATTACTGATTGGTTTTTTTACGGTAACGCTTGACGATGTCTAGGAATAAATCCCAGTTTATTCTGGTAGATTATTTTAGATATTTCGAATTTCATGTTACTAGTTCAGACTTTGAGTAGTTATTCCTAATTGTAGCAAGGCAATATTTGTAAAAGATCATATTTTTTTTTGTTAATTTAATTTTCTGTTATTATTGTAATATTTATTTTCTAGTTGTGCGTTAGTCAATCATATCCAAGACATTCTATTTTGTTTTTGTCGAATAATTGATATTCGTTTGGATTAGAAATCGTAGCCTATTAAATCCAGTTTTTTTTTTTTGTTTTTTTTGTATTCGAACCTTATAGTTCAAAGTTTTGGGAACACGATTTTAGTTATGATTAAACAACCCATTGCACCCTTTTATATATTCTTGTACTATTTCATAATACGAATCAGAGTGTGTATTTCACTTCGCCATATTTTTTTTTTTGTTAATATTTTTGTTAGTATATATTTTACATAATATTTATAAATTATCTAAATCGGTTTATTATAAATCAAAATTACTCATTAAATAATTAAAAGACAAATACTTAAATTATACGGTCATTTTAGAGTTAAGTATTTCTAATTAACATATAATATTGAATTAAAATGATTTCGAAGTTAAACGAAGCTAGTGCTTGTGCTATTGATAACCACAGTATTAGTTCAGCTAAGCAATCCACGGAACCAGATAACTGTTTGTCCTTAGAAATTATTACTCCGCCGGATGCTCGAGGCATTAAGGAGCATACTATGAATGTAGATTATCTAGCCCACGACGAATTCATAATTGAGTGTATCGTGAGGAATCTTGAAGGCTCTGATCTTAGTCAATATAAGGTGCTTAAAAATCTTATCGACCAGGAATCACAAGCTCCAGTTTTAAAACCTAATCGTGCGCATGTCAATGCACGAAAGAACCCTTTGCGTGAGATTCAGATATGCAACCATAAATTAGCTCAAATCCAATCTGCTCTTACTGAGAATGTTAGTGACGCCGCGTTCATTGACCAAACCGAATCGCGGTTGATACACATAAGAGATCGCTTGTCTCGAATTCAATCATCACGAGTTGCTACAGGAAGCGCTAAATTGTCTTTAGACGCTTGTGTTAATTTGTTGCGAATCGTGTGTGAAGCTAATACCGCTCAACGAACAGTAGATCCAGATTCGATTAAGGATTTAGTTCACAATACATCGATTCAGGTGGATGATCTCAATTTTGAATCAAGTGATGAGCATGCCGAACATACTATTTCACGTTCTAATGAACAGGAACACAAAAAAACTAATATCTCTGTCGATCAGCGGAAGGCGATAGATAATTCAAAGTACCATGCTGATGTTGGCATTAGTTCACAATGTGATAATTCACAACAAATCAATCAACCGAGTGCTTCTCGATCGGTTTCTCCAGACATTACCGCAAAGCAATTAAATGATCCTGTAGTTGCTAAACTACAAAGTATAATTGCAGGAATGTCAGAGGAAATAAACTTGTTAAAATTCCAACTAGTTTCCCCTCTATCCGATTCTAGACGAGTAAAAATTGATGTAGACTCACAAGAACAAAATTCTATGATTGACGGCATAACTAATTTCGAGGGTAACGCAGTATCCCATCGGCAAACTCCAACTATGGATGCCAGTCGAACGATGAAATCAGGTTCGAACTTAGGAGATGTAAATACCTTCAATTCAAACTTCAATCAGGGAACTACGTCATCCAAGTTTCTTAAGTCTATTGCAGATGTAAATGTCCCTCCCTACATGTATCAGCCCAAAGAAACTACTCCTAACCGTCTTCCAAATCATTATTCAAATATATGTCGGGGTGATGAATCTAATTTATTACGTCATTGGAATATTAAATATAGTGGTGAACGAAAAGATCGAGCGGTGGAAAAATTTCTTTTTCAAGCAGAATACTTAGCCAATACTTTTAATGTGTCGCAAAATCGACTTACTAAAGAGTTTGCCTCTTTACTGACGAAGGATGCGTTAGAATGGTATTGGGCCTTCATACGGAGAAATTTTAATAAAGAGATCACCTGGAGTCACTTGCGCGAGGAAATGTTACGATATTTTCGAGATGCACGAACTGATGACCATATAAAAACTGAGTTTGATAAACGACAACAAAACTACAAAAATAATGAATCCTTTATGAACTACTTTAGAGACATGTATCTTATATCCAGTTCTCTCCACATACCGTATTCAGATGCTGAATTCATGCGAATAGTTAAGAAGAACATGCGTCCTGGACTTAGGATTGCTATTAGAGGTGAAACTTTCCAAACTATTGATCAACTGTTACATCGTTGTCGTGATTTGGAGGAGGGATGGATTGAGGAAGGTTTTAACCCCGAATATGGTTTACAAGGCAATATCCAGAGGAAAAATAAAATAGATATAAACGAAATTACTTTGCCGAGTCAGAAGAATTTATCAACCCAAACCCCCTTATATCCGACAAATATTCACAAACCAACCCATTTTACAATGGAGAATTTACCACCAGCATTGAGTCAATATTACGATACATCGCCGCAAGCTATTCAAATTACGGAAGAACGATCAAGTGACCCTAGCGTGTCAGCCATATTTCAGAGGCAGAATCCTAACCGAAATTATGTTTCTACCCCAAACTATCAATCAACATTATTTAGCAAACCCAGAATTTTATTTTGTTTTAATTGCGTTGAATTTGGACATACGTTCATTCAGTGTCCTTATGAAAAGATGCTCCACAAATTCTATAAGAAATGTGGTTTGCCAGATGCTGATGAAAATACCTGTCTGCGTTGTAAACTCCGCTCGGGAAACGTGCAGATGGGGAACTCTTCAGCTGGGAAAAGTCCCCCGATAACGCAACCAGCACCAAAATCCGCTCCAATGGAAGACTCAACGGCAAATACGTGGCCGACCAACCGCAAACAATAGATACTGCAACGATTAATCATCTTTATTCCCTTGATGCATTTCCTTTCCGTAATCCAAATTCACTTACGGAAGGTAGTGCTAAATTGAATCGTCGGCGGTTAAGATCTGTTCTATATTGGCGTGCACGGAAAATAATGTTACAGCTTATAAATGCTTCTATGCTTTCTGATACTGCGGACGGGCGTCCACGCGCAAATGTCAAAATTGGTAATCTCGATTACTGTGGACTTCTAGACAGTGGAGCAAACCTTAGTGTATTAGGGAAAGGCTGTGAATTATTTCTGTCCAATCCAGCGAATAAAGTAATAGATTTACCAACCTTTTTAAAAACTGCTAGTGGACAAAGTAAACGTGTATTGGGTTATATTATCATTGATACCACTTTCAATGGACAAACCAAACCTTTTAAATTTCATTTATGCCCCGATTTAAGCGAAAAAGTATATTTGGGGATTGATTTTTGGCGTGAATTTAATATTGTTCCAACAATTACTAACATGATTGCGACCAATCCGTCCATTCAGAGTTCCGTGTCATCTTTGTTGTGTTCAACAACAACAGAATCTAATATGCATGAGTTAAGTCCTAGCGAGAAATCACATCTCGAACAAATTATTAATTCCTTTCCATCATCCGAGAAGTTGGGATTGGGTAAAACGTCACTTACTAAACATGAAATTAAATTAATTGATAACGCCATGCCCGTGAAGCAGCGTTATTACCCCGTTTCCCCGGCAAAACAGGCTGATCTAGATGCTGAAATTGATAGAATGCTCAGTCTCGGAGTGATCGAGGAGTGTCGTGAAAGTGAGTGGAGTTCCCCGGTACCCTAGTCCGAAAGGCCAACGGGAAAATACGCTTATGTCTTGATGCCCGAAAGGTAAACGAGGTTACGAGGAAGGACGCTTATCCCCTACCCATCATTGAGGGGTTACTAGGCCGCCTCGACCAAACAAGATACATTTCTAGTATCGACCTCAAGGATGCCTTTTGGCAGATACCTCTTGATGTTGGGTCAAGGGATAAGACGGCCTTCACCGTACCCGGTCGGCCCCTGTATCAATTTGCGGTAATGCCTTTCGGGCTATGCAATGCTCCGCAGCGAATGTGTCGTCTTATGGACCGGGTTATCCCACATAATCTTCACGACAAAATCTTTGTCTACCTCGATGACCTGTTGATAACGTCTTCAAATTTACAGGAACACCTATTGCTTTTGCAAAAAGTTAGCGGCCTTCTTCGAGACGCCGGACTTACAATAAACGTCACTAAAAGTAAATTTCTACTCAAATCTACTAGATATTTAGGTTATATTATTGGCAATGGAACAATTCAAGTTGATCCAGATAAAGTCCGATGCATAAGTGAGTATCCTGTTCCTAAAAACACTCGCCAAATTCGTAGATTCCTGGGTATAACCGGATATTATCGGCGATTTATTTCTAACTATTCAATGTTAGCGACACCACTTACGAATTTATTATCTAAAAATAAACCTTTTCATTGGTCGGAAGTAGCCCAATTTGCCTTAGATAAGTTGAAACAGGCCCTCATTTCAGCTCCTGTTTTGCAGAATGCGGATTTCAAACGTGAATTTTTCATACAATGTGATGCCAGTTCAACAGGAATTGGAAGTGTGTTGTTCCAGGTTGACGACGATGGAGGTGAACATCCTATCGCATATGCTTCGAAAAAGCTTAATTCCGCCCAGCGAAATTATTCCATCACGGAATTAGAATGCTATGCTGTGGTACACGGAATTAAGAGTTTTCGCGCATATGTCGAGGGATACACCTTCATCGTCATCACGGATCATGCGAGCTTGAAATGGCTCATGTCGCAACGCGATTTGAGTGGACGGCTCGCCAGATGGACACTAAAATTGCAACCGTACCAATTTAACATAATACACCGTAGTGGTGCTAAAAACATTGTACCCGATACTCTGTCTAGAATGGATATGGATGAGCTTGTTATAACTGAACTGAAGTCTGATAATGTATCATCTGATGATGTTCCCGCATTACATATAGATCTTGCCTCACCTGCGTTTTCGTCTTGTCCCATTTATACATCACGATTGAGTGAAATACAACAACATCCTAATGCAGAAACCAATATTCGCGTTGAAAATGGCAAAATGCTCATTTGTCTCAACTCAGGATCATCTTATGATGACTCAGTGATGAATCAATGGAAGATAATCATTCCAGCGCCAATGATACATGATTTGCTCGTAAGAGCTCATGAAGCGCCCATCTGTGCTCATTTTGGAGTTGCAAAAACATTGGAACGGTTACAACGACAGTTCTATTGGACAGGAATGGTGAAACAGGAAAAAGAATACATTAAAAACTGCTTTACTTGCAAGACTTGCAAACCCATAAATTATACCACACGCCCGCCGATTGGAGAAGAATCTCAGAAAGTTTTTAGACCATTCCAATTTCTTTATCTAGATTACCTTGGACCATATCCACGATCTAAGTTGGGAAATTCGTTTATTCTCATAGTACTTGACAAGTTATCTCGGTTTGTATGGTTACACCCCATGAGACAGGCCACGACTAAGAGCACGATCGCTTTTCTTGAAAAACTCGTACTTCGATTTTCTGTGCCTCAGGGAATCCTTACGGATGGTGGACCACCGTTTAGTTCCCTCATGTTTAAGCAATTCTTAGAAAAGTATGGTACTAAGCACACCATAACTCCGAAATACTCGCCACAGAGTAATTCATCTGAGCGCGTGAATCGAACTATATTGACGGCAATTCGATCATTCCTCAAACAAGATCAACGATTATGGGACCAACACCTATTAGAATTTGAATCGGCAATTAATACTGCAAATCATAGTGGAATCGGATATTCACCACATTTTGTGCTGTTCGGTCAACACCAAATTTTGAATGGAAAAGAGTATGAACTTTATCAGCTGTTGGGTCAGTCTGAGGAAGGGTACTTCTCCGCCACTAACAAGGCCAACAAATTAAGCAATATTAGACGAAACGCTATTGAACATCTCAAAGTAGCTCATGTAAAGAGCGCTAAATACTATAACCTGCGCACACGTATGCGCGCTTTCACAGTCGGAGATGTAGTTTATGTCAGGAATTTTGCGCTAAGCGACGCGAGCAAACATTTTTCAGCCAAACTTGCGCCTAGATGGATAAAAGCACAGATTTATAGACCTGTTGGGAATGTTGCCTTTGAGGTCCACGACGAAAAAGGAAAAAGCCTTGGTAATTATCATATGAAAGATATTCAACACACTATATTAACTTAAGAGCCCAACATTGAGACATCTCAGGGGTAGGTTTCCCCACGTGTAACGAACAAGTTCATTATAGAATGAAAATATTTTGTTTGCGAGAAATGTCCTCACAAAGCCATGCCACTCTTCTTGCATTATGTTCAACCATTTGAATTATATTACAGTCGAATTATACTCTTTATTACCACACAAACAAAGTCAAAATACAATTAACAGTATGTCTTATTATTAAAATCCAATCGTTGTGTAATGTGTATACTTTTATTGAAGCACACTGACACACCTCCACAGGTATTGCAGTTAATCTCTCTCGAATAATGTTTAGTAATTTTAGTATGACGTCGCTATTGCTTCACTAGTATATGTATGTGTAAATCTCGGATGTCTTGCCGGAGAATATATTTTACCACTTATCGATTTTGGGTTTATAACAATCAGTCTTGCCAAACCTTTCGAATAGTAGTTACTATTTACATTATTTAAACAAAACCCCGCTTAACCACTTGTTGGATTTAGGTGGTTCAACTATAAATACTTGTGGCCGTTTTATTTGGAAGTATCCAAAATATATTTATACAGCAGGTAATTCCTGTTGTGCCTTATTTTATCTTTATTTTAAAAAAAAAATCTAATTTTCGGTTTCGGTTTTATTTAGTCTTGTTAAAAAAAAAAAAAACGCGTGCCGTGCATAACGATTCACGATCGCGTGTAAAAAAATCGCGGCCATAGACCGATAATCAATTTATTGGATGTCAAGGACCCGTACTCAAACAAACGTTACCGGTGTAGTAAACACCCTAGATATTCTACGTTAAGCGGATGCGGATTATACGTTAATTCTGGGGTACCATTTATGCGGTTCACAACAGAAGAAATAGTGCTTGGCGGACTCCTAATCATTAGTCCTAGTGTACCTAAATCTAAACGCCTTATGCGTATTTATAATATTATAAGTTAAATTAATTTAGTTTAAATAATGTTTAAAGGTGTAGTTTATTCGTGCCAAAGTAATTAAAGTAAAGTATTTCTTAATTATCTACGTTAAAATTTGGAAAAGATATTATCAATATATTATTGAAAAGTGATACCGCTACGGTTACCGGGAGTTTAGTGTTATTCAAAGAGTGCAAGTGTGAAAAGCTGGTTTTTCCTTTATAGCAATATCTACTACATTGATACGTTAAGTTTACGGATTATACATATAACTTAATGGGGAAGCGCTTCAACCAGGTTGTATGGTAAGTAATTTACAGTTTTCCTTAATAATTATATTGCTTATATTGAATAACGAGTTTTCACATTTCAAAGTTTACCTCCACGACCGTTTGGTTTTCGCGAAAAGTTAGAGTATTACGTGCATTAAAGCTTTATCACTTTCTTCCAAATACTTTTTTTTTTTTTTTTCTCGTTTTTGAAAAGAATACAATTAACCATTGATAATGTCTAGTGTAGAGAAATTTTCTTTATTATAATAAAAATGTTAGTGATAATTAGAATGAATTGATTTCTTTTAATTTAAGGGGGAAAATGGGTTGAATGATCGTTAATTGATAATCGTGTTCTGGGGTTTATTTCATTTTTTGCAAGCAACTGCGTACATCCATCGTTTTCCGAAGGTCCCACCCCACACCGACTTCAGCTAGCGGGCTAATGGCTGCTGTTCGGAGACTGACGATGGATTATTTTTTTTCTGCTAAGGGACGGTGTGTCGAAACGGGCTAAGGGTCATTTATTTCAGGTGTGCAGTTTCTTTTTTTTTTAAAGTTATATCTACGTGGCCTGATGATATCAATTTTAGGATGCGATGCTTTGAATTAATATAATGAGCAATAACCCGCGGCTGACGCTCCTTCCATTACAATATGTATCTAATCATCCAAATGATCTATACATGCCATTTTCAAGTGAGAACGGTAATAAACACACGCTGCACCCACGTAGGTTTTTCATTTTGGTTCAATTGTTTGACGTTAATCTTTTTAACGTAATAATTTATTTTCATTGTGCTTTGCAATGGTGTGGTGAATGGAATGACGGTATTTTTTGGTCCGAATGGTTTTTTCTCTCTCGAACCAATCATAATTAGAATTTCTTTATAAGGTAATAAAAGAAAACAATAAGAGTTTAATAAAATTATAATTTTTAATAATATTTTTAATACAAATATTTAATTAGAAATGTTTTATATTTAATAAATTAATTAATACTTAAATAATAATATTTTTCATCTTGTAAACGAAAAAACACTTTCATTCAAAATAATACGATTCCATACCTCAATCACAACCTAGAATTTTGGTCCCCAATTTTTTTTAACACTAACATTTTCTTATAACGTGGGGATGGTAATTTTCTACAAATTACCAGGTGGGAAGCAAATGTTTAAGATTATAGATACATCACGTTCTTTTATATATATAATATATAAGTTAAATTTAAAATTAAATTAATTAGTTATTTAAAATTAGTATTTGAATGTTTATAAATGTTTATGATATATATACGCAATAGTGGAGGTGGTGTTCACGTTCTATCTTCGTTTAATATTTTGACGATATTTTTGATAAAATAACTCGGTATTTCGGTATTCATTTTCATAGACATCGGGCACTTCACGTTGAATTGATTCATAGTAGATCCACTTTACAGAAGATTCGGAGTAGATACTTTCCTCATATGCGATTAACTGACGAAAAAATCCCATATTTGGTCGTATTTGTGGTCTATACGAATTAAAAATATTATTTAATTAGTTTATCGCATGTTTAAGGAAGCAATATGAAAAAAACAACTCACCTTATCGATCGAATGTGAAAGAATGCTTCGCGCAATGTCATTTTCATGTATTTCATTAAATAAACAAGACACAGTGACGCTGAACGGCTAACACCTGCTACACAATGTACTAATGTTTTACCATCAGATAATCTGACGTCTTCGATTAAATCCGCTACCTCATCAAAATATGCGCTTAAATCCACATCTTGATGATCCATGACCGGTACTTGTAAATACATTGGATTCGAATCGGGTAATGGTGTATCCGGAAGCTCCGGTGCAGCATTTATGACAAATGTTACTCCTAAATTTTCTAAAATGTCGGGTCGAGCCACACTCGCTCCACATAAATAAAAACCCGGTAGTATTTCAGATAGGCCGGGATATGTTAAGCAATTCGATAATCTAAAATAAGAATTTACGATAAAGATTTATAAATCTAAGTATTCGACGAGCATACATTTTGTTAATATAGTATTCATTCATGTAGTGACGTGGTTCGCAAATTTGCGCACATTTTTCATGAAATTTACGTTTTTCTATAAACACGAAAATATAAATGCTTTAATGAAAAACTCATGGATGCGTAAATAGATTTTTCAGTTTGCTGGTCATAAACACCCACCATTGATGATGAACATGATATAATGACGTGAGTTATAACTTTTGTTTACATGTTTATTCAACGCAATGTTGTGAACAATTGTGGTCACCTGATTCAAGAGTCGTGTATTAAAAATAGATGTCTTTTGTTTGTGTGTGTAGGTTGTGGATACCGTGATCTTAAATACATTTTGAGTATGATTGATGAGAATGGGTGATGAGTGTTAAGTAGCAGATTTTTTTTATTCTTAACCATTATAATTAGAAGTATGACATATTAAATGATTTTTTATGTGCGAACATTTTTACTGTGGGGTTGCATTTTTATTAAGCGATTATATTCATACGCATAAAAATACAAGATTTAATTTTACTCAGTTAAAAGTTATATTTGTATGTACCTAACATAATACTAGCAACAATCGCAAACAATCGGCATGCAAAGTATGATGCACGCAAGTTATGGTACAAAGACAAAAAATATGTCACAACATAATTATGTCTACCACACCAATAAAAGCTATGTATTGTACGTACAATATATAATCCCATTTTACAATTTGTTTTTGCAAATTTGGGAAAATTGCCAAACTATTTGAGAATTCTTTTTATATTTTATTTGTTTAAATTCCTGAAGATTTTTTTATATTTTAGGAAAATTAAATTTCATACAATTGTCAGCAAAAAATGAAATTATAGTTTAAAAGAATTTGCAAATAACTTTTTTTACTGACACAAAAATCTGAGAACCAAATCGAAATGAAAATATATTATTTTCAATTTTAAATGATTCATAGTGATATACGCATTCGATTTCAATTGTGTGTGCGGCGAATTATTAATTCCCAAAAGTGTTGTATTGGAAAATCTTAAATACATTTTAGATTCATACCTCCAAAAAATTTACCTGTTATTTCCATCATTATTTTCACAATTAACATTATTTTCTTCGTGGCTAATCACCAACTGTTGTATTTCATTATCAATTTTAGTCGATTGTAAATTATCGACAATATTACATTGCTCATCGACGATTACTTTCATTTTCATTCATAAATTTTATTCTAAACAATTTTTTATTTTTCACTATAGATTTTCATTCACTATATTATGTATATTTAAAAATAATTATTTTTTATATTTTGTTTTATTTATTTCCCTTAATAAAACAAAACTTATTTTTTCTTCCACTTTGAATGACTGTTCAATTCAACAACTGTAACTTAAATGAGAAATCAAACAACAAAAAATTCTTCGAAAGAATGGAATGAATTTTTGTTTCGTTGTTTTTCATTAAAACAAAAAAATTCACTTAAAAATGAAAAAAATTGTTGGTTTTTCGAGAGGTGTATAATATGTTGTTGGAAAATGTAGAAAAATTTTGGCGCGTTTCACCATCAATTAAATGTCTGTACGTTTACATTTCACGATTTCTTGATCAACCAATCTTGGTGTAGTATCACAGAATAGACAGAAACGTCATAACGCTATTTTTGTATGGAAAAATATCGACTTATTGTTTTGATCTTGCTTCGCAAAAGGGTAAAATGGTCGATAGGTAATTTTTTCTTGGCCTACTCAATGGCGCTTCTGGATAATATTCTATTCTGTGGTAGGTATCATGAAATCCTATGGGGAAAATGATCAAAGTGACTTTTGTTGATAGGGAAAAACAAGTAAGAAAACATTTCACGGCAAAATTGAACCGACCACTTTCCATTATCGAGCATTTTTGTACTAAAAACTATAATTGGTAGAAATTGTGTTTGAAAAATCGTCTAATAGATAAATCATTACTAACAAAAATTACCGTCGATGATAGTGTTCAGAAATCTCACTTCTTTACTGATAAATGTGAGTTTAGTGAATTTCAAAATAAAAGATAGAGCGAACTGTAGGAAATTTATATTTCTTAGTAACGAGCAATTTATGCAGCTTCAACCCGTTTATTCGATTTGCTTGCTTTAACGAAGTGAAACAAAGAATGGTAAAGTATGGTACTCGCAATATCGCTGAAGTCAATAGAAGTAGTTATTTTAAACGCCACTCTACAGCAAAGAATGTGGCCACTCTACAGCAAAGAATGAGCAACTGATTGTGGTGAAACTTCACACTTAACCTCTTTCCATAAATTTGGACACCTCAGTGATTTAGCAAAATCAGTAAGCCGGAAGTAGCAGCTTCCATAGGAGCTTTTCGTTTTTTCGCAAATATTTTGAAAAATAAAACATTTATGAGACAAACTATTATGAACTAAAAGATTTTAAATTACATTTGCAATATCGGTCCAAAAAACGGGGTTTCAACAAAAATTCGACCTCTGTATAGCCCACATGGATGAACTGATCTGAATGAAATTTTATGCTTAAGCTTTTTTCATAAATTGGGAAATGATGATGTAACGCCGAATTCCGTCCACTGAAAGTAACAGCTTCCATATGAGTTTTTCGTGTTTAGCAAATATTTATTTTATTTACGAGAAAAACGACTTTACACTAAAATATTTTAAATTAAATTTTCAACAATATCGGCCTACATTATTTTTTCAAAATTTAAGCGGAAATGATGATTTTTGACAAATACTTTTGTTTTATTATCTTTGCAATCTATTCTGGGGCCGAGGCTCTCCCAACTCTTTCATGGTTCACTTTTCCTGTCCTTACTTTTATGCCTTTGCCAGCTAATTCGAGGACGTACGTACGAATATAGGTCCGATATTCGTAGAACCATTTGCACATTGCATAGCTCTTCGAGTTCTGCACACCGACAGGGGATTCCCTTTTGCATGAAAAACTGCAAATCCAGACTGTTTGATTGATCAAGATGAATCTTCATACTTTGATTTTTCCATAAATTGAATGATACTTATATGTGGAGGAAATACGTGTATCAGAAGTGGCAGCTTCTAAGGAGCTTTCTCGTCTTTTATTGTATCATCATTTTGAAAAAAACCATTGGGAACAAAAGTTTTCCCATTCAATTTTGCTTCGAAATTGGACCAAAATTTAAGTGGAAATATTTTTTTACATAATTTTGGAGGTCTTAGTGAAATTTGGCGAACATCGATGTACCGGTAGTGTCAGTTTTCATAGAAGGTTTTTAATTTTTGTGATGTTGTTGAAAATCACAGCATTTATGAAAACCGGCCTAAGAATAATTCTGTTAAGTTGTACCTTTCGCCTCAGAAGTGTTGGTCACAACATATACATCTCTCCATTTTTTATTACCAATATCTCCTGTGTGTAGCTATTCTCGGGTGTTGCATCCCGCCCTCAAAATTTCTTGGAACGTGAGTTTTGATGACAATGTCTAACATAATTTGGAGCTCGGTTTAATTAAGTCACTGGGAGTGGTTCAATTACTATAGAAAGTTTTTGTCTAAGGCAAAAAATCTCAGGGGATCCTCCATTTTACCACAGAAAATTTATTTCAATTTTTTATTAAACAAACCGGATCTGAGTTTCTTCCAAATCGGTCGAGCAATGGATTATTTCAATTCAAATTAACATTTTCTAGAATCACATTTGGAATTCAAATTGGAAACCCCTACTGAAGACATGAGTATTGAGAACAATATACCTCATTTATCTGATTTTATCTATTTTAGACAGATGATGGAAAAGTACCATTTTGTTAAGTCTTGTAAGAATGGAATTACAGCCCATGCGAATGGAAATACTAACCATGGGGACAATGGGATAGAATTCGGTTGGAAGAATGCTTAGTTCTATTCAAAGAGACAATTCTCTTGAACTACATTCGGAAGTCATATTATAAGCAACAGTGCATCATACAAACCGAGCTTCATCCTAATCGCTTGCGAAGTGGCTAGATTTAATTCAAATTGGCCATTTTACTTTTTTTTTATTATTTTTTTTTTATGATGGAATCTTTTTTTCATTATATTATAACAAACTGTGTTTTATCTGAATGGGCTCAGAAATGGCCTACTTCCATTAAATGTTGCCATTTTCCAGAAACACATTCATAACCCATATTGCAAATTCCACGTTAATTATTAAAACTGACTTTCATCCCCAATCGACTTTGTATCGACGAAGTTAAGTAATCCTGACAGCATGACTGTCACTTCTATAAAATTATATTATAGTGGTTCATCTTGATCAGTTTTTTGGAGCTCATAGTTTTAATTTTAATCAATAACTCGTACTATAGTAGTGTTCAAATCTCGCTGGAATTCTGAGAGTTCTCGCGCAGAAAAAGTATGGCGGATACAAAGTGATGTATTAAGTATTAATTCATGTTTATTGTTTACATTTTGATGTTGTATTTGTATTTAATTGGAATATGAATTGTGGGATCAATTAAAACACAAAGTTTAGGCTTTATAAATTAAATTATGTTTAATTAAAATATTTTTTTCTTTGTACCGAAAATCAACTTTGTTTGTATTATATACCCTAGTTCGTACCAAAATTAAATGTTGACATTGTTTCCAAAAGGCGTGCAATTTTTTTAGACCTATTAATTTTCACTTGCAATATGATTGTAAAAACATAAATACATATTCATTTTAATATTATGTGTATTAAAACTGAAATATAATTATTTTAAATGGCTATTTATTATTTTATTTAGGTTTACTATCTAAAATAAATGCGACCCATCAAAATGTTTATAAATTTTATTTCTACATCACTGAAAGCTGCGCAGAACAATTAAACATTTTTTTTTTAGATCTGAATAGGACTATACATTTATAAACTTTTAAATTATGTTGTAAAAAATGTTTCATTCGTTTTCTGCCTTGTGTGATTATTTCATACAACTATACTAATGTGAAATTCTTATTTACCCAAATCTAAAAAATTGTTCTATTTGACAGAAAAAAACAATTTTTTTTGATGTACATCAATTTTAAAAAATGTAAATTTTTTTTGATGGACTAATACCAATACGAAAATAAACGTCAATTTTGTTAGAAACGTCAGTTGGTTTGTTAATATATAAATAAATTATAGCATGTGTTTAAAATTTAATCGAAATATATTTTAATCTTTCATTAATAAATATGTGACGATTATTCGTTCAGAAATATATACATAAAATTTCGTATAGTGGAGTGCACATTTGATGTCGTTTGTTCATGACTCTAAACTTCAAAATCCTGTTTAATATTTCCAATACATACATAAAACACATTCTATTTGAACTATAAGTTTCACATTGATTTAGAAAAGTAAATAGAATTTCACATAAAATTAATATGATTTAACTAAGTGAAAACTGAAAATGTTCTGCAAAATAAAATTCTTAAGCCACTTTTCTCTTTTGTAGATACAGACAGCCCAACATTTTCTTTTAACCATCGAACATACAAAAACTGAAATTTTTATTTTTGTTTTTTTGGTTCTGACTCATTTTCAATGTGCGAAGATTTTTTGCTTTTGTTGTTTTCTTTTTCAGAAAATTGAGGAATTTCTTTATATATCGCGTAATTAAGAATAATTTTTTGTTCGTTATATTTGTATAATTTTTTAATATAAACACAACATTCTTGTGGGATGAACTATATAAATTTTCGGTCTATCTACAAAAAAATAATAAGATCGTTGTTTTAAACGAAATGGAAAATAATTCGATAATTGCGGCATGTAACATTTACTTCTAGCGTATGTTTACATTTACAGTAGCGTATGTTTAAGAATTATCGCAATTTTACGAATTAATTTGGTGATGGAAATAAACCCGAAATGATGATGTAGAACTAGATAGTAGATTATATTGTAGTGCCAATAAACTTCTAATAAACAAGATGTTTGTATATACGTTGAATACGGTTGATCGATGGGGGGCAAGGAGCCAGCTAGTTTCGTAATATTTTCTATGCGCATCATGTCTTAGAGATGAATATTTAAATATATTTTCTTTTGCGAAAAGTTAAAAGTTAAAAGTTATTTTTGTTTACAAATTCTATTTTCTTAACACTGATTTGTGATTCTGATATTTTGCACTCCTCAGTGTACGTATGGGCGTACTAAATCATATTATAAAATATGATATTATGTGTTGGCTTGGCTCTTCAGCTAAACAAAATGTACCACCTTTCAATTTCATGAAAATATCCGGCGAAGTAAGACTTCCAAATATATTTTGAAGCCACGTGATGGTAAACATATTTTGTATATTTTTATGTGTACTGCGAAGGGAACAATTTGTAGTTTTTAATAATAACTATGATGTAAATATATCTTAAGTAGTGTTAGGTACAAATTAAGAACCAGTGCGCATTAGTGCAACAATTAGTAAATAAATGAGTTCGAATTACTTTTATTTTACCTTTTAAGTTGTTGAAAAAGTTAACAAATACAAAAATTACGCATTTTTCGATTGGGTGATAAATATTTTTAGCAAACGCAAGAAGCACAAGCAATTTCACATTGCTTAAAATCATTGGGAATAATTCAAAAGATGTTGAACACCGATTATTTTCATTTAAAATGTCGCTTGCCAGGCATAAACGAAATGATATTTTGCATCGCATAACCACTGGTGAAGAAAATGGGAGAGCACCTGGCGATGCTTCAACATCGACAACCAAGCCGAATATTCATGGAAAAAAACTCATGTTGTGTTGGTGGGATCGGCTTGGTGTCGTGTATTATGAGTTGCTAAATCCGGACGAAACCATTAGTGGGGCTCTCTCTACCGAACACAATTGATGAGATTGAGCCGAACACTCGAGGGAAAACGGACCACTACTATTAGACACCACAAAATTATTCTCCTGCAAGATAATGCTCGTCCACATCTTGCGGCGCCGGTCAAAACCTGCTTAAAAACACTTAATTGGGAAATTTTACTCCACCCGTCATATTCACCAGACATTGTCTCGTCTGATTACCACTTGTTTCTATCAAAAGTGCATGGCCTGTTTGAGCAGAACTTCACATCATATGAAGATACCAAAAATTGAGTTGATTCATGGATAGCCTCAAAAGATGAAGCATTCTTCCGTATACGAATACTACCAGAAAGATGAGAAACTATTGTGGCTAGCGATGGACAATATTTAAAAACTAATCAAGTACAAAAATGAAATTAAATAATATGGTGTTTATGATTTTAAGTGTTCTCATTAACTTATAAAAGTAATCTTAATTTTAAAATTATAGCAACCAGTATTTTCAAATTAGTGAGTGCCTGTTGAAATTTTGTTAAAAAATTTATTGTGATAATTTTTCGATAAACAATTTGCAAATGTTAATGTAAGTCACTTTTAACCTTTTAAGTGATGAGCTTTTATGGGTGATTAACATAACAATGAAGAAGATATCAGATCTCGAGACCGCTTTCGAATCAAATTATATAATTTTCCTCTGATAACTTTTTTGGCTTTTCTTTATTCTCCACGTCCTTGAGAAGAGGACGACTTCAGTTCTTCAACTTCCTATATTATTCAGGTACGAAACGAAATTATCTCTAGCAGTTTTCCTTCAGAGGAAAACTCTAAAGTCGATTCCAGCGACAGTAGGACCTCGCGGCAGACCTCCTGCTTGTTGCGAACATAAATATCGTTGATGCGGCCAAATCCCTTTTCTTACGCATTTAAAAATTTAAATTATACTAATTTCTTGAAACTTTATCTTTTATTTCTTTTCGAAACGATAGTAGAAGTATTCATTTTTTTCCTCTTTAGAGTTGGTGCAAATAAAAGTCGCTGTACGACCGTCGGCCTTTTTAAAATACACAATCCTCATTTAATCCTAATTAGCCACTAGATATAATTTAAAAGAAACAATAAGTGTAAGGTAAGTGTAGTAACTAAACAAGACAATAATCGAAGTTTACTCCCGAGTTACAGACGATATTTTTTCTTCGACATCATTTTTAATAAAAATATTATGTTTGTATCAAGAAGTTTGTTGTAAATACATATTACATACAATATACATCAGAAGTGTAAATGGAAAACATTGTTAGGTTGCCATTGCTTAGAATTTGGCTTGGTTTTTGTTTTGTTGTTTGTTTCTAGAAGATACATCGATTGCACATACAATATCACAAAAATTTCAGGGATAACGGTAAAAACAGTTATTGTATTATTATAATGTGAGAAAAACACAGAATTTTTTAATTTCTTTTTAATTCATTTAATTAGTATAGTATTTTTGTTTCCAAATAAGTGGTGATGGCTCGTTGTTATTGATGCCAAATGTGGCAGAATGATTCGTTGAAGTTGTTCCCATGCATGTTCAATAGGATTTAGATCCAGGGATTGTGCTGACTATGGTAACACATGGATCTCATGTGCTTCCTACCAATCTGTTGTGATTTTTGGTGTGTATGGTCTGGCGTTATCATGCATTAAGACGAATTCTGACCCAATTTGTCTTGATAATAGAAGTACGACAGGTTCTAGTATTTAATTGATGTAACTGGCTGCCGATAAGTTACCTTATGGAAAAACGAAATCAGTTCTTTTACCACTCCTAATTACAGCCCATACCATAACAGTGCCTCGACTGTACCTGTGCACTTCTTGCACAACTCGTAGCCTTTCTGGGTAAATTGGTATCTTGACTCATTAATGAACGAAATTTTCAACGCACTGCGGGAGTTATGAGACTTGGGTTCGATTTTTAAATAATAAAAAACACAACTTGGTTCATAACACAATTTAGTTTTATTTCAAAGGCAATCGTGGATGTTTAAGTTTACAGAGTTAACACTATTCTAATTCTCAATACAGAGGGTATTGTCTTTTATCATTTTCTATTAATGTTTATCTTTATTAATATTCTTAATTACGATTGGTTGAAGACCGATCGCATGATATTTGTTTATAGGATTATTTGAGATCAATATTATGGTAAGTTATTTAGTATATGTAATATAATATATATTTGATAAGAATATAAAACTATATGCTATTAAATATTGCGATGGGTTGAAGACCGATCGCATAATGTTTTTATGTTAGGTTTTGTACAATCAGCAATATTTGGTATGCTGTATTGTACGTTGTGAAAACATAATTTTGTATTTTATGTTGCCTGCTTTGTTGTTGGTTTCTGCAGAATCGGGAATAATGGTGGAGTCGTATTACGTAACTGCTCCCCCTTTAGATGGATGTTGTCCTCAACATCTTTAATGGTTGTTGGAATGTTGAAATCATTTGACTTCCTTATTGATCTGTACCATGCACAAGGTGTACACGTTGGGCAGTATCTAATTATACATAAATAAATGATTTTTGAAAAAATAATGATTGTTGTGATAGACCAAGCAACTTGGTGATGCTGGATTGGTATGGTTATTTTGTGAAATTCCTTCATCCTCTCCATGTTTGTTATTGTCCAATTTGCTAACGTAGGAAGTTCTATTTGTTTTACAGAGTTGTTTATTTTTATCTCATGGTATGGTTCTATGTTAAACATGCTGGTATATTTTATTTCTTCGTTGTTGAACTTTATGCCTGCTATGTTAACTGAACAATTATAAAATTTAATTAATGCTATATTTGGAATTTCTTTGGTTTTTTGTACTCTGCATGTCGTGGAATATTCTTAATTTGTATTTGAATTTATTGATATATATTGTTTATGTAATAGGTTAATGGTTTCTTTTACTGGGTTTTGTATAATGTCGCAATCAGCTGGTTTATTTCTAATTATATTAGATATACATTTATCTTCTATGTCTTTTAAATCTGATTCATTGCAGTAATATTTCTCCGGGATTTCGTTGCATGGGTTTTGCGAGAATTTTATATTTTGTGGGTTTAGGATTAGGAAATGTTCTGGAATATGAATATGGGATGTTTTATTAATTGTCGTTGAGAAAATTTGGAATTGATTGAATTTTTCCGATGAAAATTTTGGTATTGATATTGAAAAAACGATGAGCGGTTTCCGGTATAAAATATTAATTTTCAAAAATTGAAATAACTGATGTTCTGAGTGAATAACAATTCCTTGATCTTCTAAAGTAGAAATGATCATATTAGTTTCATTTTTTGTTAACAAATAATGAGAAATATAGTTTTGTTTAGCTAACGTTATGGAGTCCAAAATATTATCTAAATGGTTCTGTAACTCTTCTATATTGTTTTCTAAGTGATGTAAGTAATTTTCCTTCATTTGCTATAAGCTCCTCGATTTGTCTAAATCTGTTTATCATTTCATTATTAATGTTTATTTGTTCATTTATTTTATTACCAAGTAAGTTTTCGTTAGTGTGTATCTTGTCTAATGCTAATTGTATTTATTATGTGTAATAAGTGTACATTGTCAGTTATAATCTTTGCTTCTCCCATAAAGATCGGTATTATTCCATTATTTCTCGTGTAATCTATAATTTTCATGAAGCTTTTGTCTCCGTGTACTAGTTTGATTATTGATATCCTAAAAGTAGTATTTGATATTAGTTTGATTCTGTTAGTATTGGGTTTTTAATTTTTGTTTTATGAATTTTTTTGTTTGTTGCGTCTGTAATTGTCACTTTGTTATCTTTTTTATAATGTGTATACTATATGGGTTGTCTATTTTTCGTCTCCTATTACCTTTTCTATATACTATTTGTCCTACCTTGAATTTTCTAGGTTCTACTCGTTTTTTATTTAGTTTGTTTATTAATGCTTCTTTTGCCCTATTGTTTCTCATATGTATGAGGTTGCACAATTTTGTATAGTTTTTGTTATGTTCTTCAATATGTTCCGATAGTTTTTCTGGCGTCTGTTTTGGAAAAATCTGTTCTTTTTGATAGTGTCCGTTTTTTAACTCAAACGGCGTCATTTTCGTTGCAGAATGTATTGAGTTGTTAAATACTATTGAGCATTCTTGTATTGTGTCGTTTGTTGGTTTGTCGGGATTTTGTGAAGCGAGTACCCTATAAATCTCTATTCTTGTTGAATGTACTCTTTCTGTTGGGGCGTTTCCCGTAGAATTAACTGGTGTTGTATAGTGGACTTCTATCTTGTGTGATTTTAATAATTCTTTGAATATTTTTGAAATAAATTCGTTGTCGCCATCCATTACCAATTTTCGTGGTGTTCCATGGTTTGCCACGAAATTTCTTAAAACCTTGATCATTTGTTCAGGATTTTATTTTATTATTGGAGTTATTGTTAAAAATTTTGAAAATTTATCGATTATTGTTACATATTTTTCTTTATTTATGTGAAATATATCTATATGAAGGATGTTTAAAGGTTTCTTTGGGGTTTCGGTTAATTGTAGTTTGACTGGTTATTCTTGTCTGTTATACTTTGTAGTTTGGCAAATGGTACATTTGTTAATATATTTTTATATCATTTTTTTCATTTTTGGGAAGTAATGTGATCGTTTAATTTTTTCTAAGTTTTCCGTTATACCTCTGTGGTCTTTGTCGTGTATTTCTTTTATGATACTGATTTGTTCTACTATATCTTCAACGTCTAATTTTAAATACTTTGTTCGGATCAGTTTCCGATTGTCTTTAAAATCTCTTTCAGCTATAACGTTTAGTAATTTAGCTGTTTGAGGATTGCATAAAATTGCGGTTAAATTATCTGGATTTACATATTTCTTTATTATGAACCATGAATGATTCATGGTAAATTTGTATTTTTGTCCGTAATTTTGTTATTGATGGGTCAGGTAATAGAAATATCTGTTGTTTAAACTCGTTAAGTGGTGTTTTTGTTATTGGGATTGTTTCTTTTTTTGATTCTTTGTTCAATTCTGTATTATGTATATTGATTTCAATGCGTGATAATGCGTCTACGTTGCTGTTTTCTTTACCTTTTTTGTATATAACTTTGTAATTAAACTCTTCCAATTTAAGTCGCCATCTCGTTAATTTAGAGTTGGGATCTTTTAACTTGAATAACCATTCTAATGGTTTATGATCTGTGTATATTTCGAAAGTCTTACCGTAAAGGTATGGCCTATAGTGTTTGGTTGCCCAAACAATAGCTAATAATTCCTTTTCTGTTGCAGAATAACTGATTTCTGCACTATTTAATGTTCTAGATGCGTAACTTATTGGCTTGTCATTTTGGGATAAAATTGCTCCAATTGCATAATTAGACGCATCTGTTGTTAGTTCGAAAGTTTTTGAAAAGTCGGGGTATATGAGTATTGGTTCTTTACATAACATATCCTTGCATTGTTGGAATGCTGTAACGTACTCCTGTTCCTTTATATTTATTTTTGAATCTTTTTTTAGTTTTTTTGTTAATGGTTTCGTTTTTTCTGCAAAATTATGAATAAACTTTCGGTAATATCCTATTAATCCTAGAAATGATTTTAATTGTTTTGTTGTCGATGGAATTTTCATTCTTGTAATGGCTGTGATTTTTTCTGGGTTAGGTTTAATACCCTTATTACTGACGATATGTCCTAAAAATGGAATTTCAGTATGTATAAATTCTGACTTGTCGAGTTGTACTTTTAAGTTAAAAGATTGTAATCTTTTGAATACTAATTCAATATTTTGAAAATGTTCTTCAATGGTTTTTCCATAAATGATTATGTCATCCATGTAACATAGGCAGCTGATGCCTATTAAACCACTAAGCACTCTGTTTATTAGTCGTAAGAATGTTGAAGGAGCGTTCTTGAGCCCGAAAGGCATTCGAACGTACTCATAATGATTGTTTTCTACTGAAAAAGCTGTTTTTTCGATATCTTTTTCATACATTGGTATTTGATGAAAACCACTTTTTAGATCTATGATGGAGAAATATTTGCTTCCATTCAATTGATCCAATATTTCCTCTATGTGAGGTACAGGGTATCTATCATCTATTGTCTTTTCATTAAGCGCTCTATAGTCTATTACCATCCGGAATTTCTGTTCTCCTGATGCGTCTTGTTTTTTGTAGACTATTATTATAGGGCTATTCCAGGGGCTTCTAGATTCTCGGATTATGTCATTTTCTCGTAGTTCTTTTATCTGATTTCGTATTTCTGTCTTTTGTGCGTTGGGATATCGGTATTGTCTTTTGAATATTGGTTTTTCTGACGTTAGTTCAATATAGTGCTCAATTTTGGGTGTCGTTGTTAATTTCGTATGTTTTAATTGGAATATTTCTGAGTATTTATTGCAGAGCTGTAAGATTATAGTTCTTTGGTCTGGTGAGAGATGTTTTATTCTGAGTATGTCATGAGGTTTTTCTTGAATAATTGAATTTTGATATTTTGGTGATGTTTCGAAATTTATATTTTGAATAGTTTTGTTACCATTTATGGTAAAACTTAGTGGTATTTGATGATTTGACAAGATCAGTTTTTTATTTAAGAGATCTATTTTGATTCCTAGTTGAAGAATTTGGTTAACTCCTATAAGACCATCAAATTTGTTGTGGAATTTGAATAGATAAAAATGTAGTTTTTGTTGGGTTTTAAATTCTTTGAATGCTGGTATTATAACTTCTTCATTTATGGACGTGCGTCCCATAATTGTTGTAATTTCTATTATTGGGATTTTATTGATTTTACAAGGTTTAATGAACTTGGGATCAATGTATGAGTGATCTGAACCTGTATCGATCAGAAAATGTAAGGTTAAGGTTTTAGATAATTTAATTGAAATGTAAGGTAGTTTACTTTCTATATTGAAATTTTTTCTTCCGAGGCTTGTTCTTGAAAAAAATCATCGTAATATTCATCTAAGTTTGGTAAATAGTCTTTATATTCCTGTTCTTCTTGTTCAGTCTCGTCCTTTTCATGTTCAACTACATCAGTTTCTGGGTTTTCGTTTTGTTCAATCATGAATATTTCTTTTTTGTAATTCTGTCTTGTGTCTTGGAGTTCTTGTTTAATGGCCAATGGTCTATTATTGAATTGAGGTCTGTTATTTTGCCAGTTTTGGTTATATGGAATTTGATCCTTGCTTGTGCTAGGTATATAATTATTGTTTGTAGCGTTAAGCTGTGGTTGATTTATTTTATTTTGATATTGGTGCATAGTTGGTGGAATGCTATTCCTAAAATTTTGCTGATTTGGTTGTTGAACATTTATTGGTGGATTTTGGGGCTTGTACTGTAATATGGGGTTTTGATATCTCGATGAGAAATATGGTGGCTGGTTTGGCCAATTATATGTTCGTCCTGAGATGTTTCTATTTTTCACATAATACATATTTTGCTCGCTTACACACATTTCGAAAGCTTCAGCTAATGTATCTGGGTTTCTTGATCTGATTGTAGAACCCATTGGTTCTCTAAGGTTTGCTAGAAATTGTGATAAACACATTTCTGTATATATTGATTCTTTTGTTTCAACACTTTCATTTTTTAATCTTACGACGTTAATTATGGCTGACTGTATTTTAATAACTTTGCTAAAATATGTTTCAACTGTGTCATTGTTTTGGAATAATCTATGCAGATCCCTGATGAGCGTCGTCTCCGTCCGTTTGTCACTATAATGTGTTACTAAGTTGGTTTTTATTTCATTCCAGTCTGTTGAAGTTCCGTAACTATTTAATGCTTCACTTGCTTTTCCTTTTATTTTGTTCCTAATCGCTCTACGGAATGATTTTGGCGTGTTGTCGCACCCTAGTACGTCTGTGCATTGTTCTATAATTTCATCTACATTGTTGATGAATTCGTGTAATGTAGATTCAGTTCCATTAAATTCTGGGATATATCTAATGCTATCTGGTATTTTTAACGTTTGGAAAAAACTATTCATTTGTTTGATTTTCTCTTCTAATTCTTCCCCCATTATACTACTTGTACTATCTTCTATTTTAAAGGTGCTATTAAAGTCTAAAAATTCTGATTCTAATGTATGGTCAAGAAAATCTGTTTCTAATAATACGGAATTACAGTTTTCACAAATTATTTTATTATCTCCACTAATATCTAATCTCTTACTATTCATTAACAATTTTTATATTTTTGTAGATACGTATATGTATTTTATATTTTTAAATAATTTCCACTTATTTCAATTTTCACAAATCAATTTTTTTTTTGACAATTTTAAAAAATTTTAATTTTTCTCAATTTTCAATTTTTATTTTATTTAATTTATTCAATTTTCAATTTTTATTAATTAATTTTTCAATGTTCTTCCAAATATTCACATGTATTTGGGTTAATGAGTAATAGTGTGGGATATGGGAAATATAAAATTCTCACTTATCATGTAAAAAAGCGGCATATATTGGTGATAGACGTCATGGATCAGCCTTTTGATAATTCAAAATTTCTTCAATTGTGTCACCTTTACTTTTGCACTTTTTCACAATAACTACTGTTTTTAATTAATTAATTATTTTGCACTTAGTTCTATATTAAAATATAGAGATACCGGCTGCGCCAGTTATGAGACTTGGGTTCGATTTTTAAATAATAAAAAACACAACTTGGTTCATAACACAATTTAGTTTTATTTCAAAGGCAATCGAGGATGTTTAAGTTAACACTATTCTAATTCTCAATACAGAGGGTATTATCTTTTATCATTTTCTATTATTGTTTATCTTTATTAATATTCTTAATTACGATTGGTTGAGGACCGATCGCATGATATTTGTTTATAGGATTATTTGAGATCAATATTATGGTAAGTTATTTAGTATATGTAATATAATATGTATTTGATAAGAATATAAAACTATATGCTATTAAATATTGCGATGGGTTGAAGACCGATCGCATAATGTTTTTATGTTAGGTTTTGTACAATCAGCAATATTTGGTATGCTGTATTGTACGTTGTGAAAACATAATTTTGTATTTTATGTTGCCTGCTTTGTTGTTGGTTTCTGCAGAATCGGGAATAATGGTGGAGTCATATTACGTAACTCGGGGAGATTGTTTTCGTGTAGTCGGTTCCTGATGGTTTGGTTAATAACATAAATGTTTTCAGTTGTCCACAAACGTGGCTGTAATTGTCGGGTAGTTAAAGTTGGCTCGCGGTGGACTTGTAGTTGAATATAAGGCTTCCGCGCTGAAGTTGATAATGTTACTCGATATAGATGCTGCGCGTACGGTCTTTCAGTCATATATTGCCATTAACATAACATGCGTATAACGCTACGGGACACATTTAAACGACGGTCAACATCTGCTTGACTTCTTTCACTTCAAAGCATTCTTACTGCTTCGTCCATTTAATTATGAGTTAGATTACGATGTGTATTTCATACCTTTACATTAAATTTTAAAATTCACAATTTTAAAATCACTCTTCTCGGAGCTAAAACTGAATAAAGTCTGAAACACAAATCATCCCAAATCGGCTAAAAAGAATTTTTTCAATAATACAATAACCGTTTTTATCGTTATCCTTGAAGTTTTTTTTTGATATTGTATAGGGTGGGCCATCTAACTTTTTTTTAACTAGCGGTTATTTTGAGTATGGTAAGGGTTATGTCACTTCTGATTTGACAGAAAGTTAGTTTTATCCTTCCGCTGAACGAAAATGGTTGTGTATTTGCTTGAACAACGCTGGGAGATATTGAAACATTACTTCGAAAATCATGGTAATGTTGCAGAATGTGTGCGAAAATTGCGTGCGGTTTTCGGAAGAAACGAAGCGCCGGGAGCTCCATATGTGCGTTTTGTGAATAAAGTTAAAGAAACAGGCTTGCTAATTAATAAACAAACACGAACCAAGCGTACACCCGAAAATGTTGATGCTGTAGCCGAGAATGTGCGTGAGTCGCCGGGAACGTCAACTCGTCATCGTGCTCAAGAATTGAACATTTCACGCACAACATTGCGACGAATTCTGCATAAAGACCTTGGTATGACACCGTATAAAGTTCAATTGGTTCAGGAATTGAAGCAAAGAGACCACTCATTGCGTTTTCGGTTCGCTGGGTGGGTTTGCGATCGACTTGAAGAAGATGCCGATTTTGGCAAAAAATCATCTTTTCGGATGAGGCGCATTTCCATCTTGGCGGCTATGTAAACAAGCAGAATTGTCGCATTTGGGGCACGGAGAACCCACACGTGATCGTAGAGAAGCCGATGCATCCTCAACGAGTGACTGTTTGGTGCGGATTTTGGTCCGGTGGCATCATTGGGGCATTTTTCTTTGAAAATGAGCAAGGAAACGATTTTTTGTTCCCGGCACTTTAAGAGGAGGACATAGGCAACATTTGGTTTCAAGAAGACGGGTTGCCTTCAAGTTCTGTGCCACACAGCACACGTTTCAATTGATCTTTTGCGCACTGTCTTCGATGATCGAATTATCAGCCGAAATGATGATGTGATTTGGCCGCCTCGGAGCTGTGATTTGACGCCGTTGGACATCTTTGGGGTGCCTTCAAAGATAAGTGTTTCGCCGATAAACCAGCAACGATTGACGCTCTCAAGAACAATATTTGCATTGCCATTGAAAACATAATGCCGCATACCATCGAAAACGTGCTCAAAAATTGGACCAACCGTATGGGGTACGTCAAGGCCAGCCGGAGCAGTCATATGAATGAAATAGTATTCCATAATTAATCGGAAGGATGGTTCTTTGCAATGAAAAATTAAATTTGAAAAAATATTGAGAACTTTTTGTTTTATTGCATTTAAAAAAAAATTATTTGGCCCACCCTGTATGTGCAATCGATGTATCTTCTAGAAACAAAAAACAAAACAAAAATCAAACCAAATTCAAAGCAATGGCAACCTAACAATGTCTTCCATTTACACTTCTGATGTACAAGGTTATCCAATTCAAGCTTGATAAAGTAAACTTAAAAAAAACACACAAAATATTCGGAATGTATTGTAATTTTTATTTCATTTTACAGATTGATCCTTGCCATTTTTAGTTAAACAAGATATCATTCAAATGTCCTCCACGGGACTTCTTACAGGCCTTGATTCTTTTGCGGTAATTTTCAATGACTTTTCGGCACATTTCGGGCGGTATCTCGGCCATTACCTTACGAATATTAGTTTTCAATTCGTCAAGAGTTTGAGGATTGTTTGCGTAAACACGATCTTTCGCGTAGCCCCACAAAAAGAAATCCAAAGGCGTTAAATCACAGGATCTTGGAGGCCGATTGACATCAGCCAATCGCGAAATCAAACGTCCAGGAAATTTCTCTTGCAAAAGATCTCGATTTGCTCGTGTTACGTGACTGGTTGCTCCATCCTGCTGGAACCACATATCGTCAAGATCATAATCTTCGATTTTCGTAAAAAAATAATCGGTTAACATGCGGCCATAGCGCTCAGAATTGACGGTAACGGTTCGTCCATGGTTGTTCTAAAAAAATACGGCCCAATCACACCACCAGACCACCTTTAGCTCTTGTGTCAAATAGACTTTATACGGATAAAGATGCAAATCCAGATGCAAAATGCGCCATAATGAGCCATAAGATAGGCCTAAATGTTGAGCTCGACGAGGAATTGACAAATTTGGATCTTCTTCCACACTTTCAGCTACAGAAGCGATATTTTCAGCATTGCGAATGTTTCGATGATGCACAGACCTTACAATATCAGTAACAGATCCAGTTTGTTCAAATTTATTCACTGTATTCAATATGGTTTGCTTTGTAGGACGATTATGACGACCATAATCTGCTCGTAAAGCGCGAAATGTGGATACGGTAGAATCATTATTTTTATAATAAGATTTAATAATTTTAATGCGTTGGTCGATTGTTAAATGCTCCATATTCTTAAATGGCAGAATGTCAACTAAATAAATGACAGCGTACTTGACGTTTATCTTTGACAGATGTCGGTATACAGATTTCTACTTTATCAACCTCGAATTGGATAACCCGTTATGTATATATTTACAACAAACTTCTTGATATAAACATAATATTTTTATTAAAAATGAAGTCGAAGAAAAAATATCGTCTATAACTCGGGAGTAAACTTCGATTATTGTTCTTGTTTAGTTTCTACACATACCCTTCGGTTGGTTTTTGTTTCTTTTAAATTATAATTAGTGGCTAATTAGGATTAAATGAGGATTGTGTATTTTAAAAAGACCGACGATCGTACAGCGAATAAAAGAGCAACCTAAAAACCACGTGTTCCATTTACACTTTTGATGTGCGTACATTTTTGTTACATAAAATTTGTCATCGAGAAATTTTTATAATGCTATCGCGTAAGTTTTCTTTGAAAATTCGTTTCATTGAAATTTTGAATGTAAATTATTCGATTATTATAATTAGATAGCTATAGTAACCCGTCTACTTTCGCCTCTACGGAGTAAAATATATAATTATTTATCTTTGTTTATTCTATGATATAATGATGAATTTTACTATAGATTTTTTAAGAAATTAGTTTTTGTTTGCAAGAGTAGAAAAAATAATTTTATTTTTGAAATTTATATCTAATAGTATTTTCTTAAATATTACCAAATAGTCAAGAATTAGCCTTTGGACACCCTGCGTTGTTTTGCAACAAAACTCAAGCTGCACTTGCCTTTCCACGAGCAAAACTAAAGTGAGTGGTTCACCTATGAAAACAAAGCTGAGCAACCAATTAAACTTATGGCCAGAGGGCTTCATCATACATGAACAAATGAAGAAATTATTGAGGAACTTAGCCAGAAAGGATTGAAAATCCTAAATATTGTGAACATACTAAAGAAAAAGGCTCTAAAAACGAAAACGTTGAAAGAGAAACAACCAAAATTGGCCTTCTCCTTTCATGTTAACGTTTGACAATGCTTATTAAAGTTAAGATTGAGACATTAAAAAAGAACACTAGTAGAATGCCACAATACTACAACTATCAGGCGTACAACTACACTCGCAAATACAGTAATAGGGCGCCTTGATGCGTAAAATGCGATTAGAAACATCGATCAAAATACTGCAATAAAAGTAAGAAGGAACCAGTGATATGCCTACAGTCTGGTAATCATCACCCATGAAATTTTATGGGCTGCGAGGTAACTAGAGAGCTGTAAAGAATGAGAGACAACAAGAGAAATGAAATAAGTAATAGTTCACAACCTAGGATGAAATCCTGTTCAAAACAAATCCCTCTAAATAGCGCCAAAGTAAGAGAAGGCACAACATATGCACAAATGGCAGCGCCGAGTCATAAAAATCATGTCCTGCAAGAAATACTTCAGAAGCTAAACGCTATCAATCCACATCTGGCTGCTCAGGACCAAAAACTAGAATCTAAGGACGAGCTACTGAAAAAACAAGAATCGAGACTAAGAATACTGAAGATAAAAAAATAATGAATGCGACAAATAAAAATCAAATAGTCATTCACTACCTTAATTCTAGTCCATACAATCTTAACAAGAAAAAATAATGACACACTATTTAAAAATTGCTACCTGGAATGCAAATGGCCTTGCGCAACACAATTCAGAATTAAAAGTATTTTTAAACACCAAAAAAATAGATATACGCCTAATCTAAGAAAGTCATTGTATCAGAACCTTGTCTGTCAATATAAGTGGATACAGTGCTATACATCTAGCTGTATATCTAGCAGAAAGAGCTACAGGCGGGACAGCAATATTTATTTCTTTATTAAGAATAATATTAAACACCACGAAGAATTGAAAATAGACTGCGAAACTATGCAAATAGCTACTCTATCTATTGAAACTAAAAATAACAACAGCTATAGTATATCAGCAATCTACTACCCATCCAGATATAACCCAAAAAAGAAGACTAAGAGAACTAGAGCCCCTGAAGACAAAACAATCGTAAATAACTTGTACAACAAACTTAACCTACTTTTAAAGGAATGTAAGAATGAGTCAGTTTCTAGCTTCCTAAGTAACCTAACATGGACTATTCCCTGTGGCAAGCTGTTTAAAAAGATCTAAATGCAGGTGTCACCCAAAAAGCTGATCTGTTTGCCGAATACCTAGAAAATACCTTCAACGCACCAACTGAACAAGCGGATAATGAATATTTAACATCTATAAGCAAAATAGACGACACGATATCTGTGCTACCAGTTACTCTGAAAGAAATCAAACAAGAAGTAAAAAACTTCAAAGATAAAAAAGCCCCTGGGTGCGATTTGTTAACGGGCAAATATTCAAAGTCCTACCAGAAAAAGCACTAAGGAAACTACAGCACTTAATCAATGCTATCTCTAGACTTGTGTTAGTTACGTTCCGAGACAGTGGAAAGTAGCGGGAATTATAAAGATTCCAAAGCCTAATATTTATTTATTTACTGTTTCTCAAGAGACTAAACCCAGAAGAGTCTAGAGAGCAGAAATCTTACACCATCCATCAATTTGGGTTCCGAGAAAGGCACTCAACGATAGAACAAGCGGACAATTGAAGAGGCGCTGAAAAAAAGAAAACTTGTTCAGCAATATTCTTAGACGTAGCCCAAAAATTTTATAAGGTTTAGTACTGTGGTCTGGAATTTAAGCTCCAACGAGATTTCCCAAAATAATATTTTGAATTGCTAAAGTCGTACATCAACGGCCGTTACTTCTGGGTGAGACCAGAAGGAGAATACTCAAAACTAAAGAAAATATTGTGAGGGGTTCCACACGGTAGCGTTCTGAGCCCTGTACTATACCTACTGTATACAAATGACCTACCAAATGTACGAGTAGTATAAGCTAGAATAGGAACGTTTACTGATAACACAGCTGTCATGACCACTGATGCTATAGTATTGTTAAGCCAACACGGAAGCTAGAAAATGCTATTAATATAGTGAATAACTGGACAAACAAATGGCGAATAACACTAAACGAATCGAAATCAACCCACATAAACTTTACAAATAGGAAACTAGAATATGTTCCGATTAGACTGAATTCGCAAGAAATTCTATATTCTGATAACTCTAAGTACCACGGCATTACGCTAGACAGAGAAAGGAAAAACAAGAACTGAAATTAAAATTCTGATGAAAGTATTGGTTTATTGGGAATAACACCGAACAGACAACGCACAACAAACTGTTGTTATATAAACGACTCCTAAAACCTATCTGAATGTATGGCATTCAGCTTTGGGGCTGGGCAAAGAAAACTATAGTTAAGATCATACAACCATTTCAAAACAAAGTACTACGTAGCATTGTAAATGCTCCATGGTACGTTAGAAATTACAACCTCCATCGAGACTTAAACATGGAATACGTCAGCGATGAAATAAAAAAATTTGCAAGGAGTAGAGTGCTGTGTGGAGCGTTCCGCAGCTCCTCGTTGTCATGAGGAGCTGCAGAACCTACCAAATCGCACCAATGGATCGTAGCGCCTGAAAAGAACAAATTCTTTAGAATTGACAGTACTCTGAGTCGCAGAAATTGAATGGATCAGCCAATAGGTTTCATCCCATAAGAATAGACTACCAATTAAGCAATTAAAGTAACAAAACAATTATTAGAGAATCATTTTTCTATCCGTTTCGCTCAAGCATCCATTTCCGCTATTGAAAATAGACGCCTGAGCGAAACGAATGCAAAAAATTAAAATTTAAAAATCTAGTAGGTAAACAAAATGGAAAATTTTTCATATCTATATTTCACAAAATTCATTTTCAGTATGAAAATTAGTAAATCGCGTAAAAACAAAAACAAAATCTGACCCTAGTTTTTTTTTGTGATTTCGTTTGCATTAGTGAGTATACAACATGAGTAGCAAATAAATTATTATTATATTTATCATTTTGACTTTTTGTTGCTTATAACAATTAAATATTGAGATGGCAAGGTTAGTTAACGCCATTACATATCAAAATTATTTTCAACATGGCTACAAGTACTTGGTTCAGATTGCCAACCCTATGTATAGAGGAAACATTGTACTTGCAAGCAAATGCACGCAATTTACACAAACACAATATAGACAATATATTCAAGAAATTTACTTTAGAACAACAACACAATTTTACATTAAAAAAATAAAAATAAATAAATAAACACAGCACACAACCAAAGGTTAACGATAAATAACATTCCAATGAGGTTTTAATATACAATTAGAAATCTTAGAAATTACAAATAAAATTTATCCAACCGCCTGGGCGGCTCAATTTGATTTTCGATCATACATCTAATTACAAGTACAATATAATTAATCTACAAAAAACAAGACTTACCTGTACGAAATCGACGATCACACTCGGCTTTTTCTCGAAACTAACAATTTCGATACAATCCAATTCAGAGTGTGTTTGATCACCAACCGTTTTCATCAACTCGTAGCGGATTTCAGACCTCGTAAACAATCGGATATGCGTATGAAATTGTACACACGTCATTTGAAAAAGTGCATGCCCAACAAATTCGAAATTAGACCAAACAAATGCTTTATAATTGTAAGGACCACAACATGCTGCACTCTATATTCAGCCCTTCTTCGATATGAGATGGGTCAGTATGGAATGGGTGCTTTACAAAATTATACAATGTTTTATGAACCAAACCACCAATCATATCCTAAAACAAAATTTTATTGAGACTTTGCACGTATGTGTATTTTCCTTGACAGTGATTTCTATTAAAATTTGATTGTACCACAGGGACAAATTTGGGAGTAAACCGACAACACAAATAAAATTCAAAATTTTAATGAGTCGAAATTGACAAGGACAAGAACTATATATAGGCTAGTGTGAATAATTTTAATCAATCATGAATGTTTGTGATTAAGAACCACTGAAGATAGGTTGACAAGTTAAATATTGTTAACAATCTATGCAACATCTTTCAGCTAAAATTGACATTTTTATGGAATACAATGTTAATCGCTTTTAATCACTCTACAGTTACACCTATAAAACTGCAAAATATAATTATTTTATTTTGCAAGTGAAGAAAAAGTGCATTTGACGTAATAAATTAGCAAGAACTAAATACTTTTAAAAGCAGATTTACTTTTCGTTCGTCTATTAAATAAACAGAATTTCTATTTTCAAAGTCAATGGCTCTGACCTCTTTGAAGGATTTCTTGTGCCGTTCAAAATAATTTTGTTTGCGAAATCAATAAATTTAATGCAATTGTGTAATAAAGATTCAAAAATCGGAAAAAATATTCTGTCTCTAGCTCATATGACTAAACTCGAAAAAATTTTCACGAAAATATAATAAAAATCTTGGCGCCTGTATCTTACTATTTTAGTATTTTTATAAAAAATTGTAGGTAGAAAATGTTTATATTTTTGCTGAAATTTAGTCATCTGAAAAGAGAGGTACTACACACAGGTCTGTATAGGCGAAAAATATTTTAATTATTGCTATAAATGGGGTAATCATTTTTATTACCGTTTTCACAGCCGCCAAAAGAACAATAATAATAAGGTGAATACTGTAAATACTTTCAAAAATAGATTTTCTATTTGTATTTCACTGCTGTCACATCAACAATAGAACAAAGGAATTCTATTCGAGTACTTGTTGATATATTTTGTAATTAATTCTTAAATCAGGTTCGATTGTATGGCGGCATTCCGAGCTATGTCGTCAATTGGGAAATTGCATAGTGGATTCAGGTCAACATACATAGTCACACTCAAAGAGAAGCAGATCGCACTACTATTTTTGAAGCACGAAACAAGAAAACCTAACAAAAACGAATAACTATTTTGAGATTAATTGATTTAAATGTTATTTTTAAAAAATAAACAAAAGAAAAGCAAAAAAAAACTTTATAATTTTAGCTTTGAACCTAACCCAATAGTCATAAAAATTGTACTACGATATGTATAATAACAACAATAACAACATTCTTTTAGAATTAGTCATTGGTACAATCGAATATTATGGAGTGCGGACGGAGCAGCGTTATACGTTTTTGGTGTCTACAGTATATAGGAACTAAATGTTAGATGTATTGTCGTGAAAATAAAACACGGCCCTCAATTTTTTTACGTTCGTGTTTTTTTAGCCTCAGACCACTTGTCATGTCTTAACTTGTATTTTAATTTTAAATTTTAGAAAATTGTTTTCTTTTTATTAAAGAAATTTCCCTTCAAAATTTACATGACACCAAACATACCTATATTGAGATAAGAAAATTGAACGATTTCAAAACGGATATACCTATTCACTCAATCAGATAAAATACCTATGCAAACATAATTCCAAGTTCAAGATCGTTCTTGAACATGGAAAATATTTATCGGACGCACCTAGTATAATTGTTTATGAGATTCATTTATATCCTTAACATAAACAAATTTTTTAAGCTTATAAATAAAAACGCAAATTCGTAGAATTTTATCATGATGGTTGCTATAATTTAAACTGCTCTACAAGAGAAAGAAATTGTTTTGACAACTGACATTTTATAAAAAATTTTATATCCGAACCTAAATATGCTCGCCGTTCATTTTGTGTTGCTCGAAAACTATATAAAACATATTTATTTTTAAAACTGCGCCAAAAAGGCTTAACTACTTCAAGATAATTGGAATTAGGCATTTACTACTTGATTCCTGACCTATTTTTAATGTTTTTAATTCACATTAGTGAGTTTTGTTATTTATTATTATGATTATATTTTTCTAGCACGCATTTTTTCATCTAACACAAAACATACCATACATTGGAATTTACAATAACAAAGTTTTTAAATAAATTTTCTATTTATAAAAAAAATCAAAATAAAAATATTTGCTTGATTTTTTTAAGATTTAAAAATTGTAAATCTCCTTTATTAGTCAAATGTTCGTAACGACCTAAGATGTGATTTCGATGACATGTGACATTGTGACGTAACAATATGAAATTTTCTGTAAATTTTAATGTGGGTTTTTAAATTCTGCAATTGAAATCTCGTGAAGTTATTTATTGTGGTCAAGGGCTGAACATTGTGCCGTGATAAATTCACCTGTCCCAGATAGGACAATGGAAGCGGTGCTTGAAGTTTCGTATTTGGATCACAATCATGTTATCTGATGTTAAAATTACCTCGTACACTAATAAAATTTAAGTGCATTCTAGCAGCCTGCATTCAAATTGTGTGGTATACATCTACTATGACGCTGCTACATTTACATTAATCTGATATACGAGTGACAAATAAAAATTCTTGTACATAAATTTTATAAGTTTTTTATTTATTTATTACATCTGATTGCATGCCATGCAGCTTAGTATAGACACAGGGAAATAAATCACAATCAGAGACCTAAGCGGAAGGAAAATTAATTGTTAAATCGAATTCACGATGTTGTTGAAAATGGAAAAATATCTCTAGCGGTTGTTTATAGAAATGTTTAGCTAAAACTCAAACCCTATTTTGGTCTATTTGTTCAATATACATTCATACACATATTTCTCGCTCAATATATTTTTTCTATTCGCGCACGTACAAATAAAAAATATTAATTTGTTTGTACAGTATAATACCCAAATTATTTTTCAAAATTGCCTTTTAATTTTCATTATAATATGAAAATCATTATGTTAGTGTTCGCTGTAGGCAAAAAAACCAAACGGAAAATTGTTTCAACTTATTTATTATTTTCGTTTGAAAGTATCCTTTCTCAATGTTTAATAAAGCAGAGTGAAATGAAAACTAAAACGCATGTTTTAAAATGTATCTACTCGTATATACAATTGGTGTGCTGCATGAAATATAATTTTAAAAAAACAAATGTTTGGAGGAAATGAATACGAAACATCAAAAATTTGTCAAAGAAAAGGAAAAACATAATTAGTTTTTTAGTTACCGTAGTAAACATTTACATATGATGAAAAATTCCTGAAATCACAAATTCACTCTATGAAGCCATAAGTCATGTTTTAATTTTATGATTTTTATGTTTTGAATATGTAGCCTTGATTAAAACAAACATTTTGAGACACTTACTTTTTTTTGTTCTTGTTGTTGTTAAAGATACAGGGTATCAAAATTTGAGAAAAATGATAATCATGGTATTGTATTTATCGCAATAAAAAGAAAAATAATTGTCCGATAATTATGATTTTGGGCTCATGTTAAAGATAAGTTAATAAGGATTTCTAAAAAAATATAAAAATAGTATATTGTTTAAATCCTTCTTCTCTAAATTTCCCGCCAAAATGTTCTTTTTAAATTTTCTCAAAAACCTATTTTTTTTTTCTAGAATTCGATAATTAATATTTTACAACAAATGAAAAAACTAGAATACCGTTATTTTTGTTTTTTTGCAAAAATCGTTTTAGTAAGAGAAGTATTTCATTTTTATATGGAAAGCTATATAGATATTTCTCAGTGTTTTGAAATTGTTTACAAAAGTGGTAGTTCACTTAATTTGTGTGTTTTGTATTTTATTTATTGTACAATTTTGCGTCATATTTAAGTATGAGTCACAGAATTATGAGGTGCCACCCCCTGGTTTATATCGTTTGGTTAGTCGTAGTACCATAAATTCCTTTTCTTTTTTTTGGGTTATTTTTTAAAAGACTAAATAAAATGTTGTTTCCCCCTTTTTTATTGAGGGTGGATTATTTTTACTTGACGCAGGCGTACCTGTTAAACGATGAGTAATTATTTTGAAAACAAAAAAAGAACATTGTTGATATAAATAGGAGTAAAAATTAAAATTTTTGATTAGTTGACATTGTGAATTGTAGACAACATTTTAAATAAGGAGTAAGATTTTTTAAAATTTGAAAAAGTAACAGTGTGTTAAACTGAGTGTAAGTTTAAGTGGATAAATAAGTACTAGTGCGCTAAATTTGATAATGGATAAATTTCGAAAGTGTTGTAAACCATATCACGATTCAAAGTGTTCGAGTAAACTAAAACGAGCTACGGATTATGTTAAGCAATTCATGCCACAACCAGTTGAGAATCAAGATAATTTGTATCTCTGTTCAACGTGCTATATAAATATTACCTGCAAACGACGAAAAATAGAATCACAGTTGGCACCAGTTGCGGGACCATCAACAACATCACCTCTAACACCGCAAATAGCCGATAACGATAATAGCAGTGATAGTGAAGAGTGTTATTTAAAAAATGTGTCCGTTTTGGAAAAAATGAGTGTGACCCTTTCCCCATGAAGTGTTACCCTTTCTTGGAAAGTCTCCTATATATCCGAGTACGTCAGAAGCCAGGCCAAAACATCAGCAGCAAAAAGTAATAGATTTAGCTTCAATAACACCATCAACATCTTTGGTTCCGGGAATCATGCCGCTTTCGAATCAGTCAACCGAAGATCAAAGGAAGGTTGCACTATATGATGAATTGATTGGTGATCTAAAAGCTAAATTCGAAGAACTGGAGAAAACCAGTGATAAGATTCACCTACTTACTATATTGCCAAAATCATTAACCATACAATAAATCCAGAATGAGTTCAAGGCAACGCAACATATGGTGCGAACCGCTAAAGATCTACGAGACAAGCATGGTCCACTAAGTCGTCCAGCAGCTAAAGTAGGAAAGCCAATAAGTGGTGAGCTGAAGCAAGCAGTATTATCTTATTATACTGATGATGATGTTAGTCGGATAATGCCACGCAAAAACGATTGTTTAACAGTCGATAAAGTTAAAGTTCAAAAGCGGCTAATGATGTGTACATTGAAAGAGTGCTACGAAGGATATAAGACGATGTTTCAGGATGACGAATAAAAAAAAATTGGTTTTTCTAAATTTTCACTACTTAGTCCAAAATACTGTGTACAACCAGGTAGTAGTGGAACGCACACAGTCTGCGTGTGTACCATACATCAAAATGTAAAATTAATTATTTATGGCACCAAAATGGAAACTATTACCAACGGAAAGATAGCGCAATACCGGGATTGTATTTCAAATATTTTATGTGATGAGCCTACACCAACATGTTACCTTCTACAATGCGAAAGCTGCCCAGGACTGGATAACTTTAAAGAATATTTGAAAAATGCATTTCGAAACATGGCTGCGAGGATGCTGAGTTAAAATTTAGTCAGTGGGTTTCTACCGATAGGTGCAATCTGGAGACCTTTTCTCAACCGTTGGATGAATTTCTGGATTATTTCATGAATAAGCTGAAGAATCTGTCACCTCATTGCTTCATTTCACTTCAGCAGTCCAACTTCTTAAAAAATAAAAAATTGTCGCTGAAGTCTACGGTGGTGATAGTTTTATGTGATTTTGCAGAAAATTATGCATTTATAATGCAAAATGCCGCACAAGGATTACATTGGAATAATAAGCAAGCGACTATTCATCCATTTGTAATTTACCAAAATTTGGATGGCAAATTACTTCACCACACCTTCATTATAATATCGGATTGTCTTCACCACGATACTGTAGCGGTTCACTTATTCATTGAAAAATTGATGCAGTTCTTGAAAACTAAAATATCCAGTTTATCTAAAATTTATTATATTACCGACGGGGCAGACACGCATTATAAAAATAAGAAAAATTTTAAGAACATCTTAAAATATTTACAAAGAGGATTTTGGAGTTGATTGTGAATGGCATTTCCATGCAACAGCTCATGGAAAAGATCCATGTGATGGAGTAGGAGGTACCATCAAAAGAATGGCATCCAGAGCTAGTCTCACAATGGAATACAGCAGTACAATAACCAATGCAGATGAATTATTTAAATGGGCTTAAACGTTGAAGACAGATATCAATTTTGGATTTTGTTCAGACGCAGAACATAAATCCGAGCAAATCAAACTTGCAACTAGGTTTGAAAATTTAAAAACAGTAAAAGGAACTCACGGTTTCCATGCAGTTATTCCAACAGAGGATGGCTATTTGAAATGTAAAAAATATTCTAATTCTGACGATTATGTTAAATTTAAATTGTAATTTGAATAAGATTTAATGTTAAACAATAAAATAAAATTATCAAAAGAATTTGGTTTGAAATTTTAAATATATGTAATTAAATTTGAATAATAAATATTAACACTAGATTTACCACACCAGTCAAAATGACTGGTTTTAAAATTTATATTTTCAATTTACTACTTCACCTTATTTTTTTACTACTTATTATGTTCAATTAACTAATAAATATAGTTATAATTAATATAATATATTACAATTAACTTAATTGAAGTAATTTATCATTTTTTTAAAATACATTAAGACCGGAAACCCCACTAACCATTTTTTCTAAAGCCAGTCATTTTGACTACATTATATTTTATATGCCTATACTGCCTTTTATATGTCTATACTGATTTGTCCAAATTACATACATATATAACTTAATTTTTTCTAAGTGATATACAGATGATATATAATTTATACTATACAGATGATATATGATTTAATATTAAAATACCTAATAATTTTGTAAATGATTTTATTTTTTCAGAAAATTAATAAAATAAGCTTATACCGGAAAGATGTCATTGAGAAAATGTGCTATGTATTTAGATTTGCCTCCAGTTAATCAATCATACAAATTTTTGTTAACATTTTCCCTAATTCCATATTATCTGAAGCATGGTAGTAATTAATTTGTTTCGACTACTACGACTTTACGTTGAAAATTAAAGCTAGTTATTGATTTTAACCAAATTTGCAAAAACATTAATATTTCGGTGCTGGTTGTAGTATATATAATTATGAGTATACTTCTTTGCAGTTCCATTTTTAAACTGCTAACTCTAAGAATAAAAACTACAATTATATGGTTTTGCAATGATAATAAATAAATATTTCGTTGTTCGTTGTGGTCAATCGATTTACAACCTCACACTAAAAGTACACTGCAATTTTTAAATAAAAATAAAATATTCACGGAATATTTTCATAAAATATTTTCACTTTATTTTGTGGTTTTTACAAGATCGGACGCAAGGTTTCAGAACAACGAACGATAAGTCTACGTGAGTGTGAGTTACATAATCTCTCAGAATAGCAGAGTTTACGATGGCAACTGATAAACATTCGGTACTGCCTTCTATACGAATTCCAACTATGAAAAAATGCTTCAATATTTCTAAGATAAAATTCGTTGTTGTCTATTTTTTAATTTAAAATAAATTTGCTTAAAAATCTGTAAAAATTAACTCATACACCTAGTATGTATTTAATTCCATTTCTAACTGAACTTCTCAACATTTTTGGTTGGTAGATTTTGAAATCTTATATATATGTGCTGATTTTATTTACTATTTAACAATGTTTAGTGGACAGTTCAACTGGAACAAATTTCACGAGCATCATACCCTTAGAATACCGTATATTATCCGAAACTTATCGTGGCAGGCTATTCAAATTGGACCGCAAGTCGGACCACTCGTACCTCTGAAAACATCAGCTTGTTACGAATAATGTCAACAAAAAGTTCCGTTACCGCCTTAATATAATAGGACCATCTATTAAGAATCCAGACAAGTTATTTAGGGCTGACACGTAGTATTTGCAGTCTCTAACAAGAGAGTATTGGTTGAAACTTGTTGCTCTCTAAGAAACTTGATGGCCTAAACATAACCTCTAGTACATACCGATAGAGGACAATCAGGCCTATCTAATTTGGTATGTGTTATTCCAAAAAAAGGTTTAAGTTCGTCTGAGTATTTTCTAGGAATCGTGTAATATGTAATATTGCGAAAGGAATTACTCATACATTATACCAATAATCAAAAATCTGGGAGTTGTCTAAGCATAACCAATAGTATATATGCACCGAGGACACTGTACAAATGGTTGCGCTCTCCTGAGAATTTTATAGATCTAGTATAGTTTTCATATTTCAGCTATGCTCAGACATCCCTGAAATTTATAATACTTAGTATAATCTCTGAGCAATTCCATTCGCAATAGAATTGCTCACAGATTATACTAATTATAATACATTTCAGGGATGTCTGAGCATAGCCGCGTGTATGCGGCTAACTTATCCCTATGGAATTGCTCGCACATCATACTAAGTAACAATAATATCTGAGATGTCTAAGCATAACCACTACCTTTAACACTAATCGCCGTAGGTACTTGGCGATACACATTAACACTTAATAAACACATTATTCCACTCGTTTAATTAATTAGCGAACAAATTTTTTAAAAAATTTTTTTCAAAAAGTTTAAAAAATTACTCGATCGAATTCGACTTGTTAGGTCATCATCAGAAGTAGATACTCCTGATGATGATCTAACAAGTCGAAATCGATCGAGTAATTTTTTAAACTTTTTGAACCAATTTTTTTTTAAATTTATTTGCGAGATTATTAAACGAATGGAATAATGTGTTTATTAAGTGATAACCACTATTATATTTAGGTAGAAGGTATATGAGGACGGAGAAGAGTGTTTCGCGACTGAAGTTCTCATATGCCTGTTGAATGTCTATGTAGAGTTGGTGAATGGTTATGTTGTATTCCAACATATTTCCAAGATTAAGTTTAGCGTGAAACACTGATAAGTGAAAAACACATTGAGAGTCATTGACGATATTTTCGGCGAGTATAACATTAGCAAGCAAATTGTAGGCGATGTTTACCAGAGCTGTCACTGAAATTTTCACATTTGAGACGGTTTTGAAAGTACTTTTGCCATACTGAGAGAACATCAGCTACGTTCGCTCTTAGCTCGCCATTCGTGTTTTAATCAAATTGCTAGCATTAGTAAAACAATCTGTGAAGTTTCCGTTTGGAACCAGTTTTCGTTGCAGGTCTTCATATATTCACGATTATTTTCTCGGAGGTATTTGGTGCTCCTAGTGTTACCTATTTAATTTAAATACTTGTTGTTAAAAAAAGTAACTATCTTTAGATTTTCCATAATAGAATGCACAATCACTTATGTAAATTGTAAATTAATAAAAAAATTGTAGACAAATTAACATTTATGTTAAAATCTTCAAACCGGTCTTGTTCTAATGCATCGACTCCTTCAACTTTACCAATTCGAATATATTTTCATAAAATTTAACTTTTGTGCTATTAATTTAGTGAATTTTGACGTCCCATAAACGGCCTAGAATGGGATAGAGAGATACCATTTAATTTTTTTATACATCTTTAAATATGTGTGTATATGTATGTCTTATGTACATCTCTGGTTATCTCTGATTAATTTGAAAAATTGAATACAATTGTTCTTGAATACAATTTATAAAATATGAAAATGATCGATCCATTTTTTTTAATTTTTTTCTTTTGCGAAATAATAAACAAGTGATATAATATGTTTATTAAGTGTTAGTGTGTTTCGCCAAGTACCTATTGTTAAAAGTATAAAATTGTAATATTATACATTTTTATTAGTTCCTTAAAAAGCAAGATATGAACTACATTTTAATTTTTGGTTATTAGTTTCAATTTCACTATTTAGTAACTTTAAATTATTAATAATAATGTTTATATAATAAATACTTTCTTCGTTTACGTATGAACTTCTCCAAGCTAAATCAAAGATAAAGAATAAAAAAACACAACAATTACTATAATATCTTAAAGTTCTACATGGTTAGTTAAACAATTAAAACTTAAACTTAAATTATCTTCCTTGGCAAAACGAATTGTTGATAAAAAATATAATCAAAACTATAATGTGGAAATGAAATTGAATTCCCAACACCAAGTTAATTTAATGACACGACTGCAAACTAGTCTCTTGTAAATATATATATAAGACTTTACGCTGTGATAAAAATATAAAATCACACAGAATTATATTATGGTCACTTATTATTATTATTATTATGTGATACATATACATTTATTAAATCATCTTACACAAAACTAAGGAATAAACAAACACATACAAAAATTGATCGTAGCTATTTTATTTTGTTTATTCCTTCGTTCATTATACACATACGTACGCGTATAGAAAAAATATATTGAGCGAGAAATGAGCAATTGAGCAACTAGACCAAAATAGGGTTTGAGTTTTAGCTAAACATTTCTATAAACAACCGCTAGAGATATTTTTCCATTTGTAACGACATCGTGAATTTGATTTAACAATTAATTTTCCTTCCGTTTAGGCCTCTGATTGTGATTTCTTTCTCTATGGTATAGATTTGCTAAACTAAATTATCATCAGTTGTTTTATCTCTTAATCGGTTCAAATTGGTATGTTACTGGTAGATACGGTAGTTTTGTTTAATTTGCAGCTGTTTTACAAGGATTGTCTTGTCTGTTTAGTTAATCTTTGTCTTACGACTAATTATGTTTCGTAAAATTTTCTTCTTAAAGGATAAACCGCACATTTTGTATAATCATGTGAATTATTATGTCAGAGATAAAGGAAAAGTGGTGATTTTGCGGCATTTTTCAAGATATTTACAAATTTGTATATTCTATACTAAACGGATAATTTACCCGGAGCGCCAAAAAGGTGGGCTTGTTATATGACTTTTAAAAAATTGTTGATTGGTACAACGCATTGTTAAGTTTGTGTCGTTACCAGATTAAAGGTTCACATCTGTATACAGCAACCTCAACTAATAAATTAGGTAATTCGATATATTTTGAAAGATATTGATAACCTTGTATTTTGTTAGTACGTGACTGGGTAAACGATCGTCGTGAGACTTGCGCGTCGCTTGAGAGAACGAGTGGCGTGATAGACAATTTTTATTGTGTTAATGTGCTTGTCATTCGAGTGGTAGACCGCGAGAACAATTAGCCACTTAGCAATAATTTACTTAAAAAGAAAATTACTGATAGTATATATAATGCAGAGTTATAACCAAAATAACGAGGAACAATTACTCAAGAACAACTCCAAGCATATGTAAAAATTGCAGCCAGGAGCAACACCACTGGTAAACAGCAAACTAACCAAGAGAAAACATTCAATATTAAGCAATAATAAACCGTAATTGGTGATTTGAAATGAGAGCAAAACACCCTGAATTGTCTGTTTTTAATGCACACAATCATACTTCTCCTATGCAAGAAATAGGTATCCTTGAATTTATTACAACAGCCCACACCCACACAAATCGATCATTATGCATCGAATTTCATGCCTAGCAAGAAATAGGTATCCCTGAATTAGAATATATTTCTTGCATAGGAAAGAAGTTCGATACATTTTGATCGACTTTTATGGGTGTGGGCTGTTGTAATAAATCCAGGAATACCTAACTCTTGCATAGGAAAGAAATTCATTTCATTACGACCGATTTTTGTGGGTGTGGGCTGTTTTAATAAATTCTGGGATACCTATTTCTTGCAGAGAAAGTTTTAATTAATTCAGGGGTACCCATTTCTTGCATAGGAAAGAAGTTCGATACATTTTGAACGATTTTTGTGGATGTGGGCTGTTGTAATAAATTCATGGACACCTATTTCTTAGATTGGAAGGAAGCTCTATACATATGATCATTTTTTGTGGGCGTGGGCTGTTGTAATAAATTTAGGAGGAATTGTTTCTTGCATAGGAAGAAAGTCCGGTACAATTTGATAGATTTTTGGTGTGTGCTTTTGTGATAAATTTGATATGATGTGATATATGATATGATATGACGCCTGTCTGATAGAGGCGTACAGGCATAATGGCGATCCTAGGTACGTTACCATAATCCTGAAATAACAACAATCAAATATCAAATTATATTTATTAAATTATATTAATAGGCCCTGCCTGCATCCTTAACAGATAAGATTAATTAGGAAAGGATGTTAGTCACAGAAACAACTAGGGCGAACCGCAGCAAAGTCATTTTCTAACTACTTAAATATATTAAAATGTTAGTTTCAATTATATTCGCACTCTAGATTAGATTTTGTTAGTTTATTAGTTTGTGTTAGTTGTGGTTGAGGTAAAGGATACTAATATTCATCATATGTATTCGGCATCAGTCATAATATACTGGTTAGGTTATTTAATTCACATCTACGGGTCATCTCATCATATACTGCTTGTAACCTTATATTTCCCTATCTTCCCATACAACACCATCTAACAGAGGGACTTCACGTTCGTAATGACTCGGAAGTATTATCATACATATGATGACCTAAATGTTCCGTTGATATTGTAAAAAAAATTTAAATTCGGTATTGTCATTCGGCTACCTATATTTAAATTCATCCAACTAAAAGCAGGGTTAATTTATGTCTAACGTTCACTAAACTTTACCAAAACACAACCTGAATTCAACCAGAAGAGATCGTCGAAAAACAACATTCCATAGTAAAAAGTCTTTGGATCGATAACATATTTGATTGTATTAAGTTTATGCTCAAAGCGTAAGTAATTAATTAGACCCCCTGATCAAGAATGTCGCAATCACAATCTTCCCTGACCATTAATGTTCAAAAGGTTTTTTAATAATAATAAAAATAAATTGAATTATATTTGCCGACAACTTTATTGTTTTAAGTCAGGACTTTCGACAAAATTTCAATTTATGGAATTGTTTAAAGTAAGGAACGAAAAATTATTAAAATATTAAAATAACTATAAACAAAAACAATCAATTATTTGATTGATTGATTGATCAGAATGCAAGACCAAGACCAAGCAGGGATCCCGGATACGCCGGGTCTACCGTACCACATCCTGCACATGCGGAGGAGAAACCAACCCCCAGTTACCTGAGTATAAACTCTGCCCATCCACCCTCAATCCCGACAAACTGCTTTCACCTTCAAATCAATTCTCATTCAGAACTTCACCATTCCCCACTATAACATGGATGATACAGAACAAAATTTTTGTATATAAACTTAGAGTTGATGACTTCGAGAAGAAAAACGAACGAAACTCCATTCTTCATGCATACGACAACCACGCTCTACACACTTTATACGAGATCACCAAATCAAAGCC